>JAVIAB010000117.1:24315651-24485651 GCA_032433765.1 Megaustenia siamemsis
GGCGGGGTGTAAACATGCAACAATGGTTTTAATTTGTTTACTTCCCAGTGTTCATTTAGGCTGATTAGCTGGTTGGATTGTTGCTTAGTTGCTATATTGATTGGTTGGAAGCGTGATTGGTAGGTTGTTATGTTGGTTGGTTATTTAATAGGTTGGTTGGTAAAATGGCTGATTTGTGGATTGGTAGATTGTTTGGTTGGTACATTGGTAGATTCTTAAGTATTGTGGTTGTTAAATAGGCTTGTTGAATTATTGGTTGGCTGGTAGGTAGATAAATTGGTAAATTGGCTTGTTGGGTTATTGGTTGGTTGGTAGATAGATAAATTGGTAAATTGCCTTGTTGGGTTATTGGTTGATTGGTAGATAAATACATTGGTAAATTGGCTTGTTGGGTTATTGGTTGGTTGGTAGATAGATAAATTGGTAAATTGGCTTGTTGGGTTATTGGTTGGTTGGTAGATAGATAAATTGGTAAATTGGCTTGTTGGGTTATTGGTTGGTTGGTAGATAGATAAATTGGTAAATTGGATTTTAAAATAGATGATTGGTTAGTATACTGGTAACGTTTTTGGTAAACTGATTTGTCAGTACAAAGATGGCCATGTAATGAGAAGAGAACAACTGGAATATATTGTAACAACTGGAATAATTGAGGGACGAAGAGATAGAGGGACGCAAAGAGAGAAAATACCAGACAGCTTAAAAGAAAGGCTTGGCAGAAGGTCAGCAACAGAAATGATAAAGAACTGTCGAGATCGAAAGTTGTGGATAGACATGATCACCTACGCCAGTAGGCCCGGTGCTTGATGATGATTTGTCAGTTGATAGTTTGATTAGTTAATTTGTAAATTGGTTGTTTAAGTAAATGCTTGGTTGATTGGTAAATTGGTTGTTTAAGTAAATTGTTGGTTGATTGGTTAATTAGTAATCTGGTAAATTGGTTATTTAAGTAAATGGTTGGTTGATTGGTTAATTGGTAAACTGGTAAATTGGTTATTTAAGTAAATGGTTGGTTGATCGTTTAATTGGTAAACTGGTAAATTGGTTATTTAAGTAAATGGTTGGTTGATTGGTTTCGTCAAGCAAGTGAGGCTCTCTGCCTGTTCACTCATTGTCATGTCACGTGGTATTTTCCAGGAATGGAGTTGTAGATGAACAAAGCTGCGATTGTTGTCACCGGAAATTGATGACAGGTTTCCTTGATCGAAATACCGTTGTTTACAAAAACATAAATTTAAGAAAACAAATTATTAATCTACGGCTAGTTGGGAAATTAGTCAGCTTTTAACTTATGTTCGTGTAAAGAAACACATTTCAGTTTAATCATCATCATGTGTCACACCGGTTGACGTAGGCGACCACGCCCTTCCACATTCCCTAAACACAGATCGTCATATCACATCTGTTGTCGACTATTTACTCTGCCACGTCATCAAGCTATCTAGTATCTTTCTCTCTCTCTCTCTCTCTCTCTCTCTCTCTCTCTCTCTCCCCCCCCCCTCTTCCTGTATTTTGCCAGCTGCAACAAAGTATTCCAACTTTCCTAGTTTCATAATGTAGCCAAAAAATGTCAATTGTTTCATTCTGATGTTTTTTAGGAGCTTTATTTTTGTGTTGGCCTCTTCGAGAATATCTTCGTTAGTCTCTTTAGCTGTCCAGGGAATTCACAACATTCTTTTGAGAAATCTTATCTCTGAATCCTTTAATCGTCTTTTCATTTTCAGTTTGATACTAGATGTAAAAAAAAGGTTACACTCGTCACGCCTTAAGTAGCGTGTGGAATATGATGTTAGTGTCTATATCTTTCAATGGCCAATGGCACATTTTGTGAATGACGCGGTCAGTATAACGTCAGACCGCACTATGTTCCTTGACTAATTCATTGGCGTCACAGGTTCCTTGTACTTAAAAATGTGTCCGCCTGGGCAAAAATCCTCGCTACCTATGGGAATTTAACCTGGAACCATCTGGTGAGTGGCGAGCACTTTAACCACTCCACTCAGTCGGAAAGTTTCAAACCGCGACCACATCTGTTTTTATCTCAAAGTGGCATTTTAGCTATAATATTTGACATTTTAGGGAATTCATGAATGAGGACATGCGAATCAATTGAGAGGAAGAGGTATGTTTACAGCACTCGGAAAAAAACAAAACAAATAATCAACAACAGAAAAAAAACAAAGAACAAAATATGGACCGAAGCAGGATCGAACACGTACTCAGTGGCACAGCGCCTTGCCACGAAAAGCCAAACACTAGGGAACACTGCCACTCATCTAACTATTTAAGCTAACATTTAGCTGAGTGGCAGTGTTCCCTAGAGTTTGGCTTTTCGTGGCAAGGCGCTGTGCCACTGAGTACGGATTCGATCCTGCTTCGGTCCATATATTGTTCTTTGTTTTTGTTTTTTTACTGTTGTTGATTATTTGTTATTTTTTCCGAGTGCTGTAAACATAACTTTTCCTCTGAATTGATTCGCTGATTATCGCCTCGGAATCTTCCCTCTATAATCATATTCATTTATAATTATTTGTCTCCTGGATGAGGACATCCTGGGTCTTGTACATTCTCCTCATTCTTAAATTTGGTATTGCATGGGAGTGGTTTCAATTTGTGACACTACACACAAAACGTGCAATTCTTTTGCTAAACTAAATATTTATGTGCGAACGATATTTTTAGTAGTTAATGCCTGTAACAAAGAAGATCAAATGTTGGCAAAACTGATAGTTTCGGGGAATGAAGTTTTCAATTTTTAACTACAAAAGTTATTATTTTTTTTAAGATACAACTTCTTTTAATCACTTTGAATGTTAAATGGAAGAAGCATGTGCATTTTAATTTCTTGGAAAGATATACACGAAAAAATGAACTAAAGTATCAGCGATAAACAGCTGTGGACAGCAGAACTTGTTCTCTACAATACAGGACGGTCTCAAGCGTGCAATGCGGATCACCTTCGAAGGAGAAGGTGTGGTATAGTTGAAACCACGGAATATCTGATAACACCAGAAGATTCAGAATTCCTGTCTAAATGAGTTATGAACTCATAAGATGAGTAATTAAGGAGAGAGAAAAAGACATCAGTGCAGCCAGTGAAATGGTTTGGCGTTCAAGTAAAACGCGATGTAAGCGAGTTACCTGGCTCCGCGAAGCTAATGAGTTAACGAGAGGATCAAAGAGACTGCGACGCTCCTAGAGATTGTCAAAATACGCGAAGAAATTATTAACAAAAGTTATCAAATATATGGAAACAGCAGGATACTAAACTATCGTTACGGTGCTTATCCTTTTTCTGAACTGTGGTTAGGGTTTTCTTTAGTGCTGGAGAATAACGGACACATACCCTGTGCAGACACAAAAAGAGGTATTTGACCCTAACTTTATTTGAATCGTCTTTTATATTCATTTTTGTGAGATACTAAATTTTTTAGGATCCGCTAGGCCAGCCGCTCTCTCTCTCTCTCTCTCTCTCTCTCTCTTTCTCTAGATATCAAAGGACATTCTAATTATAAAGCTAACCAATACAGACTAGTTAGGAAGAAACAAAGAGCGGTAATAACAACCAAATACATCATTAAATAGACAAATTGATGGCGACAGCGTCAAGCACCAGTAGAGTCTATGTGTCAAAATTGAACGATAGTTCCTTTAATTTCCATTATAAATTGATATTTATTTGGATCGTTCCATAAGTCTAATTAGATCACTCTTTTATATGCAGAACTACGCCAAGATAAATCGATAGTTGAGTTTCTGTTATCAAAATTGTTGCTCTATGAGTTACCTTATATTTGATACCGTTTATTCAACATTACGTTGTTGGTTCTTGCCATTCAGCTGATTTGATATCACCCCCCCCCCCCACACACACACACAACTTTTTATATTTCGTCTTTTACACTTGTGTTTATATATATATACATATTTATTTATTTGTTAGTTTCTGGTTTCATTTATTTATAACAGTGCAAAAGCAAGCAGATGACTATATAGAACAAATAAGTATGTGTTAGCACTCGGAAAAATTAACAGACAAACAACAACAGAAAAAAACGAAGAACAATATATGGTCCGAAGTGGGATCGAACCCGTACTCACTGGCACCGCGCCTTGCCACGAGAGGCCGAACGCTTGGCACACTGCCACTCAGCCAACTAAAAAATTGGCTATTGTAGTAGTGTCTTCCACGAAAGGCGCTCTCAATGACTATAGCATAGGGTAACGATCTCAGACCGGAAATAAATTGTATATTTGTACTTTCCTATTAATGCAAGTATCTCCCAGTAGGGCTGAATACTTGTGTTGTAGACAAACATTTATAGGACGAAACAGCACGAATAGTAGTTTCCAGTGGTTATATACTGGTAACAAATAATAATACATAAATATTATTATATGGGGAACTTCCGAGGCGATAATAGGGAATAATAGAACAAATAAGTATGTGTTAGCACTCGGAAAAATTAATCCCTATTATCGCCTCGGAAGTTCCCCATATAATAATATTTATGTATTATTATTTGTTACCAGTATATAACCACTGGAAACTACTATTCGTGCTGTTTCGTCCTATAAATGTTTGTCTACAACACAAGTATTCAGCCCTACTGGGAGATACTTGCATTAATAGGAAAGTACAAATATACAATTTATTTCCGGTCTGAGATCGTTACCCTATGCTATAGTCATTGAGAGCGCCTTTCGTGGAAGACACTACTACAATAGCCAATTTTTTAGTTGGCTGAGTGGCAGTGTGCCAAGCGTTCGGCCTCTCGTGGCAAGGCGCGGTGCCAGTGAGTACGGGTTCGATCCCACTTCGGACCATATATTGTTCTTCGTTTTTTTCTGTTGTTGTTTGTCTGTTAATTTTTCCGAGTGCTAACACATACTTATTTGTTCTATTATTCCCTATTATCGCCTCGGAAGTTCCCCATATAATAATATTTATGTATTATTATTTGTTACCAGTATATAACCACTGGAAACTACTATTCGTGCTGTTTCGTCCTATAAATGTTTGTCTACAACACAAGTATTCAGCCCTACTGGGAGATACTTGCATTAATAGGAAAGTACAAATATACAATTTATTTCCGGTCTGAGATCGTTACCCTATGCTATAGTCATTGAGAGCGCCTTTCGTGGAAGACACTACTACAATAGCCAATTTTTTAGTTGGCTGAGTGGCAGTGTGCCAAGCGTTCGGCCTCTCGTGGCAAGGCGCGGTGCCAGTGAGTACGGGTTCGATCCCACTTCGGACCATATATTGTTCTTCGTTTTTTTCTGTTGTTGTTTGTCTGTTAATTTTTCCGAGTGCTAACACATACTTATTTGTTCTATTATTCCCTATTATCGCCTCGGAAGTTCCCCATATAATAATATTTATGTATTATTATTTGTTACCAGTATATAACCACTGGAAACTACTATTCGTGCTGTTTCGTCCTATAAATGTTTGTCTACAACACAAGTATTCAGCCCTACTGGGAGATACTTGCATTAATAGGAAAGTACAAATATACAATTTATTTCCGGTCTGAGATCGTTACCCTATGCTATAGTCATTGAGAGCGCCTTTCGTGGAAGACACTACTACAATAGCCAATTTTTTAGTTGGCTGAGTGGCAGTGTGCCAAGCGTTCGGCCTCTCGTGGCAAGGCGCGGTGCCAGTGAGTACGGGTTCGATCCCACTTCGGACCATATATTGTTCTTCGTTTTTTTCTGTTGTTGTTTGTCTGTTAATTTTTCCGAGTGCTAACACATACTTAATTGTTCTATTATTCCCTATTATCGCCTCGGAAGTTCCCCATATAATAATATTTATGTATTATTATTTGTTACCAGTATATAACCACTGGAAACTACTATTCGTGCTGTTTCGTCCTATAAATGTTTGTCTACAACACAAGTATTCAGCCCTACTGGGAGATACTTGCATTAATAGGAAAGTACAAATATACAATTTATTTCCGGTCTGAGATCGTTACCCTATGCTATAGTCATTGAGAGCGCCTTTCGTGGAAGACACTACTACAATAGCCAATTTTTTAGTTGGCTGAGTGGCAGTGTGCCAAGCGTTCGGCCTCTCGTGGCAAGGCGCGGTGCCAGTGAGTACGGGTTCGATCCCACTTCGGACCATATATTGTTCTTCGTTTTTTTCTGTTGTTGTTTGTCTGTTAATTTTTCCGAGTGCTAACACATACTTATTTGTTCTATTATTCCCTATTATCGCCTCGGAAGTTCCCCATATAATAATATTTATGTATTATTATTTGTTACCAGTATATAACCACTGGAAACTACTATTCGTGCTGTTTCGTCCTATAAATGTTTGTCTACAACACAAGTATTCAGCCCTACTGGGAGATACTTGCATTAATAGGAAAGTACAAATATACAATTTATTTCCGGTCTGAGATCGTTACCCTATGCTATAGTCATTGAGAGCGCCTTTCGTGGAAGACACTACTACAATAGCCAATTTTTTAGTTGGCTGAGTGGCAGTGTGCCAAGCGTTCGGCCTCTCGTGGCAAGGCGCGGTGCCAGTGAGTACGGGTTCGATCCCACTTCGGACCATATATTGTTCTTCGTTTTTTTCTGTTGTTGTTTGTCTGTTAATTTTTCCGAGTGCTAACACATACTTATTTGTTCTATTATTCCCTATTATCGCCTCGGAAGTTCCCCATATAATAATATTTATGTATTAATATTTGTTACCAGTATATAACCACTGGAAACTACTATTCGTGCTGTTTCGTCCTATAAATGTTTGTCTACAACACAAGTATTCAGCCCTACTGGGAGATACTTGCATTAATAGGAAAGTACAAATATACAATTTATTTCCGGTCTGAGATCGTTACCCTATGCTATAGTCATTGAGAGCGCCTTTCGTGGAAGACACTACTACAATAGCCAATTTTTTAGTTGGCTGAGTGGCAGTGTGCCAAGCGTTCGGCCTCTCGTGGCAAGGCGCGGTGCCAGTGAGTACGGGTTCGATCCCACTTCGGACCATATATTGTTCTTCGTTTTTTTCTGTTGTTGTTTGTCTGTTAATTTTTCCGAGTGCTAACACATACTTATTTGTTCTATTATTCCCTATTATCGCCTCGGAAGTTCCCCATATAATAATATTTATGTATTATTATTTGTTACCAGTATATAACCACTGGAAACTACTATTCGTGCTGTTTCGTCCTATAAATGTTTGTCTACAACACAAGTATTCAGCCCTACTGGGAGATACTTGCATTAATAGGAAAGTACAAATATACAATTTATTTCCGGTCTGAGATCGTTACCCTATGCTATAGTCATTGAGAGCGCCTTTCGTGGAAGACACTACTACAATAGCCAATTTTTTAGTTGGCTGAGTGGCAGTGTGCCAAGCGTTCGGCCTCTCGTGGCAAGGCGCGGTGCCAGTGAGTACGGGTTCGATCCCACTTCGGACCATATATTGTTCTTCGTTTTTTTCTGTTGTTGTTTGTCTGTTAATTTTTCCGAGTGCTAACACATACTTATTTGTTCTATTATTCCCTATTATCGCCTCGGAAGTTCCCCATATAATAATATTTATGTATTATTATTTGTTACCAGATGACTATATACTGCGTTTTAAAAGCATTTTTATTTGTAATATTTTTTTATTTGATTTAATAATTTGTTACAATTAAAAAATTAGTCTTTGCTTTAAATCACTGTTATTAATGTGTTATTTGTATCCACTTCCTTCAAATGGTTCACTGGCTATAGCAGCAACATTCCAACGATTCCTGTTATTGCGAGTTTTATTTTGGTAGCTACATTAGGATATGATACTTTCATTCATTTACGTATCTCCATTTATTTTTTTTTACTTTCGAGTTTTCATTTTATTCTCTTTCATTTAGGGTTATTGTCGTGTACATTGTCTATGTTGTCTAAGTTATTTCAATGTTCGCCTTTGATAGGAGTATGAGACGGTGAATTCTGAAAAGGGGCGCACGTTGTAATGAGTGCAACATAATATGTCATGGGCAAGATTTGAATATATTTGCATTCCTGGAAATAATGAACTGATGAAGTGTAAACAAGTGGGTTATCACTCTATGTGAGTGTAACAAAGTGGTTATCTCTCTTTTGTTTATGTGCACCTAGTTACAGAACATATTTACTGAAGTAATAACCGCGCTGGCATGAAATAACAATTGCAATGCCTGAGGAAGCAAGTGTGTGGGTGAAATACAAACTGCAAACGTTATAAAAACAAAACAAACTAATCTGAACCAGTGAATGGGGTAGAGGAATAATAATCATGCATTACTGTCAGTGCCTGATCCCGTGAATTAATTTGATTATCTAAAATAATAAAGAAGCTGTCAGAATAAGCGTCAGCCTTGTTCAAATAACCACTGGCTTCGCTGAAACAACAAAATGCTTGTTAGTAAGGACAATGTGAGGGCACGACAACGACGCATGCGCAAACAGAAACACATCCCATAATCCGTTTGGATGGAAGTCATGCCTGGTACCTTTGCAGGCCTTCCTGTCCGTAATGGCTTTACTTCTATCACGGTAGTATCCTTCAGTGCAATAGTTACAGTTCCTGCCGGCTGTATTGTGCCGGCACTTGATACACACGCCTCCACTCTTGAAGCCAGATAATTGGAAGAGCTCCATATTAAATCGACATTGCCTGGCGTGCATGTTGCAGTTGCAAGCTAGAAAAACAGCAAAATAAATCAGTGATTATGCGTTCAGCCATTTATATTTTAAAAAAAATAGAGCGTTTTAATTAAAAAAATGTTAAATCAATATGGTTATTTGGTGCATAGACAGGGACAGCAACACAAATGGCAATAAAATAAACAAATAAAATGAAGGACCACACATTTATTTTCGTTAATGGGTGTTTGTGAAGAACAGAAGGGAGTGAGATGCAGTGGCGTATCGTTGGTTGCCATCACCCGGGGCAAGGTAAGTATGTATGTGGCCATGGTCCGACCATGTTTAGTATGCACCCCAACCCCCTAAATTAGCTTCTTTAAAAAGTATTATTACCACTTTGTGTTTGTTTCTTCTTGTCACTTTTTATGTCTCTAAGACTTGCCCTCGTGGCAACAGGTCCACCCCAAATTTCGACACTGGTGAGATTGCTTGATTGGATGTTTATGAGAAACAGAAAACTGGGATGGTATTTTTACATTTTTATGACAAACAGAAAACTGTGATGGTATTATTCCATTTTTATGAGAAACAGAAAACTGGGATGGTATTATTAAATTTTATGAAAAACAGAAAACTGGGATGGTATTATTAAATTTTTATGAGAAACAGGGAACTGGGATGGTATTATTAAATTTTTATGAGAAACAGAAAACTGTGATGGTATTATTAAATTTCAATGAGAAACAGAGAACTGGGATGATATTTTTAAATTTTTATGAGAAACAGAGAACTGGGATGGTATTTTTAAATTTTTATGAGAAACAGAGAACTGGGATGGTATTTTTAAATTTTTATGAGTAACAGGGAACTGGTATGGTATTATAACATTTTTATGAGAAACAGAAAAATTGGATGATATTATTAAATTTTGATAAGATACAGGGTGATTTGGGGTGGGTGTGAATTATGCTGTAGTGTTTGTAAAGAAAAGAGGAACTGGGATTGAATGCGCGTGAAGAACAAAGGTGCTGGGAGAGTATGATTGTATTTAGGTGAAGAACAAAGGTTCTGGGAGAGTATGATTGTATTTAGGTGAAGAACAAAGGCGCTGGGAGAGTATGAATATGTATTTAGGTGAAGAAAAAAGGTTCTGGGAGAGTATGATTGTATTTAGGTGAAGAACAAAGGTACTGGGAGAGTATCATTGTATTTAGGTGAAGAATAAAGGTACTGGGAGAGTATGATTGTATTTAGGTGAAGAACAAAGGTGCTGGAAGAGTATGATTGTATTTAGGTGAAGAACAAAGGTGCTGGAAGAGTATGATTGTATTTAGGTGAAGAACAAAGGTGTCGGGAGAGTATGATTGCATTTAGGTGAAGAACAAATGTGCTGGGAGAGTATGATTGAATTTAGGTGAAGAACAAAGGTTCTGCGAGAGTATGATTGTATTTAGGTGAAGAACAAAGGTACTGGGAGAGTATGATTGTATTGAGGTGAAGAACAAAGGTTCTGCGAGAGTATGATTGTATTTAGGTGAAGAACAAAGGTACTGGGAGAGTATGATTGTATTTAGGTGAAGAACAAAGGTACTGGGAGAGTATGATTGTATTTAGGTGAAGAACAAAGGTTCTGGGAGAGTATGATTGTATTTAGGTGAAGAACAAAGGTTCTGCGAGAGTATGATTGTATTTAGATGAAGAACAAAGGTGCTGGGAGAGTATGATTGTATTTAGATGAAGAACAAAGGTGCTGGGAGAGTATGATTGTATTTAGATGAAGAACAAAGGTGCTGGGAGAGTATGATTGTATTTAGGTGAAGAACAAATGTGCTCGGAGAGTATGATTGTATTTAGGTGAAGAACAAAGGTGCTGGGAGAGGAAGATTGTATTTAGGTGAAGAACAAATGTGCTCGGAGAGTATGATTGTATTTAGGTGAAGAATAAAGGTACTGGGAGAGTATGATTGTATTTAGGTGAAGAACAAATGTGCTGGGAGAGTATGATTGTATTTAGGTGAAGAACAAAGGTGCTGGGAGAGGAAGATTGTATTTAGGTGAAGAACAAAGAAACTGAGATGTTACGATCGGGGACTGATTGGTCTCGAGGCAAAACACAGGGCTCCAGGCAGAGAGGTTATGGGTTCAAATTCAGGCTGCATCAGCAGGGATTTTTATTTGTGATTTCTCTCTGCGGCAACCATTCCTGGTCTCAGCAGCGAGGCCCGGCTGGAAACGTGAATTACTCAACGACGAGAAAAATAATACCTCCGAAGTATTAGTTACCTGCCTGTGTGTCGAGGGACTTCTGTGCACAGGACAGCCAGGGAAAAACAGATTAACAAGCAGAATTCAGTTCCTAGTCTCTAGGTACTTCGCCAGAGGTGAAAGCTAACGAACGCAAAAAAAAAAAAATGTTACGATCGTATAATAAATATAATAAATGAGAAAGTCATGGAATGAGAACGCCATGTAAGGAGAAATTCATGGAATGAGAAAGTCATGGAATGAGAAAGTCATGGAATCAGTAAGTCATGGAATGAGAAAGTTATGGAATGAAAAATTCATGGAATCAGTAAGTTATGGAATAAGAAAGTTATGGAATGAGAAAGTCACACAATGGGAAAGTCATGGAATGAGAAAGTCATGGAATGAGAAAGTCATGGAATGAGGAAGTCATGGAATAAGAAAGTCATGGAATGAGAAAGTCATGGAAAAAACAAATCATGGGAGAGCTTAATTCCAGGACACTATTTCTAGTTATCGTAAACACTACAAAAATCGTCAAAAAAATGAACAAGAAGAAAAAAGAATCATGAATGAGGTAATAAAGAAAATAGTTGAAAGTACATCGGCGCCAGATAACGACAAAAATAAATCAAAATGGCTTGGACAAATAACGTTGTCCTTTCCATGCGGCATTTTCCTCGTCCCTTGTGAAAATTAACACTTTGGAAGAAAAGGGGGGAAAGGGCCATCGCAGACCCAGAAGACGATGAGTCAATGAATATCTCAGGCACACCGAACAAACAGCCAAGCGGGCACACGCACAGAAATCGACAATACAGTCGACGTTATCCCTCCAGGCTAAAAGAAAGGAAAAGTAAGGTAAGACAAAGTACAAGTAGATAAAAGTAAAATCAGTCAAGCGAGTCACCAGGAAAAGTGTATCAGACAAAGTAGGTGAAAGTGAAGTCAGTCAAGTGAGTCACCAGCAATAGTTTATCAAACAAAGTACGTGAAAGTGTATTCAGTCACCAGCAATAGTCTATCAGACAAAGTAGATGAAAGTGAAGTCAGTCACCAGCAATAGTCAGTAGTATACAATGTTGTATTTGACCCGAATTTAGGTGCTAAATTAACAAAGATATATAGTAGGTGCGCGGCGCACCTAATGTACCGTAGGTGCAGGGGGAGTTAACCGTGACCTCTAGTCCCGGTGACCCCGGAAGTGCCCTGTTTATGTCTGGTGTGTGCTGACTTTGGAGTGCTTGGTGTACTTGAGCGATAGTGATAGGTTAGTAGATTATACAACATCAATGAAAAACATTAAATTTAAAACAGAAGACGAAGATATATTTTTTATTCTTTTATTATCTCAATAGGTGTATAACATACATTGATATTATATAACAGTACAAAAATATTTAGTACACAAAGTCAATATATAGTACAAGGATAACATTTATTTATAGATAGGTAGTTGGGTGTCTGCTTAGCGTTGTGGCATAAATGAATCATAAGGGGTGAAACTGTTAGAGATTGCTGGTTAGGCTAAGCTGGTAGTGTAAAGAGTTAAATATCTAGAGGCGTAGTCGAGACGTTATCATCAGCTACCTTTCTTTTTATATAGAAATAGGAAAGAGCATTTCTTGTTTGACTGTAGGAAAATATGGAATTATTTAAGACTTTGAAACCTACATTTTTCCCACCCTTAGCCTTTTGCGTAGCGAGAACCTCTAAAAACATATCTTTATCTAATTTGTTGTGTTGCTTGCTTAGCCCTTTACAACTGATTTTATCGTAATCCCCACTACAATGGTACGTCTTACTACATAAGCTAACAAGAGCTGTCCCTTCGTACTCTAGTTTAAAAAGCCCAGGCGTTCGTTTGGTGTACGCTTTAATACCCTTACAGTTTATACATTCTGTTTTGCTAGTATGTTCATCGCAGCAATGGGTGTATGGAGGTCGCCTAGTGTGTAATAAGGGCTGTATAGGGGTCGGCTAGTATGTCGTGATGGGTGTACGGAGGTCGTCTAGTGTATCATATTGGGTGTATAGAGGGCGTTTAGTGTGTCATGATGGTTGTATAGGGGTCGTCTAGTGTGTCATGATGGTTGTATAGGGGTCGTCTTGTGTGTCATGATGGTTGTATAGGGGTCGTCTAGTGTGCCGTGATGGGTGTACGGAGGTCGTCTAGTGTGTCATATTGGGTGTATAGAGGGCGTTTAGTGTGTCATGATGGTTGTATAGGGATCGTCTAGTGTGTCATGATGGTTGTATAGGGGTCGTCTAGTGTGCCGTGATGGGTCAATGGAGGTCGGCTAGTATGTCGTGATGGGTGTACGGAGGTCGTCTAGTGTGTCATATTGGGTGTATAGAGGGCGTTTAGTGTGTCATGTTGGTTGTATAGGGGTCGTCTAGTGTGTCATGATGGTTGTATAGGGGTCGTCTAGTGTGCCATGATGGGTACATGGAGGTCGGCTAGTATGTCGTGATGGGTGTACGGAGGTCGTCTAGTGGGTATGATGGTTGTATGGAGGTCGTCTAGTGTGTCATATTGGGTGTATAGAGGGCGTTTAGTGTGTCATGATGGTTGTATAGGGGTCGTTTAGTGTATCGTGAGCGGTGTATGGAGGTCGTCTACTGTGTCGTGAGGGGTGTATGGAGGTCATCTGGTGTGGTATGTAGGGTGTATGGAGGTCATCTAGTGTGATATAAGGCTGTATGCCGGGCGTCTAGTGTGACATGAGGGCTGTATACCGGGCGCCTAGTGTGGTATGTGTGGTGTATGGCGGTTGTCTGGTATATCATACTTTAATCAACCAATAAGAAAAATGAAGGAACATTACATTCAACATTACTTATCTTTACTACTTTACATCAATACAGTTGAATAACGTGTTATCGTTAAGTCTTACCATACTTTAAGAGAAAACATTCAAACTTACAGCGTAAAATATAGTCTCAATCATCTACACCGAATATAACCTGTTATCGATAAGCCTTAACATACTTTAAGAGAAAACAAGCCAACTTACGGTGCAAAACTCCGCTAGTGTGAACAGTAACTTTCCTTGAATCAATCAAACTTATAACGCCGTCTAGTTTAAATATAACCTGGTAAGAAATGAATAAATTAGCCAATCAGCGAGTGACTATGCCATCATCGCTTGATATCGGGATTAACCAATCAGAGAAGAGTATTAACATAGGAGGCGGGGCGAAGAAATGGCTGACAGGTGGATTAACCAATCAGAAAAGCGCGTTAGCCCAAGCGTAGGTAGTGGCTGTCGGGTCAGCAGTGGGGGAAAAATGCGGGGTGGTGGGTTACTTGAACTCGTTTTGACCCCTGAGGCAATTCCAGAAGAGTTCTATGACCTCATTTTGACCGCTGAAGGCTTTAATACCAAGGTTTCCCACTTCAACGAACGACATACATCATTAAAGGTGATTACTTCAGCTCTTAGACTTTGGAGTTCCATATCTTTATCACTTCAACGAATGACAGACAACAGTAAAGATGATCATTTCAGGTAAGAAAACTTAGTTCCAAACCCTAAAATTTTGGTTCATACTCACAAAGTTGAACACAAACTCTACAAATTTAGGCCCAAAGTTGTAATTGTTAGACACGACAGTCGTAAATGTTATATGCAAAGTCCAAAAGTTTGTCAAAAAGATAACCTAAACTCAAAATAGTTAGACACAAAGCCCAACAATTTATATGCAAAGTCTAAAAAAGTTACTCTAAAAGACAACTAATGTAATACTTAACCCCAAAATTTCGTCACATAACCAAACAGTTGAACACGAACTCTACAAATTTAGTCCCAAAGTCGTAATTGTTAGACACGAAAGTCGTAAATGTTATATTCAAATCCAAAAGTTTGTTAAAAAGACAACCCAAACTCAAAATAGTTAGATGCAAAGCTCAAAAATGTATATGCAAAATCCAAAAAGTTACTCCAAAAGACAACTAATGTAACACTTAACCCCAAAATTTCGGCTCATATGCACAAAGTTGAACACGAACTCTACAAATTTAGTCCCAAAGTCGTAATTGTTAGACACGAAAGTCGTAAATGTTATATTCAAATCCAAAAGTTTGTTAAAAAGACAACCCAAACTCAAAATAGTTAGACACAAAACCCAACAATTTATAGGCAAAGTCCAAAAAGTTACTCCAAAAGACAACTAATGTAACACTTAACCCCAAAATTTCGTCTCATAACCAAACAGTTGAACTCAAAACCCTAAAAATTTAGTCCCAAAGTGATACTAGTTCGACACAAAAGTCGTAAATGTTATATACAAAGGCCAAAACTTTGTCAAAAAGACAACCCAAACTCAGAATAGTTAGACACGAAAGTCATAAATGTTATATGCAAAGTCCAAAATTTTGTCAAAAAGACAACCCAAACTCAGAATATTTAGACACAAAAGACCAAATAGTTACATTCAAAGTCCAAAAGTTTGTCAAAAAGACAACCCAAACTCAAAAGTTTGTCAAAAAGACAACCCAAACTCAAAATAGTTAGACATGAAAGGTCAAAAAGGTATACTCAAAGTCCAAAATGTTACTTCAAAAGACAACTAATATAACAACAAGCCCCAAAACTTCGTCTCATAACCAAAAATTTGAACTCAAAACCCTAAAAAGTGTCCACTTATCAACCAAAGTCTTTAATACAGCTGAGAAAACCCTAATAAATAATTACAATTTACTAAAAATGTTGCCCTTGATGATAGTTGCGACTGTGTCTAAATCATTATTGAAAATATTCATAGAACTCTAGTAAAAACCAAGCACACTAAAACACCACATTGAAAGAATGAACTTAAAGTTCACGCCCCTGTCACAACTCTGCTAAGAAAAGTACTGCGAAGCATGAAAGTTATGTCCCCTGCTATAACTCTACTAAACGAAAGTATTACCAAACACGTAGGTTACACTCCTACCATAACCCACTAAGAAAAACAAGATTTTGCTTAAAATACCACATTTATGATTGTTACGCCCCTTGTCCCTTTATGAAGGGTACGCCCATGAAACTGTTAGAAATAGTAAATTTACACTCTAGGGCTACTCCAAACTTTACATTAAGCATCCCCGTATCAAGAATTTACTTAAAAGTCACTTTTATGGTTGTTACGCCCCTTGACCCTTTATGAGGGGACGCCCATGAAACTGTTACAAATAGTAAATTTACACTCTAAACTTACCCCGAATGTTATTTTATACATCCCCATAGCAAAAATTTGCTTAAAAGTCACTTTTATGATTGTTACCCCCTTGACTCTTTTTTAGGGCTACGCCCATGAAACTGTTAAAAATTAGTAAATTTACACTCTAAACTTACCCCGTATGTTATTTTAGACATCCCCATAGCAAAAATTTGCTTAAAAGTCACTTTTATGATTGTTACCCCCTTGACTCTTTTTTAGGGCTACGCCCATGAAACTGTTAAAAATAGTCAATTTAACACCTAGACATACCACAAACTTTACATTAGACATCCCCATAGCAAAAATTTACTTAAAAGTCACTTTTATGGTTGTTGCGCCCCTTGACCCTTTATGAGGGGACGCCCATGAAACTGTTAAAAATAGTCAATTTAACACCTAGACATACCACAAACTTTATTTTAGTCATCCCCATAGCAAAAATTTGCTTAAAAGTCACTTTTATGATTGTTACCCCCTTGACTCTTTTTTAGGGCTACGCCCATGAAACTGTTACAAATAGTAAATTTACACTCTAAACATACCCCAAACTTTATATTAAGCATCCCCGTATCAAGAAGTTACATAAAAACAACTTTTGAAATTACTACCCCTGTACCCATTTTTGGCGGTTACGCCCACGAAACTGTTAAAAAATAGTCAATTTAACATCTAGACATACCCCAAACTTTATATTAAGCATCCCCGTATCAAGAATTTACATAAAAACACCTTTTAAAATTACTACCCCTGTACCCATTTTTGGCGGTTACGCCCATGAAACTGTTAAAAATAGTCAATTTAACATCTAGACATACCCCAAACTTTATATTAAGCATCCCCATATCAAGAATTTACATAAAAACCACTTTTGAAATTACTACCCCTGTACCCATTTTTGGCGGTTACGCCCATGAAATCGATAAAAAATTGAAATTTAACCTATTGGTATACCTGAAACATAATATTTGACACGCCCATGTATCAAATTTACCTGAAAAATCAATCAAAAATTAGTAGTATAGTATGTCAATTAGGACGGATAAAAGTGCCTTTGAAGGCACCTAAATTCTTATATAAATAGTCTACCCGTACATCGAGGCACATTTTTTGGTGCCGTTTTTCCTTATATGAGAGTCTACATTTTTTTCCTTATAGTCTATCCATCCTAAGTGCCAATCTATACTACTAATTTTTGATTGATTTTTCAGGTAAATTTGATACATGGGCGTGTCAAATATTATGTTTGAGGTATACCAATAGGTTAAATTTCAATTTTTTATCGATTTCATGGGCGTAACCGCCAAAAATGGGTACAGGGGTAGTAATTTCAAAAGTGATTTTTATGTAAATTCTTGATATGGGGATGCTTAATATAAAGTTTGGGGTATGTCTAGATGTTAAATTGACTATTTTTAACAGTTTCATGGGCGTAACCGCCAAAAATGGGTACAGGGGTAGTAATTTCAAAAGGTGTTTTTATGTAAATTATTGATACGGGGATGCTTAATATAAAGTTTGGGGTATGTCTAGATGTTAAATTGACTATTTTTTAACAGTTTTGTGGGCGTAACTGCCAAAAATGGGTACAGGGGTAGTAATTTCAAAAGTGATTTTTATGTAAATTCTTGATATGGGGATGCTTAATATAAAGTTTGGGGTATGTCTAGATGTTAAATTGACTATTTTTAACAGTTTCATGGGCGTAACCGCCAAAAATGGGTACAGGGGTAGTAATTTCAAAAGGTGTTTTTATGTAAATTCTTGATACGGGGATGCTTAATATAAAGTTTGGGGTATGTCTAGATGTTAAATTGACTATTTTTTAACAGTTTCGTGGGCGTAACCGCCAAAAATGGGTACAGGGGTAGTAATTTCAAAAGTTGTTTTTATGTAACTTCTTGATACGGGGATGCTTAATATAAAGTTTGGGGTATGTTTAGAGTGTAAATTTACTATTTGTAACAGTTTCATGGGCGTAGCCCTAAAAAAGAGTCAAGGGGGTAACAATCATAAAAGTGACTTTTAAGCAAATTTTTGCTATGGGGATGACTAAAATAAAGTTTGTGGTATGTCTAGGTGTTAAATTGACTATTTTTAACAGTTTCATGGGCGTCCCCTCATAAAGGGTCAAGGGGCGTAACAACCATAAAAGTGACTTTTAAGTAAATTTTTGCTATGGGGATGTCTAATGTAAAGTTTGTGGTATGTCTAGGTGTTAAATTGACTATTTTTAACAGTTTCATGGGCGTAGCCCTAAAAAAGAGTCAAGGGGGTAACAATCATAAAAGTGACTTTTAAGCAAATTTTTGCTATGGGGATGTCTAAAATAACATTCGGGGTAAGTTTAGAGTGTAAATTTACTAATTTTTAACAGTTTCATGGGCGTAGCCCTAAAAAAGAGTCAAGGGGTAACAATCATAAAAGTGACTTTTAAGCAAATTTTTGCTATGGGGATGTATAAAATAACATTCGGGGTAAGTTTAGAGTGTAAATTTACTATTTGTAACAGTTTCATGGGCGTCCCCTCATAAAGGGTCAAGGGGCGTAACAACCATAAAAGTGACTTTTAAGTAAATTCTTGATACGGGGATGCTTAATGTAAAGTTTGGAGTAGCCCTAGAGTGTAAATTTACTATTTCTAACAGTTTCATGGGCGTACCCTTCATAAAGGGACAAGGGGCGTAACAATCATAAATGTGGTATTTTAAGCAAAATCTTGTTTTTCTTAGTGGGTTATGGTAGGAGTGTAACCTACGTGTTTGGTAATACTTTCGTTTAGTAGAGTTATAGCAGGGGACATAACTTTCATGCTTCGCAGTACTTTTCTTAGCAGAGTTGTGACAGGGGCGTGAACTTTAAGTTCATTCCTTCAATGTGGTGTTTTAGTGTGCTTGGTTTTTACTAGAGTTCTATGAATATTTTCAATAATGATTTAGACACAGTCGCAACTATCATCAAGGGCAACATTTTTAGTAAATTGTAATTATTTATTAGGGTTTTCTCAGCTGTATTAAAGACTTTGGTTGATAAGTGGACACTTTTTAGGGTTTTGAGTTCAAATTTTTGGTTATGAGACGAAGTTTTGGGGCTTGTTGTTATATTAGTTGTCTTTTGAAGTAACATTTTGGACTTTGAGTATACCTTTTTGACCTTTCATGTCTAACTATTTTGAGTTTGGGTTGTCTTTTTGACAAACTTTTGAGTTTGGGTTGTCTTTTTGACAAACTTTTGGACTTTGAATGTAACTATTTGGTCTTTTGTGTCTAAATATTCTGAGTTTGGGTTGTCTTTTTGACAAAATTTTGGACTTTGCATATAACATTTATGACTTTCGTGTCTAACTATTCTGAGTTTGGGTTGTCTTTTTGACAAAGTTTTGGCCTTTGTATATAACATTTACGACTTTTGTGTCGAACTAGTATCACTTTGGGACTAAATTTTTAGGGTTTTGAGTTCAACTGTTTGGTTATGAGACGAAATTTTGGGGTTAAGTGTTACATTAGTTGTCTTTTGGAGTAACTTTTTGGACTTTGCCTATAAATTGTTGGGTTTTGTGTCTAACTATTTTGAGTTTGGGTTGTCTTTTTAACAAACTTTTGGATTTGAATATAACATTTACGACTTTCGTGTCTAACAATTACGACTTTGGGACTAAATTTGTAGAGTTCGTGTTCAACTTTGTGCATATGAGCCGAAATTTTGGGGTTAAGTGTTACATTAGTTGTCTTTTGGAGTAACTTTTTGGATTTTGCATATACATTTTTGAGCTTTGCATCTAACTATTTTGAGTTTGGGTTGTCTTTTTAACAAACTTTTGGATTTGAATATAACATTTACGACTTTCGTGTCTAACAATTACGACTTTGGGACTAAATTTGTAGAGTTCGTGTTCAACTGTTTGGTTATGTGACGAAATTTTGGGGTTAAGTATTACATTAGTTGTCTTTTAGAGTAACTTTTTTAGACTTTGCATATAAATTGTTGGGCTTTGTGTCTAACTATTTTGAGTTTAGGTTATCTTTTTGACAAACTTTTGGACTTTGCATATAACATTTACGACTGTCGTGTCTAACAATTACAACTTTGGGCCTAAATTTGTAGAGTTTGTGTTCAACTTTGTGAGTATGAACCAAAATTTTAGGGTTTGGAACTAAGTTTTCTTACCTGAAATGATCATCTTTACTGTTGTCTGTCATTCGTTGAAGTGATAAAGATATGGAACTCCAAAGTCTAAGAGCTGAAGTAATCACCTTTAATGATGTATGTCGTTCGTTGAAGTGGGAAACCTTGGTATTAAAGCCTTCAGCGGTCAAAATGAGGTCATAGAACTCTTCTGGAATTGCCTCAGGGGTCAAAACGAGTTCAAGTAACCCACCACCCCGCATTTTTCCCCCACTGCTGACCCGACAGCCACTACCTACGCTTGGGCTAACGCGCTTTTCTGATTGGTTAATCCACCTGTCAGCCATTTCTTCGCCCCGCCTCCTATGTTAATACTCTTCTCTGATTGGTTAATCCCGATATCAAGCGATGATGGCATAGTCACTCGCTGATTGGCTAATTTATTCATTTCTTACCAGGTTATATTTAAACTAGACGGCGTTATAAGTTTGATTGATTCAAGGAAAGTTACTGTTCACACTAGCGGAGTTTTGCACCGTAAGTTGGCTTGTTTTCTCTTAAAGTATGTTAAGGCTTATCGATAACAGGTTATATTCGGTGTAGATGATTGAGACTATATTTTACGCTGTAAGTTTGAATGTTTTCTCTTAAAGTATGGTAAGACTTAACGATAACACGTTATTCAACTGTATTGATGTAAAGTAGTAAAGATAAGTAATGTTGAATGTAATGTTCCTTCATTTTTCTTATTGGTTGATTAAAGTATGATATACCAGACAACCGCCATACACCACACATACCACACTAGGCGCCCGGTATACAGCCCTCATGTCACACTAGACGCCCGGCATACAGCCTTATATCACACTAGATGACCTCCATACACCCTACATACCACACCAGATGACCTCCATACACCCCTCACGACACAGTAGACGACCTCCATACACCGCTCACGATACACTAAACGACCCCTATACAACCATCATGACACACTAAACGCCCTCTATACACCCAATATGACACACTAGACGACCTCCATACAACCATCATACCCCACTAGACGACCTCCGTACACCCATCACGACATACTAGCCGACCTCCATGTACCCATCATGGCACACTAGACGACCCCTATACAACCATCATGACACACTAGACGACCCCTATACAACCAACATGACACACTAAACGCCCTCTATACACCCAATATGACACACTAGACGACCTCCGTACACCCATCACGACATACTAGCCGACCTCCATTGACCCATCACGGCACACTAGACGACCCCTATACAACCATCATGACACACTAGACGATCCCTATACAACCATCATGACACACTAAACGCCCTCTATACACCCAATATGACACACTAGACGACCTCCGTACACCCATCACGGCACACTAGACGACCCCTATACAACCATCATGACACACAAGACGACCCCTATACAACCATCATGACACACTAGACGACCCCTATACAACCATCATGACACACTAAACGCCCTCTATACACCCAATATGATACACTAGACGACCTCCGTACACCCATCACGACATACTAGCCGACCCCTATACAGCCCTTATTACACACTAGGCGACCTCCATACACCCATTGCTGCGATGAACATACTAGCAAAACAGAATGTATAAACTGTAAGGGTATTAAAGCGTACACCAAACGAACGCCTGGGCTTTTTAAACTAGAGTACGAAGGGACAGCTCTTGTTAGCTTATGTAGTAAGACGTACCATTGTAGTGGGGATTACGATAAAATCAGTTGTAAAGGGCTAAGCAAGCAACACAACAAATTAGATAAAGATATGTTTTTAGAGGTTCTCGCTACGCAAAAGGCTAAGGGTGGGAAAAATGTAGGTTTCAAAGTCTTAAATAATTCCATATTTTCCTACAGTCAAACAAGAAATGCTCTTTCCTATTTCTATATAAAAAGAAAGGTAGCTGATGATAACGTCTCGACTACGCCTCTAGATATTTAACTCTTTACACTACCAGCTTAGCCTAACCAGCAATCTCTAACAGTTTCACCCCTTATGATTCATTTATGCCACAACGCTAAGCAGACACCCAACTACCTATCTATAAATAAATGTTATCCTTGTACTATATATTGACTTTGTGTACTAAATATTTTTGTACTGTTATATAATATCAATGTATGTTATACACCTATTGAGATAATAAAAGAATAAAAAATATATCTTCGTCTTCTGTTTTAAATTTAATGTTTTTCATTGATGTTGTATAATCTACTAACCTATCACTATCGCTCAAGTACACCAAGCACTCCAAAGTCAGCACACACCAGACATAAACAGGGCACTTCCGGGGTCACCGGGACTAGAGGTCACGGTTAACTCCCCCTGCACCTACGGTACATTAGGTGCGCCGCGCACCTACTATATATCTTTGTTAATTTAGCACCTAAATTCGGGTCAAATACAACATTGTATACTACTATAGTCTATCAGACAAAGTAGATGAAAGTGAAGCCAGTCACCAGCAATAGTCTATCAGACAAAGTAGATGAAAGTGAAGTCAGTCACCAGCAATAGTCTATCAGACAAAGTTGATGAAAGTGAAGTCAGTCACCAGCAATAGTCTATCAGACAAAGTTGATGAAAGTGAAGTCAGTCACCAGCAAGTCTATCAGACAAAGTTGATGAAAGTGAAGTCAGTCACCAGCAATAGTCTATCAGACAAAGTAGATGAAAGTGAAGTCAGTCACCAGCAATAGTCTATCAGACAAAGTAGATGAAAGTGAAGTCAGTCACCAGCAATAGTCTATCAGACAAAATAGATGAAAGTGAAGTCAGTCACCAGCAATAGTTTATCAGACAAAGTAGATGAAAGTGAAGTCAGTCACCAGCAATAGTCTATCAGACAAAGTAGATGAAAGTGAAGTCAGTCACCAGCAATAGTCTATCAGACAAAGTAGATGAAAGTGAAGTCAGTCACCAGCAATAGTCTATCAGACAAAGTTGATGAAAGTGAAGTCAGTCACCAGCAATAGTCTATCAGACAAAGTTGATGAAAGTGAAGTCAGTCACCAGCAATAGTCTATCAGACAAAGTAGATGAAAGTGAAGTCAGTCACCAGCAATAGTCTATCAGACAAAGTTGATGAAAGTGAAGTCAGTCACCAGCAATAGTCTATCAGACAAAGTACATGAAAGTGAAGTCAGTCACCAGCAATAGTCTATCAAACAAAGTAGATGAAAGTGAAGTCAGTCACCAGCAATAGTCTATCAGACAAAGTTGATGAAAGTGAAGTCAGTCACCAGCAATAGTCTATCAGACAAAGTAGATGAAAGTGAAGTCAGTCACCAGCAATAATCTATCAGACAAAGTAGATGAAAGTGAAGTCAGTCACCAGCAATAGTCTATCAGACAAAGTAGATGAAAGTGAAGTCAGTCACCAGCAATAGTCTATCAGACAAAGTACATGAAAGTGAAGTCAGTCACCAGCAATAGTCTATCAGACAAAGTAGATGAAAGTGAAGTCAGTCACCAGCAATAGTCTATCAGACAAAGTAGATGAAAGTGAAGTCAGTCACCAGCAATAGTCTATCAGACAAAAGTAGATGAAAGTGAAGTCAGTCACCAGCAATAGTCTATCAAACAAAGTACATGAAAGTGAAGTCAGTCACCAGCAATAGTATATCAGACAATGTAGATGAAAGTGAAGTCAGTCACCAGCAATAGTCTATCAGACAAAGTAGATGAAAGTGAAGTCAGTCACCAGCAATAGTCTATCAGACAAAAGTAGATGAAAGTGGAGTCAGCCAAGTAAACCATCGTCATTAGTCCCTTAACCTTGGCAGTCGATGGAGACCTCTCGTTGACGTCATCACAACTTTCCCCCAACTTTCTCGTTTTAGAGCTCATTTCTGAGATGAGACGAATGTTTATCCTGGCCAATCTCTGATGTTGTTTCCCCACGACTATTTCTGCTTGCCCTACTTTCCATTTCACTGGTACTGTGCCCTGCAAAATAGTCTTATCATTGACGGTAGATCTTGTGACATTCTCGTACCATTTTAATTTACGTTCTTTTACAGTTGACAGTAAGTCTTTACTTAGTCCTGTGGATCTCTGGATTCTGTTACACACTTCCACATTGGTGATATGATCTGTAAGATCTGAGACAGTCGCAACATCTTTCTATACCACCTTTTTTTTTCCAGAAGCTGGAAAATTCATTGCGGTGGAAACTCATTGCAGATAAATTTCATCGAGGGGAATATACATGGGAGGATTCAGAAATTATAACTGTAGGAAATGAAAAAGCGAGAGTGGGTGGCTAAACGTTTGTAACCGACAATTCAAACATGATTATCATACATGGTAGCTTATCTGCAGCGTTTTGCTTAGTTAAGCGATTAGGGTACTATCAAAACAGATTATAAAAACGTTTGTAGAACTTCCTCCAAGCCAAACAATTTTATTATACATTGCTTCCATATATAGGGAGCCGCGATAGCTCAGTGGTTAGTGAACTGGACTACCACGGACAAGGGGTAGGGTTCGATCCCAACCGACGGCTTCCGGGTTCACCCAGCCTCAAATGGGTACCGGATTTTTTTCTGGGAAAGTAAAGCAGCACGGGCGTAATACTGACCACATTATCCCAATAATCATGTGCTGAAGGTCTGTAAAATATAGGGTCACTAACACCATATTTCCCTATACGCCACTTGGCGTGACGGGGGTACTTTACTTTTTACACTTCCTTATATAATAATATTTTATCTCTTCCAATTATGTGTTTTTGATGTCGGCAGCTCATTAGATCATCGAAAAGAAAATAAACAATCTTCTTATCCTTCTTCTTCTTCTCTTTTCCTTCCTCATTTGCCTTTCAGCGTCGAGGGGAGATATCATTTGTGGTTTTTTTGACCTTCTGTTCACCTCTGCTGCTGTTATGTTTACTAGTGCTTCCAATATTCCATCGATCCATCTTTTTCGTGGTCGACCATTGGGTCTGGTGTCCTCACAACGTTTGCTGAAGGCTCGTTGTGTTGTGTTTTCATCTTTCCGTCTTGTCACGTGGCCAAACCATTTTATCTGTTGTTTCTTTATATATTCTATGGCGGGGGCTATTCCTAGCTTTTTTCTAAGTTTTTCATTTCTGATCTTATCTCTCAGACTGTTTCCTGTCATTCGTCTAACACATCTCATCTCAGTAGAGGTTATATTTCTTATTGTTCTTGCATCTAGGGTCCAGGTCTGGTGGCATTGGTAGCACAACGTTGGGATAAAGATTGTATTGTAGAGTTTTCGTTTTGCTCCTAGAGTTATTTCCTTGTTGGACAATAGTAGTTCAATTGATTTGCTTAAAACGATTCTTTTTTTTTTTTAAATCTATTAATTATGTATTTCGGTTGACAAATTTACTTGATATGAAAAACAATATATATTTATACACTTGGTATGTAACAAATAAAAAAGAAATTCCTTTATATTAGGTTCGAGAAACTAACTTCTTTCTTCCTCTCTCTCTCTCTCCTTTACCTCTCGAGTTTCTCCTCCACATTGCTCACTTCTGGTGGTAACTGTTTAAATGTTCTTTCTACATTCCGTTTTGTTTTAAATTGCTTTATTTGCAAAGTTTGTCAACTTGATAAGGCCTTGAATTTTAGTTGTTATTTTAATTTGTGTTCTTGAATATGTCTATTGTTACCTTTACAATCGAGTGAGCAGTGTCCCAGAGGCTTTTTGGTATTGCTTTTACATTTAGCAATCATGTCTCTTCCTTTCACTCTTGTTAGAATATAATCAATCTGGCTTTTGACATAAATGTTGTTCCACTTATGCCATGTGTAAAGCTGTGATTTGTTCCACTTATACCAAGTATAACGCTGTGATCTGTTCCGTTTATACCATGTGTAAAGATGTGATTTGTTCCATTTATACCACGTGTAACGTTGTGATTTGTTCCATTTATACCATGTGTAACGTTGTGATTTGGTCCACTTATACCATGTGTAACGCTGTGATCTGTTCCGTTTATACCATGTGTAACGTTGTGATTTTGTTCCATTAATACCATGTGTAACGATGTGATTTGTTCCATTAATACCAAGTGTAACGATGTGATTTGTTCCATTTATACCATGTGTAACGATGTGATTTGTTCCACTTATACCATGTGTAACGTTGTAATTTGTTCCACTTATACCATGTGTAACGCTGTGATTTGTTCCACTTATACCATGTGTAACGCTGTGATTTGTTCCATTAATACCAAGTGTAACGATGTGATTTGTTCCATTAATACCAAGTGTAACGATGTGATTTGTTCCATTAATACCAAGTGTAACGATGTGATTTGTTCCACTTATACCATGTGTAACGCTGTGATTTGTTCCATTAATACCAAGTGTAACGCTGTGATTTGTTCCACTAATACCATGTGTAACGATGTGATTTGTTCCATTAATACCAAGTGTAACGATGTGATTTGTTCCATTTATACCATGTGTAACGATGTGATTTGTTCCACTTATACTATGTGTAACGTTGTGATTTGTTCCATTTATACCATGTGTAACGTTATAATTTGTTCCATTTATACCATGTGTAACGCTGTGATTTGTTCCACTTATACCATGTGTAACGTTGTGATTTGTTCCACTTATACCATGTGTAACGCTGTGATTTGTTCCACTTAAACCATGTGTAACGCTGTGATTTGTTCCACTTATACCATGTGTAACGTTGTAATTTGTTCCACTTATACCATGTGTAACGTTGTGATTTGTTCCACTTATACCATGTGTAACGTTGTGATTTGTTCCACTTAAACCATGTGTAACGCTGTGACTTGTTCCACTTATACCATGTGTAACGTTGTGATTTGTTCCACTTATACCATGTGTAACGCTGTGATTTGTTCCACTTATACCATGTGTAACGTTGTGATTTGTTCCACTTATACCATGTGTAACATTGTGACTTGTTCCACTTATACCATGTGTAACGTTGTGATTTGTTCCACTTAAACCATGTGTAACGCTGTGACTTGTTCCACTTATACCATGTGTAACGCTGTGACTTGTTCCACTTATACCATGTGTAACGCTGTGATTTGTTCCACTTATACCATGTGTAACGCTGTGACTTGTTCCACTTATACCATGTGTAACGTTGTAATTTGTTCCACTTATACCATGTGTAACGTTGTGATTTGTTCCACTTATACCATGTGTAACGTTGTGATTTGTTCCACTTATACCATGTGTAACGTTGTAATTTGTTCCACTTATACCATGTGTAACGTTGTAATTTGTTCCACTTATACCATGTGTAACGTTGTAATTTGTTCCACTTATACCATGTGTAACGTTGTGATTTGTTCCACTTATACCATGTGTAACGCTGTGACTTGTTCCACTTATACCATGTGTAACGTTGTAATTTGTTCCACTTATACCATGTGTAACGTTGTAATTTGTTCCACTTATACCATGTGTAACGTTGTGATTTGTTCCATTTATACCATGTGTAACGCTGTGATTTGTTCCACTTATACCATGTGTAACGTTGTAATTTGTTCCACTTATACCATGTGTAACGTTGTAATTTGTTCCACTTATACCATGTGTAACGTTGTAATTTGTTCCACTTATACCATGTGTAACGTTGTGATTTGTTCCACTTATACCATGTGTAACGCTGTGACTTGTTCCACTAATACCATGTGTAACGTTGTAATTTGTTCCACTTATACCATGTGTAACGTTGTAATTTGTTCCACTTATACCATGTGTAACGTTGTGATTTGTTCCATTTATACCATGTGTAACGCTGTGATTTGTTCCACTTATACCATGTGTAACGTTGTAATTTGTTCCACTTATACCATGTGTAACGTTGTAATTTGTTCCACTTATACCATGTGTAACGTTGTAATTTGTTCCACTTATACCATGTGTAACGCTGTGATTTGTTCCACTTATACCATGTGTAACGTTGTAATTTGTTCCACTTATACCATGTGTAACGTTGTAATTTGTTCCACTTATACCATGTGTAACGTTGTAATTTGTTCCACTTAAACCATGTGTAACGCTGTGACTTGTTCCACTTTTGCCAAAAGAATCAAGGAAAATTAAAAGACAATGGTCATTTCTTTATAAAGGATCGAGACACTGAAACAACAGTCTTCTTTCTGGAAGTGTGACCGGTAGCAGGAACTAAGCTGTCGTGCAAGAATCCATACCACAGGTGACGTCATTACTAAACGTTTGAAATAGCAGAATTATGCAGGCAACACAGCTTGGCTTCAAGCTACAGAAGCTCTCAACGGTGTTAGGGGTAGAGCCCGGACAGCTCAAGTCGGAATGCACAATACGTCAGCAGAGGCGTTCACGACGATATCACCTGCCGTCACTGGCCAAATGTTAGGGGGATTTGGGGAGGGGGGGGGAGGAAGAGAGAGACAGCTCCAGATCCTGCAAATCTCCAAGATTTGATTAAATTACTGGCATATACCAGAACACCCTACTAGGCATGTTCGTAAGAAGCGAGAAAGGAGGGTTGGTCATGGGGCTGGCTATCCCATACTGTAAAAAAATAAGCCGAAAAAACTTCACAAACATGGACAAGTCAAAGAAAAGAACAAAAGTAAATCCGCCATCCAGGAAAAATAAAGGCTCTCTGTCTAAGAGACGTTTACCGTAAGCCGCAGAAAGCCGTAAGGAGTCCGGGTTGCCGACTCACCTTTAGTCTACCAGGAAATCCTCTAGAATTGGCACCTGGAATGTCCGTATCCTAAACGAACAAAATTACACACCAGGCCCTTTTTTGGAATCCCCAGTGGAAAAGACAAAGAGGAAGACCAAGAAATTCTTAGAGAAGACAGGCAGAAGCAGAGATGAAGATGATGGGAAAGACATGGAATGATCTTAAAATAATGGCAAGAAACAGAACGACCTGGAAAGTGTTTGTTGAAGACCTATGTTCCATAGGAAGCTGAAAGGTAGAAGAGAGATATATACCAGAACACATGGAGAGGAACATTTTCTTCTTTTTGACAACCAATGTCATATAAATCGTTTACTTATATTCACAACGAGAGCCAATCTACAACTATTATTTCAATCTTCGACCGGTTGCGTTTATGAAACATTTCAAATAGTGCCACCATTTTGCCAGCAATTTTACACAATATATGATAATACCCTAGTCGTTTATCTAAGAAACAAACTACAGATAAGCTGCCAAGTACGACAACCCTGTTTGAATTGTCGGCTACAAACATTTATCCGCCACTTTCACTTTTTTTTTTCCTGCAATTATAATTTATGAATCCTGGACTGGAATTTTCTGCGATGTTTTTTTTTCATGAACCGCCAGTCTGTTTTCTTCTTTTTTTCTTTCAAGATCAGCAGTGAGTGCCCGTTTCGCAGCAAGTAAAGTAAATACAAATGAATAAAATAAAGATAAAACAATGCAAACCGATCCTTGTTTAGAAACCGTCACCAGCTTCAGTTCTCTGATCTTTGCGTCTGTGGTTAGCGTAAGTCGCTGGCGTCTGTGGTTAGCGTAAATCGCTGGCGTCTGTGGTTAGCGTAAATCGCTGGCGTCTGTGGTTAGCGTAAATCACTGGTGTCTGTGGTTAGCGTAAATCGTTATCGTCTGTGGTTAGCGTAAATCGTTAGCGTCTGTGGTTAGCGTAGATCGTTATCGTCTGTGGTTAGCGTAAATCGTTAGCGTCTGTGGTTAGCGTAAATCGTTAGCGTCTGTGGTTAGTGTAAATCACTGGATGCCTCATGAATTTTCTCATCTCATGTTCCATACGGTGTGGTGTTCGTTTATATAATCTCAGAAAATCACACAAATGTCCTTAGTTCTGACTGTTTTTCTAAAACCTTTTCTCAATCAGCACTCACCAGGCGATGATGTCGTCATCCGTGGCAAGAGAACGTTAAGTGAGAGTAGCTGCATTGTTTGACCTGCCATATCTTCGCTCTTCGCACAAAAACATCAGAATTCAGCATGGCATTTTTGAGTACCGGGTTTGTCAAACTTCTCGATCCCTACTGGCTTGGTCAGCCAAGTTGTCGGAGCCACCACTAGAAAGTGCATGATGATGTTGATCAACTTATGTTCGCTCATCCTTATGTGAATCAGTCAGTTCTGTTATTATTCGTTCACCGACTTCAGCTTTAGTGCTATCTCAATTAACAATATAGAATATGAGGATAAGAATACAAATTGGAACATCACCACACAACTTGAAAACCACTGTTTCCTTATGGACTAGACAACCTTGTAATGTTTGATCAGAAGTGCGATCGCTGGTCTTACAAAGCCACCATTTGCATAAATACCTCCACTGAGTCACTACAAGTAACATAGTCGTCTCCAGTGACTCTTTCTCGCATGAGAAACACCACGATCAGCCAGGGTTCAATTAAATCGGTGACATTGATTACCACTATTAGCTACATCTTTTTCCTTTCGCCGTTAGATTGGCCCCAGTAAAGGTCGACATGTTTGGTTTAGTTATACACAGTGGAAAGATGAATTGCTCAGTTATTTCATGGAGTGTTTGAACTGCTCTATTATATCCTGAAATGTGATAGTAATTTATTTCTGGAATGTGATAGTACGTTATTTATTTATGGAATATGATAGTGCTTTATTTCCTGGAATGTGAAAGTGCTTTATTTCTGGAATGTGATAGTACATTATTTTTGGAATGTGATAGTGCATTATTTCTGGAATGTGATAGTACTTTATTTCTGGAATGTGACAGTGTTTATTTGTGGAATGTGATATTACTTTATTTATGGAATGTGACAGTGTTTATTTGTAGAATGTGATAGTGCTTTATTTATGGAATGTGCTAGTGTTTGTTTGTGGAATGTGATAATAATTTATTTATGGAATGTGATAGTGCTTTATTTATGGAATGTGATAATACTTTATTTCTGGAATGTGATAGTGCTTTATTTATGGAATGTGCTAGTGTTTGTTTCTGGAATGTGATAGTGCTTTATTGATGGAATGTGATAGTGCTTTATTTTTGGAATGTGATAGTGCTTTATTTCCTGCAATGTGATAGTAATTTATTTCTGGAATGTGATAGTGCTTTATTTATGGAATGTGATAGTGCTTTATTTCTTGAAATGTGTTAGTGCTTTATTTTCTGGAATGTGATAGTGCTTTATTTTCTGGAATGTGATATTTTATTTCTGAAATGTAATAGTGCTTTATTTTCTGGAATGTAATAGTGCTTTATTTTCTGGAATGTAATAGTGCTTTATTTTCTGGAATGTGATATTTTATTTCTGAAATGTAATAGTGCTTTATTTTCTGGAATGTAATAGTGCTTTATTTTCTGGAATGTAATAGTGCTTTATTTTCTGGAATGTAATAGTGCTTTATTTTCTGGAATGTAATAGTGCTTTATTTTCTGGAATGTAATAGTGCTTTATTTTCTGGAATGTAATAATGCTTTATTTTCTGGAATGTGATAGTGCTTTATTTCCTGGAATGTAATAGTGCTTTATTTTCTGAAATGTAATAGAGTGCTTTATTTCCTGGAATGTAACAGTGCTTTATTTCCTGGAATGTAATAGTGCTTTATTTCCTGGAATGTAATAGTGCTTTATTTCCTGGAATGTAACAGTGCTTTATTTTCTGAAATGTATTAGTGCTTTATTTTCTGAAATGTAATAGTGCTTTATTTCCTGGAATGTAATAGTGCTTTATTTTCTGAAATGTAAAAGTGCTTTATTTCCTGGAATGTAATAGTGCTTTATTTTCTGAAATGTAAAAGTGCTTTATTTCCTGGAATGTAACAGTGCTTTATTTTCTGAAATGTGTTAGTGCTTTATTTTCTTAAATGTAATAGTGCTTTATTTCCTGGAATGTAATTGTGCTTTATTTTCTGAAATGTATTAGTGCTTTATTTTCTGAAATGTAATGGTGCTTTATTTTCTGAAATGTGTTAGTGCTTTATTTTCTTAAATGTAATAGTGCTTTTTTTCCTGGAATGTAATTGTGCTTTATTTTCTGAAATGTAATAGTGCTTTATTTCCTGGAATGTAATAGTGCTTTATTTTCTGAAATGTAATAGCGCTTTATTTCCTGGAATGTAATAGTGCTTTATTTCCTGGAATGTAATAGTGCTTTATTTCCTGGAATGTAATAGTGCTTTATTTCCTGGAATGTAATAGTGCTTTATTTCCTGGAATGTAATAGTGCTTTATTTTCTGAAATGTAATAGTGCTTTATTTCCTGGAATGTAACAGTGCTTGATTTATGCAATGTCAAATCGATTTATTATTCCTAAGATTTTAATCAGAATCATAACCACATATATTCACACTCACACATTGAAGACTACAGGTAGAGAGAGCTTTGAGGGGAACAGAAGTATGCACTTTAACCACACATACACACACAAGAAAAAATAAGATAGCAGGAAACTGAACTACCCCCTTTTAAAACAGAGAAAATCACGGAGACATTCGACTCACGGAGACAAGGCGCATGACAGCAACAGCGCTTGAAGATATTAGCGACACGTAGCTGATGGGTTGCGCTAGGATCAGTTAATTATAACGATTCGGACCGTGCTACACCTCTTCGCAGTGCCACTAGAAACAGGCTAATCCGTCTATCATAGCAAGCGAGTGGGAATCGAAGAGGAACTGCAACCTGGTAGTCAAAAATGTTGTACTGAAGTCGGATGTTTTTGGCCAAAAGTCGCAAATAAACCACAACACAGGACAACAACGACCACTTAACGTCCTTTTAAGGACGGATGACGGAGAGAACTAGTAATTCCTTTATTAGTCAGAGGTGAACGCCAAAAAGGGAAATACTCCATAATTAATTCACAAATATAACCAATGATGATTATTCCTGGTGTGAAATTGGAGAGAAATAGAAAGCAAATCAGAATTTTATTGACGGAGCCAAGTGAGAAGGAACTCTGGGAGCTGGCTAAAGGAATGCCGAGATTATCTCTATCTTTCGATCGACTGAAGTATTGCCTATATTTTTACTGTCATTTCTTTATAAATTTTACTTTTTTTTTTTAATGTAGTTGTTGCAGAGACCCACATAACCTTACTTGTAGTGTTTTATCTACAGGCTACTGGGTTTTCCTCAAAGTAAAGTAAAGGTACGAGACTTGAATCGGCGTCTTAGCACACTGGTTTTTTTACCCATATGTGCTCGGCCGGCTATCCAGAAGTTTTCGGAGACTCCTGTCTAGTGTCGCCTCAAGCATCATAACTCACGAGCGAGTGCGTCATTCCTAACTTTCCCAGAGTGTAACCCTGGTACCCATTTCTGCCAGTGGCTGGGTTGACCGCGGGGTATTGTTTTTTTTCCAACACAAGTACAATGACACAAGGCACTACTTCCAGCGGGAATCGAACAAGGGTTGTCCGAACGCTGGTAGTTAGTGGGGTGTTTTCCCACCTAGGCTACCGAGACTTCTAAATAAGCCCTCCTCAATATACTTTATTCAATACAGTCTTGAAGTATGTGTCCAGCAGTCTGTGGGGCCTTTCCACATGTATAAGTGGATGAGGTGCCGGTTTAGAATTGTGTCTACATATGACGAAGTAGTCGATAGTGTCCTGTTCTGAGGCGTAAAATGATAACTTGTTCCCATCTATTCATGCTATGGTAGGTGTCTTGATTGGGCGTATGTTGTCTTCTGGTTGATTAGATGATATAATAAAAGGGTGACCGTTTATTACCCCCCCCCCCATCCTCATTTTTAAACGATATATTAAAGGCGTAACAGCACTCAGTGCCTAGATCTAAGTGCTGTTCACGACCAAAGACATTGCACTATACATATTTCTAGACAAAATAATTGAATATCGTTACATATGCAGTCGAATAATGCAAGCATGGGAATGTGGAGGGTGGCTTAACATGATTCATTAAAATAAAGTGTTGCCGACCTGTTCTTAAGCACCCTGTAGATGCGACATCTTCACACACAGTTCACGGACTTGAGTCGAATAATGCAAGCATGGGAATGTGGGGGGGGGGGGGGGGGTGGCTTAACTTGATTCATTAAAATAAAGTGTTGCCGACCTGTTCTTAAGCACCCTGTAGATGCGACATCTTCACACACAGTTCACGGACTTGAGTCGAATAATGCAAGCATGGGAATGTGGAGGGTGGCTTAACTTGATTCATTAAAATGAAGTGTTGCCGACCTGTTCTTAAGCACCCTGTAGATGCGACATCTTCACACACAGTTCACGGACTTGAGGCTGTAAATATGAGAGAGCAGGGATTGTTTAAGGTAAGAGCTTATAGCGCAATTGGAAAGGCAGCCGTTGTCTTTCAAAAAAACACAAACCTATAGCCAAAATTTAGAGAATGCAATCTAATAAAATATGGCACAAAATGAATGCACTAGATACAGACATATATTGTGGCGCATCATCATGTTAGACTTCTTAGATGAATCCAGAAACACCTTCTAAATTGGTGATGTTCACATAAGAAAGACGAGTTAGAGGAAGAAGAGCAAAATGACTAAGAAGACAAGAAAAATCAAGAAGAGCGTGGTGAAATGTAGCCGACTTGCGAAATACTTCAAACTAATGCCACCACCACTGTTTGCGCAGGATAGCGAACATCACCACCACTGTTTGCGCAGGATAGCGAACATCGCCACCACTGTTTGCGCAGGATAGCGAACTTCACCATAACTGTTTGCGCAGGATAGCGAAGATCACGAACCACTGTTTGCGCTGGGTAAGGAACATCACCACAACTGTTTGCGCAGGATAGCGAACTTCACCACAACTGTTTGCGCAGGATAGCGAACTTCCCCACAACTGTTTGCGCAGGATAGCGAAGATCACCACAACTGTTTGCGCAGGATAGCGAAGATCACCACCACTGTTTGCGCAGGGTAGCGAAGATCACCACAACTGTTTGCGCAGGATAGCGAAGATCACCACAACTGCTTGTGCAGGGTAGCGAAGATAACCACAACTGTTTGCGCAGGATAGCGAACTTCACCACAACTGTTTGCGCAGGATAGCGAAGATCACCACAACTGTTTGCGCAGGATAGCGAACTTCACCATCACTGTTTGCGCAGGGTAGCGAAGATCACCACAACTGTTTGCGCAGGATAGTGAAGATCACCACAACTGTTTGCGCAGGATAGCGAACTTCACCACAACTGTTTGCGCAGGATAGCGAAGATCACCACAACTGCTTGTGCAGGATAGCGAACTTCACCACAACTGTTTGCGCAGGGTAGCGAAGATCACCACAACTGTTTGCGCAGGATAGCGAACTTCACCACAACTGTTTGCGCAGGATAGCGAAGATCACCACAACTGCTTGTGCAGGATAGCGAACTTCACCACAACTGTTTGCGCAGGATAGCGAAGATCACCACAACTGTTTGCGCAGGATAGCGAAGATCACGAACCACTGTCTCCGCAGAGAAGGGAAGATCACGAACCAGAGTCTCCTCAGAGAAGGGAAGATCACGAACCACTGTCTCCGCAGAGAAGGGAAGATCACGAACCACTGTCTCCGCAGAGAAGGGAAGATCACGAACCACTGTCTCCGCAGAGAAGGGAAGATCACGAACCACTGTCTCCGCAGAGAAGGGAAGATCACGAACCAGAGTCTCCTCAGAGAAGGGAAGTTCACTAACCACTGTCTCCGCAGAGAAGGGAAGATCACGAACCACTGTCTCCGCAGAGAAGGGAAGATCACGAACCACTGTCTCCGCAGAGAAGGGAAGTTCACTAACCACTGTCTCCGCAGAGAAGGGAAGTTCACTAACCACTGTCTCCGCAGAGAAGGGAAGATCACGAACCAGTGTTTGCGCTATATAGGGAGTCAAGGTTATAAATAACGTCATCATGAAGCGATCACGTGGCAATCAAAAACACAACATCATCATCCTTGCCAGGTAAATGTTAAACACATCCATGTCATCATTTGCCAGATGATGCATCACAGTTTCTTTTGAACTTATCAGCCATCTCCGAACTTATTCTAACAGCTATAACAGTGTGATCTTCATTTTCACACTTGTACTAACAGTAAGCTATAACAGTGTGATCTTCATTTCACACTTGTACTCACAGTAAGCTATAAGAGTGTGATCTTCATTTTCACACTTGTACTCACAGTAAACTATAACAGCGTGATCTTCATTTTCACACTAGTACTAACAGTAAACTATAACAGTGTGATCTTCATTTTCACACTTGTACTCACAGTAAACTATAACAGTGTGATCTTCATTTTCACACTTGTACTAACAGTAAACTATAACAGTGTGATCTTCATTTTCACACTTGTACTCACAGTAAACTATAACAGTGTGATCTTCATTTTCACACTTGTACTCACAGTAAACTATAACAGTGTGATCTTCATTTTCACACTAGTACTAACAGTAAGCTATAACAGTGTGATCTTCATTTTCACATTTGTACTACCAGTAAGCTATACCAGCGTGGTGATCATCAACACAAATCGACAAACAATAACCTCAAAATATTGAACATAAAAGTGCGATTAAGAAAAATATGACATGGTGATGATAGTGACGATGATATAAATAACTAAAATAGAAAGAAACATGACACTGCAGATCAGTAAGAGAAATACTCCCATGAAACAATTATAGCTACCTCTGGAATACGCACTTGAAAGAACAAAACAAACAACTTTTTGAAGTATTCAATAAAAGCCGAAGCAGAAGAAACGCCAAAATAAACATTGACGAGATAGCTACTAATACGATACATTACTCTGGTCGGCCAGGACAAAGTGGCAAGTCAAGTAAATAAACCTTCGCTGTACAGGTAAAGGTCTCGGAAAGTGGTTCCCGACAAATTCTTGGAACAGGCTCTTTGACCTTCACTTTGTTAAACATAGACCGAGGTAATGGATGTGGCATTCAGGTTGCATTATTGTGTCCCAATATTAAACGTAGACTGAGGTAATGTATGTAGCATTCAGGTTGCATTATTCTGTCCCATTATTAACATAGACCGAGGTAATGTATGTAACATTCAGATTGCATTATTCTGTCCAATAATTAACATAGACCGAGGTAATGTATGCAGCATTCAAGTTGCATTATTCTGTCTCATTATTAAAAGTAGACTGAGATAATGTATGTAGCATTCATCATCATCATCATGTGCCATACCGGTTGGCGTAGGCGATTATTTCCTTCCACAAACTTGTATCTACAGTGCATTGTATCAGTTCTGTCGTTGACTGTTTGCCATGCCATGACAACAAGCTATCTATATAGTAGATCTCTCTTTCCTTTTATTTTGCCAGTTGTAACCATGTATTCCAACTTTCCTTTTCTCATGATATGCCCGAAAAATGTTGAATGTTTCTTTCTGATGTTGTTTGGGAGCTCCGTTTTTGTGTTGGCCTCTTCGAGAATATGTAACATTCAGGTTGCATTATTGTGTCCCAATATTAAACGTAGACTGAGGTAATGTCTGTAACATTCAGGTTGCATTATTGTGTCCCAATATTAAACGTAGACTGAGGTAATGTATGTAACATTCAGGTTGCATTATTGTGTCCCAATATTAAACGTAGACTGAGGTAATGTATGTAACATTCAGGTTGCATTATTGTGTCCCAATATTAAACGTAGACTGAGGTAATGTCTGTAACATTCAGGTTGCATTATTGTGCCCAGCTAATAAAATACTTGGTTTGTATCATGCGAGATACGATAAATAACTCTCTCATTTACCACAAAAATATCTTCATCTCGTAACAGGTTTAGTGCTTAGTCCTTTAGGAAAATAACAATACAACGTAGATGTCGTTATAATTCTGAAACATTCATGTCTGGGTCGTTTTTTAAATATTTATTTCTAATATAATCTTCATCCTTTTTTCCATTTTTCTGCTCACACTTTTAGATGTTACAATCTATTAAAGAAAGCACCATTCAAAGAAAGCCTTAATTCATTAAAGAATGCATTGGTCCGTACAAGGCTTTTGATCTCCATATAGTTTGTCCATGTGTTATGACATTAGTGATGGCCACAATAGCCTACTCTGTTTGTCACATAATGGGCAACCCTACAGTAGATTTTCGCAGTCATTTAGCCTGTGTCACTGTCACTGTCACATTCATAACATACCGGCCTGTGTTATTGTCACATTCATCAAATACCGGCCTTGTCATCATCACATTCATCACATACCAGCCTGTGTCACTGTCACATTCATCAAATACCGGTCTGTGTCATTGTCACATTCATCAAATACCGGCCTTGTCATCATCACATTCATCACATACCAGCCTGTGTCACTGTCACATTCATCAAATACCGGTCTGTGTCATTGTCACATTCATCAAATACCGGCCTGTGTTACTGTAACATTCATCACATACCGGCCTGTGTCACTGTCACATTCATCACATACTGGCCTGTGTCACTGTCACATTCATAACGTACCAGCCTGTGTCACTGTCACATTCATCACATACCGGCCTGTGTCCCGGTCACATTCATCACATACTGGCCTGTGTCACTGTCACATTCATAACGTACCAGCCTGTGTCACTGTCACATTCATCACATACCGGCCTGTGTCCCGGTCACATTCATCACATACCGGCCTGTGTCACTGTCACATTCATCACATGATCCTTCTGGTATTGAGAAGATGAGTCTTCATTTAGTCCGTTGTGAATGTTCGAAGTCTCAAATTTATTATTTGTTCTGTTGAGCTGGTATTAAGCATTATTTTTAATATAACCCTCGTGCTCTGTATTAATTTGATACTATTTTTTTTATTTCTAACAAATCTCTATGACACCTCATCACTTGTGCTAGCATCTGGCTAACATACCAGCCTCCTTTGTCAACTTATATGCCTCATCATTTCCAAAGATAGCTCAGCAAAATTAAATCCACCTGGGGGACTGGTTGGTCTCGAGGCAAGACGCCGGCCTCGAGACAGAGAGGTTGTGAGTTCAAATCCCGATAGGATTTTTATTTATGATTTCTCTCTGCAGTAACCACACCTGGCTTCAGCAGCGTGGTCCGGCTTGAAACGTCAATTACTCATCGACGAAAAAAAATATGAGTGCCTCCGAAGACGGAGTTATCTGCCTGTACGGCGAGGGACCCCTGTGCATACGGCTGCCTGGGAAAAACGGATTAACACGCAAAATTCAGTTCCTAATCTAGGAACTTCGCCAGAGGTGAAAGCTGTCGAACGCAAAAAAAAAAAAAAAAAAAAAAAAAAAAAAAAAAAATCCACCGAATCACTGATATTCTTTCTGCATTGCTGTAAGGTCTTGTAGGCTATTAAATTAATCAGGTCCTCAGTCAACTGATAAATTCTGTAACTAATGGCTGTGAAGAATACAATGTTATCTTTTTGTTATTTTCCCCTCCAAAAGAGTTTTACTAATTTCCCCAGCTTCTACCTAAGCTTCATTCATTTAGTTTCTTTTCCACGTGATATCGTGATTCAATAAACCAAAGAATCTTGATTCAATAAACCAAAGAGAATGTAGATATCGTGATTCAATAAACCAAAGAGAATGTAGATATCGTGATTCAATAAGCTAAAGAGAATGTAGATATCGTGATCCAATAAACCAAAGAGTGATATTGTGATCCAATAAACCAAAGAGAATGTAGATATCGTGATCCAATAGACCAAAGAGTGATATTGTGATCCAATAAACCAAAGAGAATGTAGATATCGTGATCCAATAAACCAAAGAGAATGTCGATATCGTGATCCAATAAATCAAACAGAATGTCGATATTGTGATCCAATAAACCAAAGAGAATGTCGATGTTGTGACCCAATAAACCAATGAGAATGTCGATATTGTGATCCAATAAACCAAAGAGAATGTCGATTTTAGGAGCCGCGATAGCTCAGTGGTTAGTGAACTGGACTACAAAAGACAAGCGGTAGGGTTCTATCCCAACCGACGGCTTCCGGGTTCACCCAGCCTTTAATGGGTACCGGATTTTTTTCTGGGAAAGTGAAGTGGTACGGGCGTAATACTGACCACATTACCCCAAAAATCATGTACCGAAGATCTGTAAAATTTATGGTCACTAACACCATATTCCCTATACGCCATTTGGCGTAACAGGGGTACTTTTTTTTTTTTTTTAATGTCGATATTGTGATCCAATAAACCAAAGAGAATGTCGATATCATGATCCAATAAACCAAAGAAAATGTCGATATTGTGATCCAATAGACCAAATAGAATGTCGATATTGTGATCCAATAAACCAAATAGAATGTCGATATTGTGATCCAATAAACCAAAGAGAATGTCTATATCGTGATCCAATAAACCAAAGAGAATGTCGATATTGTGATCCAATAAACCAAAGAGAATGTCTATATCGTGATCCAATAAACCAAAGAGAATGTCGATATCGTGATCCAATAAACCAAAGAGAATGTCGATATCGTGGACCTCGTTAAAGAGCAAGAAACGGCTTTCACAGCAAACAGTCAGACGGCTAGGTGACCTAGGGGTAAGAAGTCGGTCTCTGGACAAAAATGTCCAGTGTTCGAATCCCACCAGATGCGGTGATAATGTGTATCTTCACAGCCGGTGAGAATGTGTATCTTCACAACCGGTGAGAATGTGTATCTTCACAACCGGTGAGAATGTGTATCTTCACAGCCGGCGAGAATGTGTATCTTCACAACCGGTGAGAATGTGTATCTTCACAGCCGGCGAGAATGTGTATCTTCACAGCCGGTGAGAATGTGTATCTTCACAGCCGGTGAGAATGTGTATCTTCACAACCGGTGAGAATGTGTATCTTCACAACCGGTGAGAATGTGTATCTTCACAACCGGTGAGAATGTTTATCTTCACAACCGGTGAGAATGTGTATCTTCACAACCGGTGAGAATGTGTATCTTCACAACCGGTGAGAATGTGTATCTTCACAGCCGGTGAGAATGTGTATTTTCACAGCCGGTGAGAATGTGTATCTTCACAACCGGTGAGAATGTGTATCTTCACAACCGGTGAGAATGTGTATCTTCACAACCGATGAGAATGTTTATCTTCACAACCGGTGAGAATGTGTATCTTCACAACCGGTGAGAATGTGTATCTTCACAACCGGTGAGAATGTGTATCTTCACAGCCGGTGAGAATGTGTATCTTCACAGCCGGTGAGAATGTGTATCTTCACAACCGGTGAGAATGTGTATCTTCACAACCAGTGAGAATGTGTATCTTCACAACCAGTGAGAATATGTATCTTCACAACCAGTGAGAATGTGTATCTTCACAACCAGTGAGAATGTGTATCTTCACAACTGTGATTTCTTTGTGGCTAGACCCTCCTCTTCTTTCTGTGTAGTGTGATCCGATGCTCACTCGGCTAACGGCGACTAACAGGAAGTTCAGAGTAGAGAAGTGTAGGTCACAATGACCGCTGCCATGGCAAAATAATTCAAGCAAGACCTACCCAGGCTGAAGTGGCCGAAGACGCAGATATCACGGCTTGGCGTCAGCAGCTGGCACAGCCCATTTACACCATCTTTACAAGCTGAAGAAGAAGAAACAGAAGGAAGGAGAAGAAGAAACAGAAGGAAAAAAGAGGAAGAAGAATAAGATGAAGAGAGAAAAAAAAGAAAGAAGAGCTGATTGTCTTGAGATTCCATTTCTTTAACGCCAGGCAATTTTTGTCATGATAATTACTCCACTCTGAAGCTAACTAATGATGACGTCAGATAACTACTTCACTTTGACGCCAACCAGTGATGGCGCCAGATAACTAGTCCACGATTTTCTTACAAATGCAGAACCTGATTGCAAACAAGGAAGGGAAGTCATTCTGGCTTCCAGGATTGGAGAGAGAGAGAGAGACAGAGAGAGAGAGAGAGAGAGAGAGAGAGAGTTAGGGAAACTTATGGTCGGTCGTCAGAATCAACAGAGCAGCGTAGGAATTATGCGTCGCTGAAGATAGTCTAACGCGAAATGGTCGATGTAGCGTCCAGTGGTGTGAGCTGTTGATATAGAAGACCTAGCACTATCGGCTAGAACTGACAAGATCTAGTTTCTTTCATATAAACGAGAAATCTGGAGAGCCCCAGCAGTTCTCAATGGCAAAGAGAGTCATTAGACACAATTAGCAATTTGCGACAGTATAGATAGATCTAGCAATTAGGGGCGGGGGTGGGGCTGGTTGGTCTCGAGGAAAGACGCAGGGCTCGAGACAGAGAGGTTATGTGTTCAAATCCCGACTGTGTCAGTTGGGATTTTTATTTGTGTTTTCTCCCTGCGACAACCAGCCCTGGTCTCAGTAGCGAAGCCCGTCTTGAAACGTCGATTATTAAGCGACGGAAAAAAATATGAATACATTCCAAGACGGAGCTATCTGCCTATGCAGCGAGGGACCGCTGTGCACACGGCAGCCAGGGAAAAACGGATTAACACGCAAAATTCAGTTTTTTAGTCTCTAGGGACTTCGCCAGAGCTAAAAACAAAGATCTAGCAATAGATTCTACTATTTAAAACCACAGCCATCTATAGTATTAGAAAGGCCCGCGGGCTGAAAGGAATCAACCAAAGCTTGTGACGTTCTCAGAATTGAGAGCAAGGGTGTTTGATGGGAAAATTATGTCAGCCGGCGACACCTCTGATAGATGAAGACGTCATAAAGTTTGGGTGATTTCGGAATTTTCCGTTCAACCTGTAGGCCTCAGTAAAACTATAGATGCTTGTGTTTAAAGCAGACGTGCTGGAGGATTACGTCTGCTTTGTTTTCTAAATATATAAAAAGTTCAAGTTCGCTTTAAAAAAAAATGTATGCGTACTTTAACTGTTGTCATATATGGGGATATGGGGAAGTTAGCTCGACTTACAGTGGTATATGTGTGTTTTCTTACAAGATGTTCTTAAAACTCAAGGCTGTAGCATCATGGATTCGACGTTTGACGCGGTAAATTCGACGTGTTGCGGTAACTGCGACGTGTGTGGCGATAGATTCGACGTGTGTGGCGATAAATGCGACGTGTGTGGCGATAAATTCGACGTGTGTGGCGATAAATTCGACGTGTGTGGCGATAAATTCGACGTGTGTGGCGATAAATGCGACGTGTGTGGCGATAAATTCGACGCGTGTGGCGATAAATGCGACGTGTGTGGCGGTAGATGCGACGTGTGTGGCGGTAAATTCGACGTATGTGGCGATAAATTCGACGTGTGTGGCGATAAATGCGGCGTGTGTGGCGGTAGATGCGACGTGTGTGGCGATAAATGCGACATGTACTCTGAATATTGCTCTACAGTTGAACAGTCCGCATTACAGTAGTAAGCTAAGTCGTATACGTTACATTTACAGCCATACATCGTGTTCCCAAACAAATATTATACGGCGAACTTGGGGACGGAAAGAGACCAAAGGGCAGACCAGTGCTTTCAAATATTTGCAGGGCTTCCATGAGGGAATTCTCTATCAGTGAAAGAAAGTGGGAGGATCTGGCTCCAGATTGTAGCACATGGAGAACAAAAATATTTAAAAAATGGCACAACAACATTGGAGGCAGCGTTGATATCAAATTCAGAAGACAAAAGCCGCAGGAGAAGGAGACGAGGCACCACGAATACATCTTGTTCATGGAAAAGCGGTACTTTCGCATTAATTTACAAGTAGTTTGAACATGGAGATCATGGCAGTAACTACAGCAACGACTTGGATAGAAACATAATCTTCGTTTACAATCGCGCATTTTGTATGACTCCGTGAGTTTGTTCAAGGGAAATCGAAGTGGGCTGAGCACGAAGGCAGTAGTTTGTGTCACTAAACAACACAGGACTACCTAGGATCTATTTCATCTTTGTTCGTGAATACACTTGTGTTAAAGGAAACGAACGAGCCGACAGCCTGGCTGGAGTAACTGCCGTGGATGGACCGAATTGACATTCTGAATGCCCTCAGAAAGATAGGGCGCGCTGACGACTCAATCAATGATTATGAATCCACAATCATACTCAGACTGCTCGAATATCAGGTCGAAACTGGGGGTGATGCGCAGGGAGCCCAGAATCATAACGAATCAACACAGAAATGGAGTCGCCAATCTCCACATAATGAGGGACATACTGGGGAGGAGGTCTGATCATTTATGGAAGTATTCGGTGGGCATTGAAAATGATACTTCGAAAACTAAACTAAAAACTAAACTAAACTAAACTAAACTAAACTAAACTAAACTAAACCCACGCCGAAGACAGATAAGTCGGACCTAAAGGCGTAGATATCGCGGCTTTGTCGTTAAATATTGTCACGACATTTCCGCGACCACGACATATCCGCGACCACGACATATCCGCGCCCACGACATAACCGCGACCACGACATATCCGCTACCACGACATAACCGCGCCCACGACATATCCGCTACCACGACATATCCGCGACCACGACATATCCGCGCCCACGATATATCTGCACCCACGACATTTCCGCGCCCACGACATATCCGCGCCCACGACATATCCGCGCCCACGACATATCCGCACCCACGATATATCTGCGCCCACGACATATCCGCGCCCACTTAACGTGGTTAAGGCTTGGAAACAGAAAAGTTAGGCGATCTCAGAGGGAAAAAAGGAAAAGAAATGAGTTCTATTATGTCTGAGTTGTTGCACTACAGTTTGTTGGTCACGTTTGGGGGTCACTGAGCCATCTCGTGCCGATGTGAGAACCGTTGAGATTGTTCAGGGCCGATGAAAGCCAGCCCAGGGTTAAACGATACGCGCGGACACGCTCGATAATGAATGGCAGGTTGTGCTAAATGGCGGGGAACGGTGCTCTAGTGTGTCTGAGAGTGAGATTTTGTGTCCGAGTTATGTGTGTGTGTAATAAAGCTGGTGTTGAGTGTGTGTGTGTGTGTGTACATATGGATGTCTTCAACAATGTGGATGTATATATTTGGGTGTAATAAACGTGGTATGTGTGTGTGTATGTGAAATAAGTGAACAGGTTAGTTAGTGAATGTGTATTGGTGCTGGAAACATCGCGCGCAAGTGTATGAGAGATAGAGATATATCATATTTGTGTTTCAGATAAGTGAATCAGAGAGAGAGAGAGAGAGAGAGAGAGAGAGGGGGGGGGGAGCGCGCATTCAAGTGTTTATGATAAGCAGCAACTGTGTGGGTGTGAGATGTGTGACTAACGCTGAGATGTGTGACTAATAGTTAGATTTGTGACTAACGGTGAGATTTGTGACTAACGCTGAGATGTGTGACTAACAGTTAGATTTGTGACTAACGCTGATATGTGTGGCTAACAGTGAGATGTGTGACTAACGCTGAGATGTGTGACTAACGCTGAAATGTGTGACTAACGGTGAGATTTGTGATTAACGCTGAGATGTGTGACTAACGCTGAGATGTGTGACTAACGGTGAGATTTGTGACTAACGCTGAGATGTGTGACTAACAGTGAGATGTGTGACTAACAGTGAGATGTGTGACTAACGCTGAGATGTGTGACTAACGGTGAGATGTATAACTAACGGTGAGACTTATAACTAACAGTGAGATGTATAACTAACGGTGAGATTTGTGACTAACGGTGAGATTTGTGACTAACAGTGAGATTTGTGACTAACAGTGAGATGTGTGACTAAAGGTGATATGTGCGACTAACAGTGAGATTTGTAACTAACGGTGAGATGTACAACTAACGATGAGATGTACAACTAACGATGAGATGTGTGACTAACGGTGAGATGTGTGACTAACGATGAGATGTGTGATTAACGGTGAGATGTGTCACTAACGATGAGATGTGTGATTAAGGTGAGATGTGTGACTAACGGTGAGATTTGTGACTAACAGTGAGATGTGTGACTAACGGTGAGATGTGTGACTAAAGGTGAGATGTGCGACTAACAGTGAGATTTGTAACTAACGGTGAGATGAACAACTAACGATGAGATGTGTGACTAACGGTGAGATGTGTGACTAACAATGAGATGTGTGACTAACGGTGAGATGTGTGACTAACGATGAGATGTGTGATTAACGGTGAGATGTGTGACTAACGGTACCATGTATGACTAACGATGAGATGTATGACTAACGGTGAGATTTCTGACTAACGGTGAGATGTGTGGCTAACGGTGAGATTTGTGGCTAACATTGTGATGTGTGAATAACAGTGAGATATGTGACTAACTGTGTGATGTATAACTAACGACGAGATATGTGAATAACAGTGAGATTTGTGATTAACGGTGATATGTGTAACGATTAGATGTGTGACTAACGGTGAGATGTATAAATTACGGTGAGATGCGTAACTAACGGTGAGATGTGTGATTAATGGTGAGATGTGTGACTAACAGTGACATTTGTGACAAACAATGAGATGTGTGACTAACGGTGAGATGTATAACTAACGGTGAGCTAAGGGTGAGATGTATAACGGTGAGATGTGTGACTAACGGTGAGATGTGTGACTAACGGTGAGATGTGTGACTAACGGTGAGATGTGTGACTAACGGTGAGATGTCTGACTAACGGTGAGATGTGTGACTAACAGTGAGATGTGTGACTAACGGTGAGACGTGCGATTAACGGTGAGATTTGTGACTAACGGTGAGATGTATAACGGTGAGATGTGTGACTAACGGTGAGATGTATAACTCGCGTGAGATGTGCTAGACTGGTTATTCTGTTTCTAGAGGCACATCGAAGAGGTGGAGTATGATCTGAATGGTTCTGGTTCACCGATCCTAGAGCAAGCCATCAGCTATGAGTCGCTGGCAGCCCCAAGCTCTGTTGTCGGGTGCCTCATCTCCTTTGCCCATTTTGATGTATATGAACAAGATCATAGAGCACTCCTACTGGCGCTCGTACCCATTCTTCATCAGGTTCTATGTCCTCAAGTGAGCTTATGTGTTGCACAATGTCCATGGCCTGACCCATCCAAGATTTCCTTCTTTAACCTGAATTAAGTCAACGGTCACAACATAAATAATTTGCGATATGCGGATGACACAGTCTTAATAGCAGAGACAGAGAATTAACTACAAGAAATGATAGATATAATAGTAAAATAAAGCAACAAGAAAGGTATCAGTCTGAATAGTAAGAAAACAGAAGTAATGGTCATATCAAAGAAACAATCATCACCATCATGCAGCATAAAATTAAACAGGACAGATTTGAAAAAGTGCAACGCGTCGAATACTTGGGCACAATAATAACATCAGATGGAAGATGCACCACAGAAATAAAAAGCAGAATAGCTCAGACCAAAATAGCATTTCAGAAAAAAGAAATATATCTTATGCAACAAATCTATGTCAATAGAAGTGAGAATGAGAGTTCATCGGTGCTATACAGAACCAATTCCGGACTGTGGAAGCGAATTATGGACAATAGACACAAAACACATGAAAAGACGGTTAGAGGCCACAGAGATAGGATTTATCAGAAGAATGTTGAAAGTTTCCTGGACAGCTAAAAAGACCAATGAGGACATTCTCAAACAGGCAAACACAAAAAGGGAGCTTCTAAAAACATCAGAAAGAAACAATCAACATTTTTTTTCGTGCACATCATGAGAAGAGGGAAGTTGGAATACTTGGTTACAACTGGCAAAATAAAAGGAAAGAGAGATCGCGGAAGACAAAGAGAGAAAATACTGGATAGCTTGGAGTCATGTCATGGAAAACAGTCAACAACAGAACTAATACGATGCACTGTAGATAGAAGATTGTGGAAGGAACGTGATCGCCTACGCCAACCGGTATGGCACATGATGATAAGCTTTACGTAATAATTGGACGACACAAATTTGAACGACGTTTAGCCTCAATAGGCCTGTGTGATGCTTGTTTGTTCCTGCTGAAGGCCTATCGAGCAGAAACGTCGTTCAAATTTTTGTCGTCCATTAATTACGTAAAGTTTTTATCATACCGTTTCTCCTATTGTTTTTTTTTTTTTCATTTCTCCCTCAGTATAGTCAGAGCAGACTCAGTCATAGAGAGGACTAGTCCCTGGTTAAAGAGATGAATGTGGCACAACTAAAAGTCAGTTGCTGTCATTACCCAAACTGTGGCCAACAAAAATTAGTATGTAACTTGCAGCACCTCATTAGTAGACAGATATATCACGTGAAAGTACCCCACCACATCAATGTACCCCTCGTATACAAGACGAGAACCTCGTTCAAGAATTTTCTTTCTTAGTCACATTTAACGACGAGATTAGTAGCGTGCAGTGGGCCCTCTATCAATTCCTCGCAATATGAGGACCTCGGGGTTGACACTCGTGATGAAGGAGCACTTGGGCGATCTATTATTTGACGCTCATTCCGCGGTCTGGGTTGGGTTTCCGGACGGAACTTTGAGGAAATTAATTAAAAACAAACACGGTCTCTTAAATCAAAACCCGATCCTTCCCTGTCTCGAGTCCAGGAATGATTTCTCTTGTGCTTGTTGGACTGTCATTGTGCTTTGGTGTGAAGGAGGTAATTCGTGCGTGGATTAAGTCAAAGTAAAAGTGAAAGTAACAGTGGGATTTAGGGAGTGGCGGTGGGGAGGAAAGGAGATTTTTGGAAAATGGAAGAATTAGTGGGAGGATGAGAAAGCAAGGAGGAGAGGGAGAGGAGGTAATGAACGAGACAATACGGGTGAAAGATTGGAAGAAAAACAAAACAAAGCAATATATATGAAAGGAGTGAAAAAAATAGAAGAAGAAAGTAGGGAAAATAAAGAAGTAGAAGAAAGGAAACGAAAGAAGTTGGAGCAAGACAATGGGAGAGAAACAATTTAACGCGGAGCAGTAACAAGAACGCTACTAACGCTCTATTAATGTATATTTGTAAAAGAAAAGACTCTTATTATGGCCAGTGCTTTAAGCTTACATTGTTTTGCTACATCTAAGCTACATCTAACAATTTAGCACACCCCACCATTGGCTCCCTACATCTAACAATTTAGCACACCCCACCATTGGCTCCCTACATCTAACAATTTAGCACACCCCACCATTGGCTCCCTACATCTAACAATTTAGCACACCCCACCATTGGCTCCCTACATCTAACAATCTCTCACGTTGTGATATCAGTGCCAGTCCTAGACCCTAGATGCAAGAATAATAAGAATAACCTCCACTGAGATGAAATGTGTTATGCGAATGACAGGAAACAGCCTGAGAGATAAGATCAGAAATGAAGAACTGAGAAAAAAAAGCTAGGAATAGCCCCAGCCATAGAATATATAAAGAAACAACAGATAAAATAGTTTGGTCACGTGACAAGGCAAAAGTGATCAAAACACAACACAACGAGCCCTCAATAAACGTTGCGAGAATGCCAAAGCCAAAGGGTCGACCACGAAAAAATGGAACGATGGAATATTAGAAACAATAGGAAACATAACAGCAGCAGAAGAGAACAGAAGAGCAAAAGACCGCAAATTGTATCCCCCCTCGACGCTGAAAGGCAAATGAGGAAGGAAAGAAGAACAATCTCCCGGATAAGGTAGTGCTGAATCCTGGCGTTGCAGACAAACAGTTATAGGGCGAAGCAAATACAGTGATTTAGACTGTAGACAAATCATAGTAAATGGATTTTAGTATAGAGGGAAGCTTCCGATGCGATAGATCAGCGAAGGGGAAGAGGTATATGTTTACAGCGCTCAGGAGATACTTGTCTTATTAGGAAAATACAGAAATATAAAAAAAAAATACATATAATTTATTCCCGAGTTGTGTTCGTAACCCTATGCTATAGTCATTAGTACACATGCGTGAAAGATATCGCAAGTGACAGCTGTCTTTATAAGTAGCTGAGTTGGCCGTGTGCTCTAGCGTTTGGTTCTCGAGGCAAGGCGCTGTGCCGAGGAGTCCGGGTTTGATCCTACTCCGGACCATCTACCGATCTTTGTTTTGTTTTTCTCTTGTTGATTATTTGTGATTTTGTTCTGAGTGTTGTAAACATACATCTTCCCCTGAAATTATTCGCTAACACATTTTCAAGAAGAGAGTTAAATGCATACAAAATGATCCAGTTGTCAATGCGTACTATCTATCGTTCGCCTGAACTATTGTCTGCAATATCGTTTCTTGTATAAATGTGACTGTTTTATAGTTTTGCCTGTATTGTTGCAGCTATGGGCCAATGTGTTATCTTCAGTGTACTGTGCTCAGTACAGTCTGGAAATACGTGTTTAGCCGTGTTGGGTCGACATGTACACATGGCTGAGGTGCCAACCTTGATTTTTGTAGACATATGACTGTGGAGTCAATTGTGTCCTGTTATGAGGCGTGTATGTTAATGGTAACTTTTATCGTTAATCGAAAAATAGACAAAAGTATATATATATTATATATATATATATATATATATATATATATATATATATATATATATATATATATATATAAATGCCCGCTTCATATGCTACACTAAAAGCTTTTGATAGAATATACTATAAACAAAGTTATAGACTGCCTTAAAGATATACATCTAGATGACATAGACATACGACTAATGTGTAATTTATACTGGGTGCAAACAGCAACAATAAAATATATCAAAGAGAACTCTACACCAATTGATATAAAAAGAGGAGTAAGACAAGGATGCATCCTATCCCCTCAAGTTTGTTCAGTCTATACACTGAGCAAATCTTTAAAACCATCACAGAGACGCCTTGCCTAAACATGAATGGAAAGATAAGCAATAACCTAAGATATGATGATGCTACTGTATTACTCGCAGAAAATAATGAAGATGTACTCGAAAGAAAATGAGGAAGGAAAGAAGAGGCAGCTCCCAGTCAAAAACACGTAGTGGATACAAATACAAAATGGATGACAAGTTTGCAGAGTTGTAGAGGCTGCTGAAATCACAAACGAGCGCCTGGCGAGGGACAAGAATTCGTTACAACACAGAATCCTCTTGAAGGCGTTGTCCAAATCACTCTAGTTTCAATTACGGAGCTTAAAAGAGGGCTACAAATAAATCCTCGTGAAAACGACAAATTGCACGTGTCAACGCGTCATCAATTACACCCGGTCAGTGTACCAGCCAGAGAAGATCACATTCTCACATTGTACAGCGGTCACGTGGTGAATGGCGAGAGAAACCTGCAGGCGGATTTCCTCGATATGACTTTTCACGTCTTCATCGATTTCGGCGATGATCGGATGAAAGCAGCTGCGCATTTAATTATTGTTGGAATGATCTATTAATCAGGCGAAGCGTCTTGGTTAGCAGTGAGTCAGAGACTCAGAGGTGACTGCTTCACAGCCAGTGAAACATAGCTGACCAAGAGCCTGCTCCACGTAGTTGGTCTGGGAAGTGACCAATAGACAGCCCACAAAAGTGAAGATCAAAGAGAAAAGGCAACTCTGTAGTTGGATGTGTTGAAGTTAAAGGCGCTAATATCGCAGCTTGGCGTAAAAGATAACACAAGACAGATACGTTGTTGCAGAAGTTCTTTTGTTTGGTTATCTTCTTATTGATACTTTCTATCTTGCTACATTCATATTTCATATATATATATATATATATATATATATATATATATATATATATATATATATATATATAGAGAGAGAGAGAGAGAGAGAGAGAGAGAGAGATAGATAGATAGATAGATAGATAGATGGATGGATGGATGGATGGATGGATGGATGGATGGATGGATGGATGGATGGATGGATGGATGGATGGATGGATAGATAGATAGATAGATAGATAGATAGATAGATAGATAGATAGATAGATAGATAGATAGATAGATAGATAGATAGATAGATAGATAGATAGATAGATAGATAGATAGATAGATAGATAGATAGATAGATAGATAGATAGATAGATAGATAGATAGATAGATAGATAGATAGATAGATAGATTAGATAGATTAGATAGATAGATAGATAGATAGATAGATAGATAGATAGATAGATAGATAGATAGATAGATAGATAGATAGATAGATAGATAGATAGATAGATAGATAGATAGATAGATAGATAGATAGATAGATAGATAGATAGATAGATAGATAGATAGATAGATAGATAGATAGATAGATAGATAGATAGATAGATAGATAGATAGATAGATAGATAGATAGATAGATAGATAGATAGATAGATAGATAGATAGATAGATAGATAGATAGATAGATAGATAGATAGATAGATAGATAGATAGATAGATAGATAGATAGATAGATAGATAGATAGATAGATAGATAGATAGATAGATAGATAGATAGATAGATAGATAGATAGATAGATAGATAGATAGATAGATAGATAGATAGATAGATAGATAGATAGATAGATAGATAGATAGATAGATAGATAGATAGATAGATAGACATAACTCGTCATCATAGTTTTCGAACAAATATAATATAGTCTTTATTGTTGACATCCACTTCAAAACTTTAACAACTGGTTCCGTACAATGAACACACTATACTGTCCTCTTATAATCTAAATGTTCCTTTATTGTTACTGTGTCGAGCCTATCGGCGATGTATATTCACAAGTAACGCTCGTGATCGTATACACGTTAACTCTTGATCTTATAGACCTTGAGGTCTTACTTCTAAACCTAAACCACATAAATCTCTGTGCGAACTCTATTAGTCAAATTTCTGATTTCCTTACACTAACTTCGGGCAGGTTCACTACTCTCTCCTGCTCATCTGACCGGATTCCACCCGCGAGCTGACTGGGTGGAAAAAGAAGCAAAAAGACAACCGTTTTAATCTGCCTGACTCTTAATTCTATCTTCCGCCTTGAGGCAGGTATCTAATCTCCTTTGCTCTCGTCAACTATTTCCTAGTCTAGTAGTCTAGTATCTGCCCTCCTCTGGCTTTGTGGGCGAAAAAGGTTAACCGTCTGTAAGTGCTGAGTGTCGAGTCTAAGTGCAAGTTAAGATCTAAGTTTTCTAACTCCTAATCCTATCTAGTTTCTTCTACTACATCCTCACTGATGTGTACCCTTCTGCTTCATGGGTGCCAAGTGTATCTTCCTCCAAGTGCCGAGTCTAGAGTCTCCGTCCGATAAGTCTTCTCCGGGTCTTTTTGTGTCCATTTTAGCCACCCCCACCTGGCTAAGGATCATGGGAATCTAATCTATACACAGCTTATCTTTCGTCCGCATCCAGTCATTATTTCTTTAACTCCGCCTTTTAATTATGTCCATAGTCTTATTGCTTTAGGCGTCCTGTCGACACCTGCCAATCTTCCTAAACTTCGTTCCCTCACAACTAAAGCTTACGTTGGTCTTTGACTACGCGCGATGATTCTTTTTGTTCTCCAGGTCAGAGAGAACTCTAAGCGTTTCCCACCGCTGAACATAAAGATGTCCCGGCGTCGGTGAGTCTCTTGATTACGTCCCTTGACGGCTTAACTCAGAATGTTTCAGGGCTGGACTAGCTATCTCATATCAGCAGGTGTCGGAGTCCATCGGCCGCTTCGTTGCGTTATGTAAACTTTGTCGGCAAGCGTAAAACATCTGTCTAGATTTCCACTTCAGGTTGAACACCTGTACGCACTTTCTTGCAGTCTTATAGTTGGTTACGTCACAGCGTCTGGGTTCGGTAGACTAACGTCTCCTTGCTAATCCTTAAGTCTTCATTTTCATTCTACGCCGCCTAAAACTATTGAATCTCTTAACATCGTCGTATAATTCTATTCTTCCTCTGTCGATCGTCATTTTCTTCTACTCTTCCCATTATCCTTTATAGCTGAGTCACACTATAACAACGTCTACGGAACTTCATTTTATCTTTTTTCCGGAACTATCGACACATCGGCTGCACTTTTGAAGGTACTCATCATCATCATCATCATCATCATCATCATGTGCCATACCGGCTGGCATAGGCGATCATGTCTTTCCACAATCTTCTATCCACAGTGCATCGTATCAATTTTGTTGTTGACTGTTTTCCATGAATAAACTCCGACACCAAAAACCGACACATCGGTTCGGACCGAGTACGGTTACATGTTTTAAATTAAAGTAACGATATATATAAACATTCACCAATACTTGTAATCAAGATCTAGAAGAAGCTTCATAATTACTTCCTTTGATTATCACATGATATTTTCTTTGTTAAGTAGATAGACTGGTTGAATTTTCTATGTACGTGTGTTTATTTCTGACAAATAGTGGCCACACCCACTACAAATTAGTAGCCTACTATTTCTTGTGCCTAATTTATTTGTGGACATAAATGCATCAAATAAACTGTATTTTGAAGAACGTTAGATTAGCTTGTGTAAAATTTCGAGAATAATGAACAGCACCACACTTCTAGTTAGGGAAAATAGAGGAACGTGTAATATATTTTGAATGGAAAATTATCTACCTTTTAATATTTGTGTTACTATTTATAAATTGTTGTCCGTCAGATATCATCAATAGATTGCTATTTTCATTTTCTTCGACCATTTTCCGGTGATGTATAACATGTACCACATTTAATTATATTGTTGCATGAAATTGTCAAATGATAAAGACATGTGATGTGATTTTTCTAAATTGAAAATCGACCTGGTCCAAACCTAAAGAAAACCTAACAGTCCGCCAAAGTCCAGAAAGCATTAAGGACATTCTTTTAAACAGTCCGATGAAGAGTAGTTACCGGGCGAATGCAATAAGGAAAGAATATGTGAAAGATGAAAAGGAAGAGAACTATTACGATCACGCTTTAAAGGATGTTTGATCAATGGAAGTACAAATATATTCTCCAATTAAAAAGGGAGGGATGCCACACACAACAGAGGTGAGCAACGCTGGAGTAGTGGATGGTGAATTGCTTGGTCTCAGGTAGGTGGTCTCAGGTGGTAATTAACAAAACAAAAGTCGACGTTTCGGCCAAGTAGGCCTTCATCTGGAACAACAAACAACAACACAAACATATCTATAACGATATGTACACAAATCTAACTACAATAAGAAAAAAAGTATTATAGTTAGATTTATGTATATATCCTTATATATATTTTTGTGTTGTTGTTTGTTGTTCCAACTGAAGGCCTACTTGGCCGAAACGTCGACTTTTGTTTTGTTAATTACCACGTAAAGCTGTTACCATATCACTTTTTTTTAATTCTCTCTCTCTTTTTTTTTAAACCGTCATTACCATCAGCTTTACAGTAGCTTCGCATCTCTATACATCTTGGTGCATCTTGATGCCTTTACTCCTTAACGTTACGTCCTTGTAAGGGCGGATGATGAAGAGGAATATTCTAGTCTACTACGATACTCTAGAATACTTTAGTCATCGGGCGAACGCAACCAACCAACTCCTTAACGTTTATCCAGGACGTATTCGCAAGGATTTGACTGAAGCTAAGTCTATCACTGAAATCCTCTTTTGCTTATGTTTGTTGTCTTCTCATACTGAGGAGGGCCTTTTGCAGAAACGTCATTTTGTAGTGTCTTCTTTTCAGTACAGCAGTTACATACAAATCTATATTTCTTCATGTTCACCTGCCCCTCCTTAAATGGGTCCCAAATTATTTTACTGGGAAAATAAGACGGCACTAGCGTGATTCAGACATTGCCCACAAACATTCTGTTGCTACAACAATATATGGGCATTTACACCATATTTCCTCTGTTGGTACAACAATATATGGGCATTTACACAATATTTCCTCTGTTGGTACAACAATATATCGGCATTTACACCATATTTCCTCTGTTGGTACAACAATATATGAGCATTTGCACCATATTTCCTCTGTTGGTACAACAATATATCGGCATTTACACCATATTTCCTCTGTTGGTACAACAATATATGGGCATTTGCACCATATTTCCTCTGTTGGTACAACAATATATGGGCATTTACACCATATTTCCTCTGTTGGTACAACAATATATGGGCATTTGCACCATATTTCCTCTGTTGGTACAACAATATATGGGCATTTGCACCATATTTCCTCTGTTGGTACAACAATATATGGGCATTTGCACCATATTTCCTCTGTTGGTACAACAATATATGGGCATTTGCACCATATTTCCTCTGTTGGTACAACAATATATGGGCATTTGCACCATATTTCCTCTGTTGGTACAACAATATATGGGCATTTGCACCATATTTCCTCTGTTGGTACAACAATATATGGGCATTTGCACCATATTTCCTCTGTTGGTACAACAATATATGGGCATTTACACCATATTTCCTCTGTTGCTACAACAATATGTGGGCATTTACACCATATTTCCTCTGTTGCTACAACAATATATGGGCATTTACACAATATTTCCTCTGTTGGTACAACAATATATGGGCATTTACACAATATTTCCTCTGCTGGTACAACAATATATGGGCATTTACACCATATTTCCTCTGTTGGTACAACAATATATGGGCATTTACACAATATTTCCTCTGCTGGTACAACAATATATGGGCATTTACACCATATTTCCTCTGCTGGTACAACAATATATGGGCATTTACACAATATTTCCTCTGTTGGTACAACAATATATCGGCATTTACACCATATTTCCTCTGTTGGTACAACAATATATGAGCATTTGCACCATATTTCCTCTGTTGGTACAACAATATATCGGCATTTACACCATATTTCCTCTGTTGGTACAACAATATATGGGCATTTGCACCATATTTCCTTTGTTGGTACAACAATATATGGGCATTTGCACCATATTTCCTCTGTTGGTACAACAATATATGGGCATTTGCACCATATTTCCTCTGTTGGTACAACAATATATGGGCATTTACACCATATTTCCTCTGTTGGTACAACAATATATGGGCATTTGCACCATATTTCCTCTGTTGGTACAACAATATATGGGCATTTGCACCATATTTCCTCTGTTGGTACAACAATATATGGGCATTTGCACCATATTTCCTCTGTTGGTACAACAATATATGGGCATTTGCACCATATTTCCTCTGTTGGTACAACAATATATGGGCATTTGCACCATATTTCCTCTGTTGGTACAACAATATATGGGCATTTGCACCATATTTCCTCTGTTGGTACAATATATGGGCATTTACACCATATTTCCTCTGTTGGTACAACAATATATGGGCATTTACACAATATTTCCTCTGCTGGTACAACAATATATGGGCATTTACACCATATTTCCTCTGTTGGTACAACAATATATGGGCATTTACACCATATTTCCTCTGCTGGTACAACAATATATGGGCATTTACACAATATTTCCTCTGTTGGTACAACAATATATGGGCATTTACACAATATTTCCTCTGCTGGTACAACAATGTATGGGCATTTACACCATATTTCCTCTGCTGGTACAAAAATATATGGACATTTACACACTATTTCCTCTGCTGGTACAACAATATATGGGCATTTGCACCATATTTCCTCTGTTGGTACAACAATATATGGGCATTTACACACTATTTCCTCTGTTGGTACAACAATATATGGACATTTACACACTATTTCCTCTGCTGGTACAACAATATATGGGCATTTACACCATATTTCCTCTGCTGGTACAACAATATATGGGCATTTACACCATATTTCCTCTGTTGCCACAACAATTTAGGGCATTTACACCATATTTCCTCTGTTGCTACAACAATATATAGGCAATTACGCTCTATTTACAGTGTTGGTATAACAATGTAGGGGCAATTGCATCATGTTTCCTCTGTTGGTGCAACAATATATAGACAATTACAGCATAGTTCATCTGTTGGTACAACAATATATAGGCAATTACAGCATAGTTCATCTGTTGGTACAACAATATATAGGCAATTACGGCATAGTTCATCTGTTGGTACAACAATATATTGACAATTACAGCATAGTTCATCTGTTGGTACAACAATATATAGACAATTACAGCAAAGTTCATTTGTTGGTACAACAATATATAGACAATTACAGCATAGTTCATCTGTTGGTACAACAATATACGGGCAAATACACCACATTTCCTATACACAACGGAACTTTTTTGGGCTCTCTCTTCATTTGTAGTCTTTAAATATTATACGAGGGTCGTTCAGTAAAGTAATGAAAAATTTGTCCCCCCCCCCCCCCCCCATTTTGTTTGACAACAAAAGTAAATTACTTCCAGCATCTTTGAACCTTGCCGCACAACCTCCTGTAGTTTCATCACCTTCTGTACTAATCACCTTCTGTACTAATCACCTTCTGTACTAACTGTGTGCGTGTTCAGTCCACAGAATGTTTCACCTTTGAGATGGGAGCAAACTCATTGAATGAATGCACCAAATCAGATAGAGTTATCTTACAAAAGGAAGTATGTGGCGTGTGTTACAAAGAAAGAATAATCGTTGGTCCATCTTTAGGTGGATAAGTCAGAGCGTCATAAACTTTGATAGGAGCTTAAAGAATTTAGAAGTTGCCGAGGATAGAAGCCCGGTCTGTCCTTGAGTAAACCGTTTTACGTCATCGAGTGAAGGTCGAAGCATCATTTCTGGTTTAGGGTGGACCGAGAGGTCACGCGGAATGTTCCAGGTTTTCATAAAACAAGAACCATCAGCTAGATCGAATATCCAACGTGAAAAAAATTAACGAATCAAAGATCGGAATTAAACCGTGCTTGGAATATATACCAACATCAACATTGGAAATAGTTCGTATACTTGATAACAATGAAGCCAGACTAAACAACATCAAAGGCTTTCTGCCTCAAAAAATCAAGCCAGAGGGTAAGAAGGAGACCACGGTGGGAGACAGATAAAGGGAATAAAAGATTTCTGCAAGAACAAAAATATTTCTAGCCCAACAGCGTCCAAAGAACAAGCAATACAACAAATACAGTCACCAGATTACAGTATACCTCCCTCCTTTCTCCAGCAATGCTTCCAGACAACATCAGATGGACAGAAGAGAGAAAGAACTATCTGCTGACGCTGGTGATCATGTCTCTCCACAACCTGCTGTCACTACAATCGTTTACAAACCTTCTCGAGTGTTAACTTCCTACTATACTCTTGTCTATACTCTCCTACTTTTGCTCTGTTTTCCTTCGTCTCGTCTTCCCTCGATTTTTCCAGTTTGTTCCTTCACAGCTGCACACTACCTCATTTCCGGCACAGAAACTTATGACAGTTTCCTTCTAATGCTGGCAATCAGAATTTTAATGGTTTATTTGCTGGTTTGTTTGTTTGTTTGTTTGTTTGCCCTTTTTTGGCACAATTTCATCATAAGTTTCAGTTCATCTCAAACATTCTTCTGTAAAACATTTCTGTGGCTTTCAAAAATATTCGTGTGTTGCCAAATTGTCCAGAATAAAAAAAATCATTCCACATATCAGCACCCCCTCGTTTCTCATATATAAAGAGAGAGAGAGAGAAAGAGAGAGAGAGAGAGAAAGAGAGAGAGAGAAGGGAGGCATGGTTAAATTTTCGTGGCGAGAGGAAAAAAAAAACAATCCTCACTTTATATCTATTTCGTTATTATCCATTGAGCCAAGCGTCTGTGGAACGAATGTCCGTTTGGCCCAATTTCGTCCCTAAAATGTCCGCTTGACGTGAATATTATACAAATTTTGATTATGTTATCATTGAACACGGCATGCCATCAAAATATAGATTTGTGTACAGAGCCCACTTTACGATGGCTGGCCCTTACAAAGGGTTTGAGGTCGTTTCCTGTAACATCTCAAGGACGAAGCTGGATACATTATGAAATGTTGATGTTGACAGACGCTTTTGATGTCATTTTGTTTTTCCGTCAATTTTCTGATGCCATCATTTCTCACTGTATATTTACTGTCGACATTAATGGTTACTTTTGTCCATGTTGTGATCTTTGAGTCTCTGTCTTAGATAAGGACCAAGTAATGTTGATTGACAGTGGGGTCACCAATGCGAAGTGGTTAGTGGGCTAGTGGGGTCGAGAAAACGACTGCTGAGTACTTTCAGGTCAGCCACTGAGTGTTTTCAGCCTGGTCACTGAGTGTTTTCAGCTTAGTCACTGAGTGCTTTCAGCTTAGTCATCGAGTGCTTTCAGATTAGTCACTCGAGTGTTTTCAGCTTAGTCACTGAGTGCTTTCAGCTTAGTCACTGAGTGCTTTCAGATTAATCACTCGAGTGTTTTCAGCTTAGTCACTGAGTGTTTTCAGTTTAGTCACTTGAGTGTTTTCAGCTTAGTCACTGAGTGTTTTCAGCAGGTTACTGAGTGTTTTCAGCTTAGTCACTTCAGTACTTTTAGCTTAGTCACTGAGTGCTTTCAGCTTAGTCACTGAGTGTTTTCAGCTTAGTCAGTGTGTTTCCCAGATGTGACAACTAAAAGCAATGTCATCATCATCATCATCAGCAGCATCATAACATTTTTATCGACACCATTATGTTGCTTGGAGTCTAGTATCAGAAGTCTTGATTTCGTTTGGCTTCTAGCGTTAATCGATCTCTAAGTCCTATAGTCCAGCACCAATCCATCACACCTTTGTGTCTTCTAATCGATCAGAACTACGGGTCTTTTTTAATCGATCACAACTCCCTGTCTCCTAACACTGATCGATCACATTTTCCTGTCTTCTAAAACTGATCGATCTCATCTCCCTGTCTCCCAGCACTGATCGATCTCATCTTCCTGTCTCCTAGAACTGATTGATCACATCTCCCTGTCTTCTAGCACTGATCGATCTAATCTCCCTGTCTCTTAGCATTTCTCAATCACATCTCCCTGTCTCCTAGCACTGATCGATCTCATCTCCCTGTCTCCTACCACTGATCGATCACATCTCCCTGTCTCCTAGCACTAATCAATCTACGTCACCTCACAACTTTATCAATTCTCTCAACCAAAAGTCTACGTCACCTCACAACTTTATCAATTCTTTCAACTAACAATCTACGTCACCTCACAACTTTATCAATTCTCTCAACCAACAATCTACATCACCTCACAACTTTATCAATTCTCTCAACTAACAATTTAAGTCACCTCACAACTTTATCAATTCTCTCAACTAACAATCTACGTCACCTCACAACTTTATCAATTCTCTCAACTAACAATCTACATCACCTCACAACTTTATCAATTCTCTCAACCAACAATCTACATCACCTCACAACTTTATCAATTCTCTCAACTAACAATCTACATCACCTCACAACTTTATCAATTCTCTCAACCAACAATCTGCATCACCTCACAACTTTATCAATTCTCTCAACCAACAATCTACATCACCTCACAACTTTATCAATTCTTTCAACTAACAATCTACATCACCTCACAACTTTATCAATTCTCTCAACTAACAATCTACATCACCTCACAACTTTATCAATTCTCTCAACCAACAATCTGCATCACCTCACAACTTTATCAATTCTCTCAACCAACAATCTACATCACCTCACAACTTTATCAATTCTTTCAACTAACAATCTACATCACCTCACAACTTTATCAATTCTCTCAACTAACAATCTACGTCACCTCACAACTTTATCAATTCTTTCAACTAACAATCTACGTCACCTCACAACGTTATCAATTCTTTCAACTAACAATCTACGTCACCTCACAACTTTATCAATTCTCTCAACTAACAATCTACGTCACCTCACAACTTTATCAATTCTCTCAACTAACAATTTAAGTCACCTCACAACTTTATCAATTCTCTCAACTAACAATCTACGTCACCTCACAACTTTATCAATTCTCTCAACTAACAATCTCACCTCACAACTTTATCAATTCTTTCAACTAACAATCTACGTCACCTCACAACTTTATCAATTCTCTCAACTAACAATCTACGTCACCTCACAACTTTATCAATTCTCTCAACTAACAATCTACGTCACCTCACAATATCAACACAAGTTCACAAACTCATCATCATCATCGCCCTGGCGCCGTCTCCGCAACGAAGGTTGGCTACCATGGATAGCCATTCACTCTGTTTCTTGCCTTGATGGTGCAGGTTTTCATAGATGACTTGTCCATCTTTTGATATTACTCGTCCATGTTAGTTTTGGTCTGCCTCTGCCTCTTTTACCTTGTATTTTCCCTTCCAATATTACTTTTAGTAGGCTGTTGTGTCTTTTAACATGCCTTAAAAATTTCATTTGTCTTGTTTAAAGTGAGTTTAGTAGTTCTCTTTTCATTTTTAGTTGTTTTAAAACTTCAGCGTTTGTATTCTTTTCTCTCCATCCAATTCTAAATCCACATTTCAAAGGCTTCAATTTTCGGTTATGTTTTCTTGTCCAATGTCCATGTTTCTGCACCATTCAGGAATATTGAGAATACGTAACATTTTGCTATTCTTAGTTTCACAACCTAAACTAAGTTCACAAACTAAAGACACTTATTTCGCCGCAGCTTCTGCGACTGGCCTTCAATGTTCAAGGAACTACTCTCGCCAACCTTGAAAGCAATATATCGTTCTTCTGTATTCTCAAACAATTGTCGACACTCATCTATATATCTTCATTACAAAGCAATCATAATGGCTATTCTTTTGTTGATTTAAATGTTCATGTTGATACTAAATACATTTTTTCTTTAAAATAAAGTTTGGTCTGACCGGACCACACATGCACTTTTTTCAAGAAGTGTATGAAAAAAAAAAAAGAGCATAAATAGCAAAGAAAACTCGTTGACGCCAAATAATAAATTCATTCCGAGGCGCCAAATGTCTTATCTGTTTATTGTGTGACGAGGGTGTGATACAAGTGCTTGTTAATTCACTTATTCTTCTCTTTTTTTTATTATCACTCAAACTTGAAAAAATAAGACTAGTAAGTGTTTAGTTAGTTCAGAAAGGGGGGCTGCTTCGCGGAATCAACAAGCGGTCTGACACACATTGTTGGCTTTAGCCACCTTAGGTGCGCGTTATTATCTTCAAATATGGCTTTTATTCTACATAAGAAGAGTTGGGTGTAGTGTCTTTAAGGGGTTACTTGCTAGATCATTCTAGTAGAAGTGACTTGATGAAATGACAGGATCTAATGTTATGTAGAAAGAGAAATGCTATACAATCGATTAAAGTAACAGCTATAGGGTGTTTATAAAGTCTCACTACACTTGGTATCTAGGTCAATTTGAAAAAAATGTTTATGACGTCATCACAATATGTGCTCAATGGTAAGTTCACTTGTTGCGACAGTTTTCTTAATGACTTGTCTGGACTTTTAAGGATTCTGTCTTGGATATCTAAACATATTTCATCATTCACAGCAGGCCTACCAGATCGTGGAGCATCTTCCACATTTCCAGTAGCAATAAACTTATTCAACAAATTTCATTGACAGTGGGAGCACATATTGTGATGACGTCATAAACATTTTTTTTTCAAATTGACCTAGATACCAAGTGTAGTGAGACTTTATAAACACCCTGTAAATGAAGAGAAATTAGATCATATTTATTTTAGGTCATAGTTATTGTTAGCTGTTGTGTCCGTTGGTTTGTTGGTTAGCTTGCTGGTTGACTAGTGTGTTTGTCAGTTAGTGGATTGGTTGTTTGACTGGCTGGTAGGTTGTTAACTGGCGTGTTTGTCAGTTAGTGGATTGGTTGTTTGACTGGCTGGTAGGTTGTTAACTGGTGTGTTTGTTAGATTGCTGATTGGTTGTTTGACTGGCTGACCGTAAGGGCCTCGTCTCTTTTTCGATGGGTGCAAAAGTCTCAGAATTCTACCTCCACATTATTCACTAATTGTACAAAGCTCTATCTCCACATTATTCACTAATTGTACAAAGCTTTATCTCCACATTATTCACTAACTGTACAAAGCTCTATCTCCACATTATTCACTAATTGTACAAAGCTCTATCTCCACATTATTCACTAATTGTACAAAGCTCTATCTCCACATTATTCACTAATTGTACAAAGCTCTATCTATATATTATTTTCACATGCAAATTCCGGCTGGAAAGATAATAAGAAAGGATGCTCTGTAAAACACCGCCCGATATTTACCATAAAAAATAGATCGACGTCTGCATGTTTCCAGCCGTCTAAGAAATCAAAGGCCATAAATATGCCTGACCGCTACAATGGCTCGGACCAGAATCGTTGGTCGAATGTGTTAGAAGATACTGACATCACAGGTTAACTTATGGGAAGTGTGGATGTTAGCAATTCGTGATCAGCTGATTCCACGTGGCTGCAGTTTTGTTCCTTCGTGGAATTTAGTCTGTATAGAGTTACGTCGCTTGATGTGGGCGTATCTTGTTCTTAGCAGAAATACTAAACTTTGGCCTCTCTCTCTCTAATACTAGACTTTGGCCACTCTCTCTCTATTACTAAACTTTGGTCTCTCTCTCTCTCTCTAATACTAAACTTTGGCCACTCTCTCTCTATTACTAAACTTTGGTCTCTCTCTCTCTCTCTAATACTAAACTTTGGTCTCTCTCTCTCTCTAATACTAAACTTTGGTCTCTCTCTCTCTCTAATACTAAACTTTGGTCTCTCTGTCTCTAGTACTAAACTTTGGCCTCTCTTTCTCTCTAATACTAAACTTTGGTCTCTCTCTCTCTAATACTAAACTTTGGTCTCTCTCTCTAATACTAAACTTTGGCCTCTCTCTCTCTCTAATACTAAACTTTGGCCTCTCTCTCTCTAATACTAAACTTTAGTCTCTCTCTCTCTAATACTAAACTTTGGTCTCTCTCTCTAATACTAAACATTGGTCTCTCTCTTTAATACTGATAGAAAATAACTGAGAGAGCAATCCTCCGCACGTTGTTATCAATCACACCCGATATCACACGTTCAGTCCCACAATGCACCAGGCTCAACAACATAGTTCAACTATTCTGTTCCGTTTTTTGTTCTAAATTGAATCGTGTAAGTAGTCCTATTCGTGGACGATGAAGGGCATTTCACCTTCCTTGCTTGGGGGTGTTCCCTACTTCTTGCTGAGACACGATCGTTCAACCTCAAGCTTTTGTTTCTTTTTATTTTCCTGGCATTCACCCCATGAATAGTCAATGATTCGTTGTCCTATTCGTCATCTATTCTTTTCTTACCTCTTTCAGTACCGAAGGTTTTTTTTTTTAGCAATTTAGTAGAGATTTCAGAGACAAAATTGTTCATGTTTTTAAATATTAATATTTATGTTTATATTATCTAACACTTAAATATTAAATATCAATGTTTAGATAATTGAACAAGGAATTAGATTTCATTATTACCAAGATGATACAAGACATAAAAAGAATATGATTTGGTTACAGTTTACATTAATGAAATTGAGAGTGACGCACTGAGCGGGGAAACGTACGGAAAGAGTTAAAGCGACATTAAGTCGGCATAAATGCGTTACGTTGTGGTTTGCAGACGGAAAGAGTTAAAGCGACATTAAGTCGGCATAAATGCGTTACGTTGTGGTTTGCAGACGGAAAGAGTTAAAGCGACATTAAGTAGGCATAAATGCGTTACGTTGTGGTTTGCAGACGGAAAGAGTTAAAGCGACATTAAGTCGGCATAAATGCGTTACGTTGTGGTTTGCAGACGGAAAGAGTTAAAGCGACATTAAGTAGGCATAAATGCGTTACGTTGTGGTTTGCAGACGGAAAGAGTTAAAGCGACATTAAGTCGGCATAAATGCGTTACGTTGTGGTTTGCAGACGGAAAGAGTTAAAGCGACATTAAGTCGGCATAAATGCGTTACGTTGTGGTTTGCAGACGGAAAGAGTTAAAGCGACATTAAGTAGGCATAAATGCGTTACGTTGTGGTTTGCAGACGGAAAGAGTTAAAGCGACATTAAGTCGGCATAAATGCTTTACGTTGTGGTTTGCAGACGGAAAGAGTTAAAGCGACATTAAGTCGGCATAAATGCTTTACGTTGTGGTTTGCAGTTAAAGCGACATTAAGTCGGCATAAATGCGTTACGTTGTGGTTTGCAGTAGAACTGTGATAAGTGTACCTTTCGGCCCAATACATCGGACACGGCATTTCTGATTACCAGGTTGCCTTCCCTGTTCCCTACTCGCTTGGCCAGACTAGACTGGTCAGTACAAGCACCGTGAAGATGTGAAGTGGAGTCTAAATGATTCTGGTTCACCGATCCTGGGGCAAGACACCGACGATCTGTCGCTGACAGCTTCCGATTCTGTTTTGCTATCAGGCGGAGACAAATAATAGTAATCAATGAATGGCACGGACATAATATCGACCACATTGCCCCAAAAATCATGTGCCGAAGGTCTGTAAAAATGTATGGTTACTAACACCATACCCCCTGCATTACCGCTACTTGGCGTGACGGGGGCTCTTTACTTTTTTTTTTTAACTTTACACAATGGACCCCATGTATAAAAAGTTGAAGAGCACCGTGTCACATGATCCCATTGCTAATTTAGAAAATAAATATTAGTTTTTTTTTTTTTTTTTTTTTTTTTTTGGGTCGTTGCTTTCTAGAAAATTCGTCTCGGAACACGGAAATTACCGGAAATAAGAAAATATAGGTCAGGAGTCAATGGGGTGTTCTTGTTCAACAAGACAATTTCTCATCGGAGGTCGGACATGAATATTCATAACTAGCGTCTTTGTTTCTAACGTTGTGATTGCCTGTGATTACGTTTCCTGTTGGAATACATTATGGCGAGAGAGATGATAGTTTCCTTTTCTTCATCTGATTTCATGGGTGGGGTAAAAAAATACGATGATTGCATCAAGGTTTATTTTTCTTCAGGGAATCGAAAGAAAAAAGATACACATATAAATATATAAACATGGAATCATGTTAAATAAACTGTTTTTTTTTTAAACGTATAAAATAGGTGGTCGTAGTTTACTATGTTCCATAAATAGAGTATTGATTCGGTTCACGTCGTCACGGATGAGTGTGTGCGGTACTTTAGTGTTACGCGTTTTATTTTTTATTTTTTGGTTTAAGTTATGGAGATATAATTTTAAATTACATCTTAGTTCAAACACAACTTGACGCTTTCTAGTAGACAGAGCTGAAAAAAAGGTACCTGACTCAATGAGTTGGAGAAATGTAGCGGCAGCAAGGAAGAGAACTGACCCACTCATCCCAGGAAATGATTGCACGCTGAAACAATGTACTTCACTCGCCTATTTAATGTATACAAGCCGTCATTAAAAATGCACAACGATGTTATAAGCATATCACATCGTTAAATAAATAACATTTCATATATTTATGCACCTCATTAATGTTCAAAGGACTATTAGCTTTCTTTTTACAAAGGTCTTACAATTTCTGAAGAAAAAAAAAAGCTTATGTGTGACGTATATGTCAAAAAGGAAGCCGCGATAGCTCAGTGGTAAGTGAACTGGACTACAAAGGACAGGTGGTAGGGTTCGATCCCTACCGACGGCTTCCGGGTTCATCCAGCCTTTAATGGGTACCGGAATTTTTTCTGGGAAAGTAAAGCGGCGCGGGCGTAATACCAACCACATTACCCCAAAAATCATGTGCAGAAGGTCTGTAAAATTTATGGTCACCAACACCATATTCCCTATACGCCACTTGGCGTGACGGGGGTACTTTAATTTTATTATATTAAAGATTTTATAATATATTATTATTATATATTATATTATATAAAAGAATTAACTCACCGTTACAGAATTGATAACCATCTATAATTAAAAAAAAAAAAGTAAAGTACCCCCATCACACCAAGTGGCGTATAGGGAATATGGTGTTGGTGACCATAAATTTTACAGACCTTCGGCACATGATTTTTGAGGTAATGTGGTCGGTATTACGCCCGTGCCGCTTACATTCACAGAAAAAAATCCTGTACCCATTAAAGGCTGGGTGAACCGGTAGCCGTCGGTTGGGATCGAACCCTACCCCTTGTCCGTAGTAGTCCAGTTCACTAACCACTGAGCTATCGCGGCTCCCATCTATAATAAAGCCATCTGAAATTTCTGCGTGACACCTACGGCATCTAAACAGGTTTGGCACCGGCGTCTAGTGCTGATGTTATGTCTGCCATAGTTCCTGGGACAATAAATAACTTTCAGTAATGACAGCGTGCCTCAAATCAATAACAGTGCTGATGTTATGTCTGCCATAGTTCCTGGGACAATAAATAACTTTCAATAATGATAGCGTGCCTCAAATCAATAACAGTGCTGATGTTATGTCTGCCATAGTTCCTGGGACAATAAATAACTTTCAGTAATGATAGCGTGCCTCAAATCAATAACAGTGCTGATGTTATGTCTGCCATAGTTCCTGGGACAATAAATAACTTTCAGTAATGACAGCGTGCCTCAAATCAATAACAGTGCTGATGCTATGTCTGCAAGAGTTCCCGGGACAATAAATAACTTTCAGTAATGACAGCGTGCCTCAAATCAATAACAGTGCTGATGTTATGTCTGCAAGAGTTCCTGGGACAATAAATAACTTTCAGTAATGACAACGTGCCTCAAATCAATAACAGTGCTGATGTTATGTCTGCCATAGTTCCTGGGACAATAAATAACTTTCAGTAATGACAGCGTGCCTCAAATCAATAACAGTGCTGATGTTATGTCTGCCATAGTTCCTGGGACAATAAATAACTTTCAGTAATGACAGCGTGCCTCAAATCAATAACAGTGCTGATGTTATGTCTGCCATAGTTCCTGGGACAATAAATAACTTTCAGTAATGACAGCGTGCCTCAAATCAATAACAATGCTGATGTTATGTCTGCCATAGTTCCTGGGACAATAAATAACTTTCAGTAATGACAGCGTGCCTCAAATCAATAACAGTGCTGATGTTATGACTGCCATAGTTCCTGGGACAATAAATAACTTTCAGTAATGATAGCGTGCCTCAAATCAATAACAGTGCTGATGCTATGTCTGCCATAGTTCCTGGGACAATAAATAACTTTCAGTAATGACAGCATGCCTCAAATCAATAACAGTGCTGATGTTATGTCTGCCATAGTTCCTGGGACAATAAATAACTTTCAGTAATGACAGCGTGCCTCAAATCAATAACAGTGCTGATGTTATGTCTGCCATAGTTCCTGGGACAATAAATAACTTTCAGTAATGACAGCGTGCCTCAAATCAATAACAGTGCTGATGCTATGTCTGCCATAGTTCCTGGGACAATAAATAACTTTCAGTAATGACAGCGTGCCTCAAATCAATAACAGTGCTGATGTTATGTCTGCCATAGTTCCTGGGACAATAAATAACTTTCAGTAATGACAGCGTGCCTCAAATCAATAACAGTGCTGATGTTATGTCTGCCATAGTTCCTGGGACAATAAATAACTTTCAGTAATGACAGCGTGCCTCAAATCAATAACAGTGCTGATGCTATGTCTGCCATAGTTCCTGGGACAATAAATAACTTTCAGTAATGACAGCGTGCCTCAAATCAATAACAGTGCAGATGCTATGTCTGCCATAGTTCCTGGGACAATAAATAACTTTCAGTAATGACAGCGTGCCTCAAATCAATAACAGTGCTGATGCTGTGTCTGCAAGAGTTCCTGGGACAATAAATAACTTTCAGTAATGACAGCGTGCCTCAAATCAATAATAGTGCTGATGCTATGTCTGCAAGAGTTCCTGGGACAATAAATAACTTTCAGTAATGACAGCGTGCCTCAAATCAATAACAGTGCTGATGCTGTGTCTGCAAGAGTTCCTGGGACAATAAATAACTTTCAGTAATGACAGCGTGCCTCAAATCAATAACAGTGCTGATGCTATGTCTGCAAGAGTTCCTGGGACAATAAATAACTTTCAGTAATGACAGCGTGCCTCAAATCAATAACAGTGTTGATGCTGTGTCTGCAAGAGTTCCTGGGACAATAAATAACTTTCAGTAATGACAGCGTGCCTCAAATCAATAACAGTGCAGATGTTATGTCTGCAAGAGTTCCTGGGACAATAAATAACTTTCAGTAATGACAGCGTGCCTCAAATCAATAACAGTGCTGATGCTGTGTCTGCAAGAGTTCCTGGGACAATAAATAACTTTCAGTAATGACAGCGTGCCTCAAATCAATAATAGTGCTGATGCTATGTCTGCAAGAGTTCCTGGGACAATAAATAACTTTCAGTAATGACAGCGTGCCTCAAATCAATAACAGTGCTGATGCTGTGTCTGCAAGAGTTCCTGGGATAATAAATAACTTTCAGTAATGACAGCGTGCCTCAAATCAATAACAGTGCTGATGCTATGTCTGCAAGAGTTCCTGGGACAATAAATAACTTTCAGTAATGACAGCGTGCCTCAAATCAATAACAGTGTTGATGCTGTGTCTGCAAGAGTTCCTGGGACAATAAATAACTTTCAGTAATGACAGCGTGCCTCAAATCAATAACAGTGCTGATGCTGTGTCTGCAAAAGTTCCTGGGACAATAAATAACTTTCAGTAATGACAGCGTGTCTCAAATCAATAACAGTGCAGATGATGTGTCTTCAAGAGTTCCTGGGACAATAAATAACTTTCAGTAATGACAGCGTGCCTCAAATCAATAACAGTGCAGATGCTGTGTCTGCAACAGTTCCTGGGACAATAAATAACTTTCAGTAATGACAGCGTGCCTCAAATCAATAACAGTGCTGATGCATCTGGATCCTTTTCTTCAGATCATTCCAAGCGTATTCAGTTTAGGTAGATGTCTGGGAAGCTCCCAAGTCAGTTATTGGTGGTTTGATAAGGTGAGGCGGTCATTATTAGTTTGACCAGGTGGGGGGTGGCTATTGGTGATTTGATAAGTGAGCGGACATTATTCGTTTGTTTTCAAGGTGGGGGGTGTTTATTGGTGGTTTGATAAGGTGAGGCGGTCATTATTAGTTTGACCAGGTGGGGGGTGACTATTGGTGATTTGATATGGTGAGGCGGTCATTATTAGTTTGTTTTCAAGGTGGGGGTGATTATTGGTGATTTGACCGACTGGTGCGGTCATTGGCGGTTTAACTCGGTGGTGCGGTTATTAGTGATTTAACCAGGGGATGCGGTTATTAGTGATTTAACCAGGTGGTGCGGTTATTAGTAATTTAACCAGGTCGTGCGATTTTTAGTGATTTAACCAGGTGGTTTGGTTATTAGTGATTTAACCAGGTGGTGCGGTTATTAGTGATTTAACCAGGTGGTGCGGTTATTAGTGATATATCCAGGTGAAGCGGTTTTTTAGTGATTTAACCCGGTGGGCATTCATTGGTGGTTTCATCAAATGGGGCGGTCATTGATGGTTTGATAAGATGGGGCGGCTATTGGTGGTACTAGTTGTTTGAAATCGTTGGTTGAGACTTAATACAGTGGAATAATGACCACGAACGTGCCTAGGAACTTGTCCAGCCATCATTAACAGCTGAACATATCCACTGCTTGTCAGCGCTCTTGTGACGACAGTCGAGGTGTTCCAGCAAATAAAGCATAGGAAAATTGGTTCTAGCAAAAAAAAGCATAGGAAAATTGGTTCCAGCAAAAAAAAGCATAGGAAAATTGGTTCCAGCAAAAAAAAAGCATAGGAAAATTGGTTCCAGCAAAAAAAAGCATAGGAAAATTGGTTCCAGCAAAAAAAAGCATAGGAAAATTGGTTCCAGCAAATAAAGCATAGGAAAATTGGTTCCAGCAAAAAAAAAGCATAGGAAAATTGGTTCCAGCAAAAAAAAAGCATAGGAAAATTGGTTCCAGCAAAAAAAAGCATAGGAAAATTGGTTCCAGCAAAAAAAAAGCATAGGAAAATTGGTTCCAGCAAAAAAAAAGCATAGGAAAATTGGTTCCAGCAAAAAAAAGCATAGGAAAATTGGTTCCAGCAAATAAAGCATAGGAAAATTGGTTCCAGCAAAAAAAAGCATAGGAAAATTGGTTCCAGCAAAAAAAAAGCATAGGAAAATTGGTTCCAGCAAAAAAAAGCATAGGAAAATTGGTTCCAGCAAAAAAAAGCATAGGAAAATTGGTTCCAGCAAATAAAGCATAGGAAAATTGGTTCCAGCAAAAAAAAAAGCATAGGAAAATTGGTTGCAGCAAAAAAAAAGCATAGGAAAATTGGTTCCAGCAAATAAAGCATAGGAAAATTGGTTCCAGCAAAAAAAAGCATAGGAAAATTGGTTCCAGCAAAAAAAAGCATAGGAAAATTGGTTCCAGCAAATAAAGCATAGGAAAATTGGTTCTAGCAAAAAAAAGCATAGGAAAATTTGTTCCAGCAAAAAAAAGCATAGGAAAATTGGTTCCAGCAAAAAAAAGCATAGGAAAATTGGTTCCAGCAAAAAAAAGCATAGGAAAATTGGTTCCAGCAAAAAAAAAGCATAGGAAAATTGGTTCCAGCAAAAAAAGCATAGGAAAATTGGTTCCAGCAAATAAAGCATAGGAAAATTGGTTCCAGTAAAAAAAAAGCATAGGAAAATTGGTTCCAGCAAAAAAAAAAAGCATAGGAAAATTGGTTCCAGCAAACAAAGCATAGGAAAATTGGTTCCAGCAAATAAAGCATAGGAAAATTGGTTCCAGCAAAAAAAAGCATAGGAAAATTGGTTCCAGCAAAAAAAAAAGCATAGGAAAATTGGTTCCAGCAAAAAAAGCATAGGAAAATTGGTTCCAGCAAAAAAAAAGCATAGGAAAATTGGTTCCAGCAAATAAAGCATAGGAAAATTGGTTCCAGCAAAAAACAAGCATAGGAAAATTGGTTCCAGCAAAAAAAAGCATAGGAAAATTGGTTCCAGCAAAAAAAGCATAGGAAAATTGGTTCCAGCAAATAAAGCATAGGAAAATTGGTTCCAGCAAATAAAGCATAGGAAAATTGGTTCCAGCAAATAAAGCATAGGAAAATTGGTTCCAGCAAATAAAGCATAGGAAAATTGGTTCCAGCAAAAAAAGCATAGGAAAATTGGTTCCAGCAAAAAAAAGCATAGGAAAATTGGTTCCAGCAAATAAAGCATAGGAAAATTGGTTCCAGCAAAAAAAAGCATAGGAAAATTGGTTCCAGCAAAAAAAAGCATAGGAAAATTGGTTCCAGCAAAAACAAAGCATAGGAAAATTGGTTCCAGCAAAAAAAGCATATGAAAATTGGTTCCAGCAAAAAAAGCATAGGAAAATTGGTTCCAGCAAAAAAAAAGCATAGGAAAATTGGTTCCAGCAAAAAAAAGCATAGGAAAATTGGTTCCAGCAAAAAAAAGCATAGGAAAATTGGTTCCAGCAAAAAAAAGCATAGGAAAATTGGTTCCAGCAAAAAAAAGCATAGGAAAATTGGTTCCAGCAAAAAAAAGCATAGGAAAATTGGTTCCAGCAAAAAAAAGCATAGGAAAATTGGTTCCAGCAAAAAAAAAGCATAGGAAAATTGGTTCCAGCAAAAAAAAGCATAGGAAAATTGGTTCCAGCAAAAAATAGCATAGGAAAATTGGTTCCAGCAAAAAAAAGCATAGGAAAATTGGTTCCAGCAAAAAAAGCATAGGAAAATTGGTTCCAGCAAAAAAAGCATAGGAAAATTGGTTCCAGCAAAAAAAGCATAGGAAAATTGGTTCCAGCAAAAAAAGCATAGGAAAATTGGTTCCAGCAAAAAAAAGCATAGGAAAATTGGTTCCAGCAAATAAAGCATAGGAAAATTGGTTCCAGCAAAAAAAAGCATAGGAAAATTGATTCCAGCAAAAAAAGCATGGGAAAATTGGTTCCAGCAAAAAAAAAAGCATAGGAAAATTGGTTCCAGCAAAAAAAAGGCATAGGAAAATTGGTTCCAGCAAAAAAAAGCATAGGAAAATTGGTTCCAGCAAAAAAAAGCATAGGAAAATTGGTTCCAGCAAAAAAAAGCATAGGAAAATTGGTTCCAGCAAAAAAAAGCATAGGAAAATTGGTTCCAGCAAAAAAAGCATAGGAAAATTGGTTCCAGCAAAAAAAGCATAGGAAAATTGGTTCCAGCAAAAAAAGCATAGGAAAATTGGTTCCAGCAAAAAAAGCATAGGAAAATTGGTTCCAGCAAAAAAAGCATAGGAAAATTGGTTCCAGCAAAAGGCGACATTCCTTGTTAGCACTGCATGTTACACCTTATTGTAACAGGAGGTAACATTTTTCTCTATCTATCTCACACACTGTTGTAGTTACCTAACTTTATGTCATAAAATGTTACACCGTATTGTAACAGGAAGTAACATTCTTCTCCATCTATCTCACATATTGTTGTAATTACCTCACTGTATGTCACAGATTGTTACAGCTTCACCATTCTGCGTCAAGAAATTGTATCTCAGTAACAGGAAGTAACAATCAATGCCACCGCTTTACTGAACAGGCTGTCGCAACTTGAAACATCAGTCATTGTCACCACTTGCATTCATTGTTCTATAGAACAATACACAATTATTTCTGAAAGCCGGAACATTGATAAGTTTTTTTTTTTATAAGTTCTGTTTCAGCGAAGGATTAGTCGCATTTATGTTATGAACGAGGTCACTTGTGACAAAATCTCGCATAACAATGATACAGTTTTCAGTATTTAGCTTCTCTCCTGCCATTTGAAAGTACAGGTGGTGCTTCCTGTTTTCCTCATTTGTCTTTCAGCGTTGAGGGAAGATATATAATTTGCGGTCTTTTTCTCTTGTGTATGCCTCTGCTGCCGTTATATTTCCTTGTGTTTCTAATATTCTATCAATCCATCTTTTTTCTCTTCAGATGGCCTCTGCTGCCATTATGTTTCCGAGTGTTTCTAATAATCCAACAACCCATCTTTATCGTGGTCGGCCCTTGGGTCTGGTGTTCAAGCAACGTTTATTAAAGGCTCGTTGCGTTATGTTTTGGTCTTTCTGTCTTATCGCATGGCTAAAACATTATATCTGTTGTTTCTTTTTGTTTCTTTCTATTGCGGAAATTACTCCTAGTTTTTCCCTCAGTTCTTTATTTCTGATCTTGTCTTTGCTGTTTTCTTGTCACGTGTCTAACACATGTCATTTCGGCAGTGGTTATCTTTCTTATTGTTCTTGAGTCTAGGGTTAAGTTCTGGCATTACCGAGGCAGTACAATAAATCGAAAAAGATCTAGGGTTAAGTTCTGGCATTACCGAGGCAGTACAATAAATCGAAAAAGATCTAGGGTTAAGTTCTGGCATTACCGAGGCAGTACAATAAATCAAAAAAGATCTAGGGTTAAGTTCTGGCATTACCGAGGCAGTACAATAAATCGAAAAAGATCTAGGGTTAAGTTCTGGCATTACCGAGGCAGTACAATAAATCGAAAAAGATCTAGGGTTAAGTTCTGGCATTACCGAGGCAGTACAATAAATCGAAAAAGATCTAGGGTTAAGTTCTGGCATTACCGAGGCAGTACAATAAATCGAAAAAGATCTAGGGTTAAGTTCTGGCATTACCGTGGCAGTACAATAAATCGAAAAAGATCTAGGGTTAAGTTCTGGCATTACCGAGGCAGTACAATAAATCGAAAAAGATCTAGGGTTAAGTTCTGGCATTACCAAGGCAGTACAATAAATCGAAAAAGATCTAGGGTTAAGTTCTGGCATTACCGAGGCAGTACAATAAATCGAAAAAGATCTAGGGTTAAGTTCTGGCTACCGAGGCAGTACAATAAATCATTAAATTCTGGCATTAACGTGGCAGTACAATAAATCGAAAAAAACCTTTGGTTAAGTTCTGGCATTACCGAGGCAGTACAATAAATCGAAAAAGATCTAGGGTTAAGTTCTGGCATTACCGAGGCAGTACAATAAATCGAAAAAGATCTAGGGTTAAGTTCTGGCATTACCGAGGCAGTACAATAAATCGAAAAAGATCTAGGGTTAAGTTCTGGCATTACCGAGGCAGTACAATAAATCGAAAAGATCTAAAGTTCTGGCATTACCGTGGCAGTACAATAAATCGAAAAAGATCTAGGGTTAAGTTCTGGCATTACCGAGGCAGTACAATAAATCGAAAAAGATCTAGGGTTAAGTTCTGGCATTACCGAGGCAGTACAATAAATCGATCTAAAGTTCTGGCATTAAGGCAGTACTCGAAAAAGATCTGGTTAAGTTCTGGCATTACCGAGGCAGTACAATAAATCGAAAAAGATCTAGGGTTAAGTTCTGGCATTACCGAGGCAGTACAATAAATCGAAAAAGATCTAGGGTTAAGTTCTGGCATTACCGAGGCAGTACAATAAATCGAAAAAACCTTTGGTTAAATTCTGGCATTAACGTGGCAGTACAATAAATCGGGTTAAGTTCTGGCATTACCGAGGCAGTACAATAAATCGAAAAAGATCTAGGGTTAAGTTCTGGCATTACCGAGGCAGTACAATTCGAAAAAGATCTAGGTTAAGTTCTGGCATTACCGAGGCAGTACAATAAATCGAAAAAGATCTAGGGTTAAGTTCTGGCATTACCGAGGCAGTACAATAAATCGAGATCTAAAGCATTACCGTAGGGATCTTAAGTTCTGGCATTACCGAGGCAGTACAATAAATATCTAGGGTTAAGTTCTGGCATTAGGCAGTACAATAAATCGAAAAAGATCTAGGGTTAAGTTCTGGCATTACCGAGGCAGTACAATAAATCGAAAAAGATCTAGGGTTAAGTTCTGGCATTACCGAGGCAGTACAATAAATCGAAAAAACCTTTGGTTAAATTCTGGCATTAACGTGGCAGTACAATAAATCGAAAAAAACCTTTGGTTAAGTTCTGGCATTACCGAGGCAGTACAATAAATCGAAAAAAACCTTTGGTTAAGTTCTGGCATTACCGAGGCAGTACAATAAATCGAAAAAACCTTTGGTTAAGTTCTGACATTACCGAGGCAGTACAATATATCGAAAAAAGAGAGTGATCTACATTTATTCAACGAAGACCTTTGATTAGGTCCTTGTCCTCTGATTTAGAAAATAAAACAATCTATTATGGCACTGACCAATGGTTATGGTTATGGGTAAGGAGGACCCCGGTATCACTGCAAACGAATTAAAATCCATAATTGCTCAACCGCCTGTGCCAGTGGAATCATCCGAATTACTATTTCATTTCCCAAACAAAGAAAGGTAGCTGTGGTCCCCATCATAGCAGTATCAGCACACGTCAAAAAAGACATAAGGCGAAACCGCACAGAAAGTGAACACAGCCATCTGTTCTCTATCATACGATATCATCGTAAATGAATGTTGACATTAATGTGTGAGGTCAGTTGTTGAGCTAGGAGCATGCAAATAAAAACGCAATGCTTTCGGTGCGATCACTGCGCAGTGTACATGCTAACAAAGAATGACCTTAGCTGTAAAAGAAAAGAAACACCACTGACATACAAAAAAACGAAGAAGCGTTCATCTGATTGGAGAAACGACAGACCAATCCGCATCACAGTGATGAGCATTTGTAAACAACATGTTTGGTAACAAGTTTGAACATCACGTGGTATGACAAAATAAAACATGGAGGTATCTGGGACAGAACAAAACAAGCGTCGGTTTAGAAGTCTATATTGAATAGAAAATGGAGATGGATTGGGCACTAAGAATACTTGATGCCATCTTAGCAAGACGAGCACTGTCATGGGACCCACATCGAGAAGAGAAAGCCAGGAAGGCTCAGGAATACACGAAGAAGAGAAGTCGCGGAAACTTGAAATTCTACCTTGAAAATCTACCTTGAAAATCTACCTTGAAATTACGAACTGTGACCCACAAATTGCATCCCATGTTCTAAAAGGCTGCAGACAATATCCCGAGATGCTCACTCGTCAAACGGGACTACACTGAACACAAACCATTGTGGTTCCTTATAGGAGCGGTCAGTGACAAACCAAAATCACAGAAGATACAGTTTTGCATAGCGAATTATAGAAGAAGATGTGGAGGAGGAAGAAGACGAGCAGGAAGAAGAAGATGAGAAGAAAGAAAATTATAAAAGAAGACGGAAGAAGATGAGGAGGAGGGAAATGATTAGGAGGAAGAGAAGGAGAAAGAAAAAGACGAAAATAGGAAGGAACCAGAAGAGGAAGATGATGATTAAAAAAAAAGAGAACATGATGGAAAGGAAGTGGAAGAAAAAGAAGGAGAAGAAGGAATTACATTTCATAACTTATGAATTCCTCTTTATAGCGTTGTTTTTCACTAGAAGTTACGATGACCCGGAAGTGTCATTTTCGAGCTGCGCGCAATTCATATAGAGTGCAGCTAGTTCAATAGTTAACAGTGTGAACGTCAAGCCGCGTCATTTTAACCTAATGCAACGCGTCCAATGGAAAAGTATGAATGATCGGAAGTAAAACTTTGATGGTTGCTGCAACGGGGGCTGAGCAGATTTAGGACGCCACGCCTGCAGTGAAACCATTCCGTTCTATAGTCAAGTTTCTTTGTTTCTTCCTTTCTTTATTTTTTTTCAGCACCGATGGAAAATATATGTGGCTAGTCTCTCTTGCAGGGAGCCGCGACAGCTCAGTGGTTAGTGAACTGGACTACAAAGGACAAGGGGTAGGGTTCGATCCCAACCGACGGCTTCCGGGTTCACCCAGCCTTAAATGGGTATCAGATTTTTTTTCTGGGAAAGTAAAGCAGCACGGGCGTAATACCGACCACATTACCCCAAAAATCATGTGCTGAAGGTCTGTAAAATATAGGGTCACTAACACCGTATTTCCCTATACGCCACTTGGCGTGACGGGGGTACTTTACTTTACTAGTCTCTTTTGCTGCTGTGTTTCTAGTATTTTCTCTATCCATATTTTTCTGGGACGTCCCTTCGGTCACTTCTTTGCAATTGTTTGTTGATGATGTGGGGCTTGTAATTTTGTTGTGTCTGCCGTGTTTGGTATCCGATATATTTACAATGAAACAACCAAAGCAAATTAACTTACACATGTGTCAGATCTGGTGTGTCGACATATGATCAAAGAGATTCAAAAGCCCAGATATCTCATTGGTTAGTGAACTGGACTACTAAGTTCAAGGTTTCGGTTTCGAGTTTAATCGACAGTTTCCGGGTTTCTTTCTTCTTCTTTTACCTTTTTAGCTCCCAGTGGAGCATAGGTCTCACAAACACTTTCCAAGTCGTTCTGTTTTTTGCCATTCTTTTAAGATCATTCCATGTTTTCCCCATCATCTTCATCTCTGCTTCTATCTGTCCATATTTTCCTGGTTTAGCCTGACTTAATTGGGTACAGGGGAGCCGCGATAGCTCAGTGGTTAGTGAACTGGTCTACAAAGGACAAGAGGTAGGGTTCAATCCAAACCGACGGCTGCCGGTTCACCCAGCCTTTAATGGGTACCTGATTTTTTTTCTGGGAAAGTAAAGTGGCACGGACATAATATCGACCACATTACCTCAAAAATCATGTTCCGAAAGTCTGTAACATTTATATTCACTAACACCATATTCCCTATACGCCACTTGGCGTGACGGGAGTACTTTACTTTAAAAAAAAAATTGGGTACATGTATTTTTTTCCAGGAAAAAAAGACGGCACTGGCGTAACACTGGCCACATTGCACACGCAAAAAATAATATGCCGAAGTTATTGTGGGCACTACCACCATATTTATTAAATAAACGTCCCCACGTAGGGCAAAGGGCTCTTTTTTCAAATAGATTATAAAGATGAAGAGATTCAAACGCTGTTTCTGTATATTTTTGTTACGTTTAGAAGAAAGCTGTAATTGAAAACCAAAATTATATGAAATTTCGAACATCGACTTTAGGTGCTTCATCATCATCGTCATCGGGTACCATCTCCGCAACAAAGGCTGGATAGATAATATGGAGCGCCATTCTGCTGTCTCTTGCTTTGATAGTGCAGGTCATATAGGCTGACTTGTCCGTCTTTTGATGTTACTCGTCCATGTTAGTCTTGGTCTGCCTCTTTTACCTTGTTTTTTCCCCTCCAAGATTACTTTAAGTAGGCTGTTGTGTCTTTTAACATGACCCAAAAATCGCATTTGTCTTGTCTTAATTGTATTTAGTAGTTGTCTTTTTATTTTCAGTTGTTTTAAAACTTCATCGTTTGTTTTCTTTTCTTTCCATCCAATTCTTCCTATTCTTCTATAAAAACACATTTCAAAATCTTCAATTTTCTGTTCTGTTTTCTTGTCTAATGCTAATGTTTTTGCGCCATACATGAATATTGAGAAGATGTAACATTTTGCTATTCTTAGTTTTAGCCCTGATGATATTTATTTTGTTGTTAGTATATTTTTCATGGCATTAAAATTACAATTTGCCACACTAATTCTTTTGTTTATTTCACTTGTACATTTTCCATCATTGGTTATAGTATTTCCAAGGTAGTTGTAGCTCTGAACTGTCCTCAAATGTATTCCTTCAACTGTTTCTTCCTAGCCGGAGAAATTGAAGGATCGGTCAATCTCTGCAGACCACAGTTAGAGGACCCCAAACATATGGCGTTATAAAATATGTCGGTGCGGGGCGGTATTAAAAGTGAAACATCCAGGGCGCTTATCGACGGAGCAGCTGGAAATCGACAGGTACTTTTAGTTGCTGCTCTTGCACTAGCAGATTTACCGCCACCAACTGGGGGGCTGGGTGCGAAATGTCAATACCTGGTGGGCCGCTGAAGAGACGGTTTGGGAGATAAGGCTCAACCCTTGACACCAATACTGGGACAGTTTAAGCTAATGGAGCCTTGTTCCAGTAGTTCTAAAACTTTCTGACTTCCTACCCCGATTTTATTTTGTTACTTACTTTCACAAAATAAGGGGGGTGGGGACAACTAGTTCTACTACCTTCCCTCAACATTTATCGCGGCTCATACTTTTAAAAAGGCGACGACGTCTGTTGCGTTGTGTATCACCTTCATCGTGTGCCATACCGGTTGGCGACGAGCGATCATGTCCTTCCACAATCTTCTATCTACAGTGCATCGTATCAGTTCTGTTGTTGACTGGTTTCCATGCCATGGCACCAAGCTATCCAGTATTTTCTCTCTTTGTCGTCCGCGATCTCTCTTTCCTTTTATTTTCCCAGTTGTAACCAAGTATTCCAACTTTCCTCTTCTCATGATGTGCCCGAAAAATGTTGATTGCTTCTTCATGATGTTTTTTAGGAGCTCCCTTTTTGTGTTGACCGCTTTGAGAATTTCCTCATTGGTCTTTTTATTAATTGTGTTCAGGAATATAACTATTCATATAAGGGTCAAGTTCTTCGCAGGTACAGTGCTTCGGTGTTTGCGCATCTGACCTGAAGCTATCTTTAGTGCTTTCGATAACGTACGTCAGGCGGTGATACCGGGGGCTGTGCTGATGAAGGGATGTGAACATGGTGGGCTGTGCTGATGAAGGGATGTGAACATGGTGGAATTGTCGCTGTGCAATGAAGATGATCTGTCGACTAAACTAAACTGCTCAGTCTGGATTAGGAATAAAGAATCCGAAGATGGAAAGTTCCCAAATGAATTAAAATACTTATACTTGCCTTCTGGAAGTCGCAAGGTTAAAATATCACAACCTTGATATATATATATATATATATATATATATATATATATATATATATATATATATATATATATATATATATATAATTGAATCCGGACCACATAACCAGCTAACAAGCGCAGTATCTATCTATCTATCTATCTTTCGTTTGCCCTGAAGTATTGTCTACATATGCAATGTCGTTTCCTGTATAAATGTTACTGTCTTTTGTAATTCTTGCAGTGGCCCATATAGTTTTGTCTGTAGTGTTGTATCTATAGGCCAATGAGTTTTCCTCAGTCTACTATATTCAGTGCAATCTGTAAGTATGTGTTCAGTAGTCTGGGGCGCCTGTCCACATGTACAAGTAGTTGTCTTGTCAATCTTGAATTTTGTATACATGTGACTATGGAGTCGATTGTATCCTGTTCTGAGGCGTATACGGATACATTGTTCATATCTATTTATATTATGAAAGGTATCCTGATTTGGGGCTTGTGGTCTTCTGATTGCTTTGATTATCTGTTTCTTATGATGGTATGTAACCGGTGTATCTAGTTGTGTGCCTGTTGAACATTCCTTTGTCAATTGATCTGCTTTCTCATTTCCTGGTATTCCACAGTGAGATGGGATCCGCTGCAGGGCAACCCTGTGGTACTTGCAGAGTTCAATCAATAAGGTCTGCAGATGTAATTTTCTAGATTGTAGTGCCTGGAGTACTGATCCTGCATCTGTCAAAAACACTACAGGCTGTGGGCTAAGATTACAGTTCATCAGTTTTTCTCGCAGTAAACACTTCGTTATCGCGGCGTCCTGTATCAGCCTACATGGGTCTGTATTTACGATTGTGTGAACCGTTGGTCTAGGAAAGTACTGCTAGCCTACCAACCGTCAAGATCTGGGATTAACTTACCCCTCCAGAACTTTCTGCGGTCGACATGAAATAATGAAAGCAGCTTGGAGTGTTTGCTTTACAAGGTTAACCCACCTTAGAATCAGCGCACTTGAACAAGTTTACGACATATTAAAATCTTATCACCACCTCACACCTCGTTCCACGCTCTGACAGTTTGATTACTTTTTTTTTTCTAAAATGGAATTAAAAGAACCACAAACGCCATTGAAATAGAATAGACCAGAAGATTATTGAGGAAAATAAGAATAAATATGAGTAAGTCTAAAGAAAGGGAAATAGATCAAATGAAATTAAACGTATGGTAACATGTTTAAGCACAATGAAAAAGGAAAAAAAGATTCAATTACATGCAAGAAAAGACCTGTGGTCTTCTTCTTTTCTCCATAATTTGTCTTTCAGCGACTAGGAAAACGTATATATTTTGCGGTCGTTTGCTCTTCTGTTGGCCTCCTCTGCCGTTATGTTTCTTAGTGTTTCAAATATTCAATCAATTCATATTTTTCGTATTCGACCCTTGAGTCTGGTGCTATCTTAGCGTTTATTAATGGCTCGTGGTGTTGTGTTTTGATATTTTGTCTTATCACGTGACCAAACCATTTTAACTTGTTTTTAAAAATGTCTTCTGTACGAGAGTTATTCCTAGCTTTTGTTTCTCTGTTTCTTATTACTGATCTTATCTCTTTGCTTGCTCCTTGTCATTCGTCTAGCACATTTCATCTTGGTAGTGGTTATTTTTCTTATTGTTCTTCATTCTAGAGTCCACTTCTGGCATTGGACATTGGTTGTGATAAGGTTGTGTTGTAGAGTGCCCGTTTCGCCACCATTGTTATTTCCTTGTTGGACATCAGCGGTGATAGTTGTCAGAAGATTTGACAAGCTTTGTTGCATCTTGAGTCTATTTCTGCTGCTTGTGAATGGTCGTTTGTCACTAGACTCCCAAAATATTTAGAAATAAATATGATAATACGTAGAATCATCATCATCGAGTGCCATCTCCGCAACGATAGTTGGCTACCATGGAGCGCCATTCCACTCTGTCTCTTGCTTTGATGGTGCAGATTGTCATAGGCTGGTTTGTCCATCTTTTGATGCTACTCGTCCATGTTAGTCTTGGTCTGCCTCTGCCTCTTTTACCTTGTATTTTCCCCTCCAGGATTACTTTTAGTAGGCTGTTGTGTCTTATAACATGGCCCAAAAATCGCATTTGTCTTAATATATATAATAGATATATAATAGATATATATATATATATATATATATATATATATATATATATATATATATATATAATAAATATGTAACAGATATATAATAATAATAATATAGATATATATAGATAGTATAAGACGTAGAATGCCATCGTCAAATGAGCTATATAGAGTAGAGGAACCAGAGACGGCTAAAGGATAATGTGAACTGATAAATCAAGAGATTGGCCGAAATCATTCATAGAGGATCGACCACCAAGGCAAGCTTCTGTGGTTTTGTTCTCTTCTTTTCACGGAATCATTTTCACTGTAGTCGGGAGTTTCCCATATCTGCTCCACCAAATGCCACAGCGTTCGTAGATCTGTTGACAATGTCAACTACCGTGCAGCCCTAAGGCCAGAACAGGCGACGATTCCAAACGGCTTCCATTGAACAGAGAGTGCACAGTCACTTTTTTTTACTTCAGTTTCCTCGAAAACACATTAAAACACACATTAAAAACACACATTAAAAGCACACATTAAAAACATACATTAAAAACACACATTAAAAACACACATTTAAAACACACTTTTAAAACACACATTTCAAACAAAGCAATGGAATCGCTTTAAGCGATTACGTTAGCCTCTACGAAAAACGGGCCAAATGCAGCCATTTTGCATTGTCGGTTACGGTTTTTAGCAAGGTCCAACTCAAGTGCAAGTCACATCAGCTGTGTGGGCGACAATTTCAAACATCACAGAGAAAAGAGTGTCCATAATCAATAGCGTCTTGAAGCTCATCAAAAGCTGTCAAAACACGTACAGTTTCAGTGATGGCACTCTCTAAAAGACAGCGAACACTGTGACCATCTTTCCGGAAGATTGGTGCATCAGTCAATTTATAGACAAGAATAAAATAACAGGCACTTTATAGACAAGAATCAAATAACAGGCACTTTATCGACAAGAATAAAATAACAGGCACTTTATAGACAAGAATCAAATAACAGGCACTTTATAGACAAGAATAAAATAACAGGCAATTTATAGACAAGAATAAAAAAAACAGGCAATTTATAGACAAGAATCAAATAACAGGCAATTTATAGACAAGAATAAAAAAACAGGCAATTTATAGACAAGAATCAAATAACGGATAATTTATAGACAAGAATCAAATAACGGGCACTTTATAGACAAGAATAAAATAACAGGCACTTTATAGACAAGAATCAAATAACGGGCACTTTATAGACAAGAATAAAATAACAGGCACTTTATAGACAAGAATCAAATAACAGGCACTTTATAGACAAGAATAAAATAACAGGCAATTTATAGACAAGAATAAAAAAAACAGGCAATTTATAGACAAGAATCAAATAACGGATAATTTATAGACAAGAATCAAATAACGGGCAGTTTATAGACAATAATCAAATAACGGGCAATTTACAGATAAGAATCAAATAACGGGTAATTTATAGATAAGAATCAAATAACGGGCAATTTATAGAAAAGATTCAAATAACGGGCAATTTACAGACAAGAATCAAATAACGGGCAATTTATAGACAAGAATCAAATAACGGGCAATTTATAGACAAGAATCAAATAACAGGCAATTTATAGACAAGAATCAAATAACAGCAATTTATAGACAAGAATCAAATAACAGCAATTTATAGACAAGAATCAAACAACGGGCAATTTATAGATAAGAATCAAATAACAGGCAATTTATAGACAAGAATCAAATAACGGGCAATTTATAGACAAGAATCAAACAACAGGCAATTTGAAGACAAGAATCAAATAACAGGCAATTTATAGACAAGAATCAAATAACAGGCAATTTATAGACAAGAATCAAATAACGGGCAATTTATAGACAAGAATCAAATAACAGGCAATTTATAGACAATAATCAAATAACAGGCAATTTATAGACAAGAATCAAATAACGGGCAATTTATACACAAGAATCAAATAACGGGCAATTTATAGACAAGAATCAAACAACAGGCAATTTGAAGACAAGAATCAAATAACAGGCAATTTATAGACAAGAATCAAATAACAGGCAATTTATAGATAAGAATCAAATAACGGGAAATTTATAGACAAGAATCAAATAACGAGCAATTTATAAATAGACAAGAATCAAATAACGGGCAATTTATAGACACGAATCAAATAACGGGCAATTTATAGACAAGAATCGAATAACAGGCAATTTATAGACAAGAATCAAATAACGGGCAATTGACAAGAATCAAATAACAGGCAATTTATAGACAATAATCAAATAACGGGCAATTTATAGACAATAATCAAATAACAGGCAATTTATAGACAAGAATCAAATAACGGGCAATTTATAGACAAGAATCAAATAAAAGGCAATTTATAGACAATAATCAAATAACACACCATATAAAAATGGCTGACAACTATCTTGATGTTGTATCGTCCCCACATCGAAAGTTGGCTATCACAAAGCACCATTTGTTACTTGTCCTGATCGTATCCGTGGATGATTTTTGTCAACATTTTCATTGATCAGTCCACCTCTGGCTGCCTCTACTTCTTTCACTCTATATTTCACCTCTTAACGATGTCATTTTTCATTTGACTATACTTCTTGACATGTTCAAAACATTACAATTGCCTTTGCTCTAACCGTGTCGTTTAAATAGTTCATTCTTTATTTACGGGAACTTGAGGACTGAATTGTTTGTCTTCTTTTTCATCCAATAAGATCTTTATATTTCTTTATAAATCTGATCATTCTATACCCAGGGTGTGAATGATCGTTTGTCCTGCTCATCATTAACCCTCGCCCGTTAAGCGGCGTGAATGAACGTTTGTTGTTTAAATCATCATCATCATCATCATCACTGTCAACAATCACCGGCTAAGTGTATGTGAATGAAACATGGTATCATTATCATCATCATCATCATCACTGTCAACAATCACCGGCTATGTGTATGTGAATGAAACATGGTATCATCATCATTATCACCGCCATGATCACTGCCAGCATTCACCGGCTAAGTGGACTGAATGAGCATGCATCAACGTCATCATCATCATCATCAGGGCTCACCGACTAAGAGACGTGAATGATGCTTTGTGATCAACAGTAAAAAAAAAAAGTAAAGTACCCCCCGTCACGCCAAGTGGCGTATAGGGAAATATGGTGTTAGTGACTCTATATTTTACAGACCTTCAGCACATGATTTTTGGGGTAATGTGGTCAGTATTACGCCCGTACTGCTTTTACTTTCCCAGAAAAAATCCGGTACCCATTTTAAGGCTGGGTGAACCCGGAGCCGTCGGTTGGGATCGAACCCTACCCCTTGTCCGTAGTAGTCCAGTTCACTAACCACTGAGCTATCGCGGCTCCTACTAATTTTTAGGGAATTAGTAAAACCCAGGTGTCCTCGCCAGGATTACGAACCCCGGCTGTTGCCGTGGTAAGCCAACCGCCTATCGATTGCGCTAACCGGACACCCTGATCAACAGTGATATATTAGAATATTTGATATCCAGAACGATTGACTAAACCAAAATCCATCCAGTGCTTTAATGAGCCTCTTAAGTCCCCAGAGCAAAGTAGGGACTACGCCACACCCCCCCCCCCCCGCCCCACGTTTCCCAAATCTGCTATTTTGTACTGCTCATTATCATATTTTATTTATATTTCGCGCGGAGCAAGGATTCCTAGAGCCCTTCCCATGTCATATTAATGCCACCCCCACCCCCAACCAACTGACCTCTGCGTGATTGTTCAGGCAATAGGCGATCGGTTTGATCAAATAAATAAGGATTGATCACATAAAAAAGGCCATAAACAGATGCCATTAAGAAATCGGAATTGCCGGGACAAAAGATACAGAATAACGTATAATGATGTCAACTGTGATTTTTTTTCTTTCAAGGATGAACGACAAAGAAGGAGGAAGGAAAGAATAAAAAAAGATAGAAAGCAAGAATTGCGCTAAGGTAATTCCTTACTGTCAAATAATTGCATTATTAATAGTATAGACACGACATTAAGCAGCGGTTGTTGGCATGATAGCGATGTTAAAGTTTGGAAGCAACAGAAGAAATGAATCGTTGTGTCTGATAACTTCGGTGCACGCCCTTGTAGATAAGTTCTCTCCCTTCACACTCTTGGGGAATATAACGGCACATAGAGACCGCACTGAGAGGAAGATTAAATATTGACTCAACACCTTTCTAACGGGACTCAAGTGGGAGACAAACCTTCATCGGGAAACTGTACCCAGTCACGATATCGTGGGTTAAATGGATTAAACATTTGACATGGTGACCCATAAGCTGAGAACAGCGGTTCCATAAGTGATATAGACGCACACCTGGCCGCCCCATTGCTTGCAGGAATATTATTATTATTGTTATCATCATCACTATCGGGTACAACGACATTAAATTTGGTTCCTTAGGTCTAAAATTAAATTCTACCTGCCCTTCTTTCTTTCTTCTTTTCTCTTTTCACTGATACCTAAAAGGTGTCGTGGTTTATATCATTTGTCGTTCTTGTGCTGCTCGAACTGTCTGAATTAGTGATTTTCCTTTTTTGTTACATGTCTCTGTCACTGCATCTATCCATCTTCTTCTGGGTCTTCCTCTTGGTCTTTTTCCATGCATTCTCGAGAAGAACGCCCTTGGTGGTGATTGGTAAGGATTCATTCTGACCAGGTGACCAAACCATTTAAGTTGTTGTTCTATATATTCTTGGCAGGGTTTTGTTCCTACTATTATTCTTATGGTTTCATTTGGTATTCTATCTCTTCTTGTGTTGTTTGTTACTTTTCTCAAGCATCGCATCTCACATGTATTGATCTTTCTTAAATGTGATTTAGAAAGGGTCCATGTTTGACTTTCATAGCACAAAGTTGGTATGAAGATGCTATTTATCATTTGTTGTTTAGCTGGCATAGAAATGTTTGGATGTCTTTCAACCTGCCCTATTGTCTATTAATCCTTAAACCAGACTCTACACAAATCCTGGGCACTGTCCTTTCTGACATTTGTTTCAAGAGCTGTGTAGTTGTAGTGTATTCTAACTCAGAATTTTGTGTTTCATGTGCATAGTTTGTTTGTTATACCTTATGAAGGCCTTTGCCGAAACGTTGTAGCTTGTTTCGTCTTTCTGTTAGTTTAGCTGCTCAATACCATTTTATATTTATTTTCTTTCTTTTCTGCAGCGATACATGCGGCCCCGCATGGTATTTGATATTTATCATATATGATATCTTTGCTTATCTCCTTATTTCTTCCAGCCTCGATGTTTCCAGTTTCACATAATTTTCACCACTTCCCTTCCATTACATCCACAAAATGATTGTAGTTTTCTCGTTACTCTCCTCATTACTTCCATTGACAAAGATGAAGTTTGTGTAATTACTTCCATTGACAAAGATGAGGTTTGTATAATTACTTCCATTGACAAAGATGAGGTTTGTATAATTACTTCCATTGCCAAAGATGAGGTTTGTATAATTACTTCCATTGACAAAGATGAGGTTTGTGTAATTACTTCCATTGACAAAGATGAGGTTTGTATAATTACTTCCATTGACAAAGATGAGGTTTGTATAATTACTTCCATTGACAAAGATGAGGTTTGTGTAAAAATATTTCCATTCACAAATATAAGGTTTGTGTAAACATATTTCCATTGACAAAGATTAGGTCCGTGTAAACATATTTCCATTGACAAAGATGAGGTTTGTGTAAACATATTTCCATTGACAAAGATTAGGTCCGTGTAAACATATTTCCATTGACAAAGATGAGGTTTGTGTAAACATATTTCCATTGACAAAGATTAGGTCCGTGTAAACATATTTCCATTGACAAAGATTAGGTCCGTGTAAACATATTTCCATTGACAAAGATTAGGTCCGTGTAAACATATTTCCATTGACAAAGATGAGGTTTGTGTAAAAATATTTCCATTCACAAATATGAGGTTTGTGTAAAAATATTTCCATTGACAAAGATAAGGCTCGTGTACAAAACTCCTGATTACCCACAAGATGATGGTAAAAGTGATGATTATAAAGATGATGCTAGTGAAGATATTGATGATGAATGACTAAATATGCTGTCAGAGTCAGCCGCAACGGATTATAGTCATTAGGGCACCAACGAGACTACCCGAAAAGAAATATATATATATATATATATATATATATAATTTATATTAAACACACATTTTTTTTCATATTTTTATAGGGATGCATTTTCCCTTCGACATCCGCGATGAAAACATCATGAGAAACATCAGAAAAGATGGCAGTTTTGTGAAATTCGAGCCCTTCAAAATAAGCGTATAATGCATTTGGTTTCATAACTCAGATAGGCTGATGACACAGTCCTGCTCTCAAACAGTGCTGAAGGATTAAAATAGAAAATGGGGGACTGTTTGGTCTCGAAGCAAGACGCCGGCATCGAGACAGAGAGGTTGTGGGTTCAAATCCCGGCTGCACCAGGGATTTTTATTTATTATTTCTCTCTGCGGCAGCCACCCCTGGTCTCAGCAGCGAGGTCCGGCCTGAAACGTCAATTACTCATGGACGTAAAAAGTATGAGTACCTCCGAAGTCGGAGTTATCTACCTGTGCGGCGAGTGATCCCTGTGCACACGGCTGCCATGAAAAAATGGATTAACACGCAAAATTCAGTTCCTAATCTCTAGGAACTTCGTCAGAGGTAAAAAGCTGGCGAACGAAAAAACAAAAAATAGAAAATTGAGTGTATTAAAAAACATAGTGAGGAGCAAAACATCTATCTAAACACACACTAAACTAAGATAATGTCCTCTAAAAAAACATAAAGCCAACCCAAAATCATCGTCAGTGAAGAATTTGAAATTATGACAAACTACGAAATCCTGAGATCTGCAGTGACTAACAATGGAGACTGCCAGAGAAAAGATCAAAAGTAGATTTGCAATAGCAACACAAGAATTAAACGCTATGAAGAATATGTGGCACAATACCAGCAAAGCAGTAAAATTAAAATTACTGAGGACTTGTATCTTCCCTAAAGCAAGATATGCTTGTGAGTCATGGACAATCTCGCAAACAGCAAGGAAAAAATAAATTCATTCGAAACAAAATGACACAGAAAAATACTTAAGATACCTTGGATGGTGAAAAAGAGCAATGAAGACATATTAACCGATTTAAACATTAAAAAATAATTGGCTTATAAACACCATTCTACAGAAGACATTAAAACACTATGACCACGTCAAAAGACACAGCGGGCTGGAAAGAATAATAACGGAAGGTAATGTGCCTAGACGACGCATCAGGGGCAAACCAAGAAGAATGTGGTTTCAAAACATCAAGCAGACCTTCAGCACGACAACAGAAATGGGAGATCTGGCTAGAGACAGAGATTCTCTCAGACGAGCTGGGATGAATGCAACGTTCTGTGGAAGATCTGGCTAGAGACAGAGATTGTCTCAGACGAGCTGTGGTGAATGCAACGTTCTGTGGAAGATCTGGCTAGAGACAGATTCTCTCAGACGAAGTGTGGTGAATGCAACGTTCTGTGGAAGATCTGGCTAGAGACAGATTCTCTCAGACGAAGTGTGGTGAATGCAACGTTCTGTGGAAGATCTGGCTAGAGACAGATTCTCTCAGACGAGCTGTGGTGAATGCAACGTTTTGTGGAAGATCTGGTTAGAGACAGATTCTCTCAGACGAGCTGTGGTGAATGCAACGTTTTGTGGAAGATCTGGTTAGAGACAGATTGTCTCAGACGAAGTGTGGTGAATGCAACGTTCTGTGGAAGATCTGGCTAGAGACAGATTCTCTCAGACGAAGTGTGGTGAATGCAACGTTCTGTGGAAGATCTGGCTAGAGACAGATTCTCTCAGACGAGCTGTGGTGAATGCAACGTTTTGTGGAAGATCTGGTTAGAGACAGATTCTCTCAGACGAGCTGTGGTGAATGCAACGTTTTGTGGAAGATCTGGTTAGAGACAGATTGTCTCAGACGAAGTGTGGTGAATGCAACGTTCTGTGTAAGATCTGGCTAGAGACAGAGATTGTCTTAGACGAAGTGTGGTGAATGCAACGTTCTGTGGAAGATCTGGCTAGAGACAGATTGTCTCAGACGAAGTATGGTGAATGCAACGTTCTGTGGAAGATCTGGCTAGAGACAGATTCTCTCAGACGAGCTGTGGTGAATGCAACGTTCTGTGGGAGATCTGGTTAGAGACAGATTCTCTCAGACGAAGTGTGGTGAATGCAACGTTCTGTGGGAGATCTGGTTAGAGACAGATTCTCTCAGACGAGCTGTGGTGAATGCAACGTTCTGTGGGAGATCTGGTTAGAGACAGATTCTCTCAGACGAAGTGTGGTGAATGCAACGTTCTGTGGGAGATCTGGTTAGAGACAGATTCTCTCAGACGAGCTGTGGTGAATGCAACGTTCTGTGGGAGATCTGGTTAGAGACAGAGATTCTCTCAGACGAAGTGTGGTGAAAGCAACGTTCTGTGGGAGATCTGGTTAGAGACAGATTCTCTCAGACGAGCTGTGGTGAATGCAACGTTTTGTGGAAGATCTGGCTAGAGACAGAGATTCTCTCAGACGAGCTGTGGTGAATGCAACGTTCTGTGGAAGATCTGGCTAGAGACAGAGATTCTCTCAGACGAGCTGGGATGAATGCAACGTTCTGTGGAAGATCTGGCTAGAGACAGAGATTCTCTCATACGAGCTGGGATGAATGCAACGTTCTGTGGAAGATCTGGCTAGAGACAGGGATTGTCTCAGACGAGCTGTGGTGAATGCAACGTTCTGTGGAAGATCTGGCTAGAGACAGAGATTGTCTCAGACGAGCTGTGGTGAATGCAACGTTCTGTGGGAGATCTGGCTAGAGACAGAGATTTACTCAAACGAGCTGTGGTGAATGCAATGTTCTGTGGAAGATCTGGCTAGAGACAGATTCTCTCAGACGAGCTGGGGTGAATGCAACGTTTTGTGGAAGATCTGGCTAGGGACAGAGATTCTCTTAGACGAGCTGGGGTGAATGCAACATTCTGTGAGAGATCTGCTAGAGACAGAGATTCTCTCAGACGAGCTGGGGTGAATGCAACGTTTTGTGGAAGATCTGGCTAGAGACAGAGATTCTCTTAGACGAGCTGGGGTGAATGCAACATTCTGTGAGAGATCTGCTAGAGACAGAGATTCTCTCAAACGAGCTGTGGTGAATGCAACGTTTTGTGGGAGAATTGACTAGAGACAGAGAGTCTCTCAAACGAGCTGTGGTGAATGCAACGTTTTGTGGGAGATTTGGCTAGAGACAGAGAGTCTCTCAAACGAGCTGTGGTGAATGCAACGTTCTACAAAGAACATGCGACCTGGGGTTATGGTTTATATTTTACAATTCTTTTTCTTCTGGTCAGGGGGAGGGGGGGGTGGGAATATTCGAAATAGCTTCTTCCTCTCTCCACATTCATGGGTAGTGAATGGCTAATTCAGACACTGAACATTGAAGCAGAATGTAGCCATAAAACACGCGAAAATTTCAAAATGAATGATAATGAAAAAATTATGAAAAAATTATGAAAACAGAATACTGAATGAAAACAGCAGCAAGAACAAGATCATCAACAACGGTTATAAAGGTACAAGTCTCCAAGTAATGGATGCGAATAGTTCTGAAGCTCTGGGAGTAAAACAGTCATAAACATGTTGAATTAATACATCTCCAGACACGCAGGAAAGTTGTGTGCATTCTCCAGCCACGCAAAACTCATTGGCTACAGGCACACAGAATGAGATTTAGAATAGTTGCAAGATGAAGTCATGATTAGAGGCGTGAACGATGGAGTCAAGACATCTGGTTAATGAAAGATGAAGTGAACACAAATGCATAATGCGCCAGTGAATTTGGGGAATTTTAACGCGCAATGGTTTTAGCTTGAGACGTGTCTGAAATGAACGTTGCAGATTTCTGTTCAAATGTGAGGAATACAATAATGTGTGCATGTGTGTATGTGTGTGTGTGAGAGAGAGAGAGAGAGAGAGAGAGAGAGAGAGAGAGTGTGTAATAGAGAGAAAGAGCTAGAAGATAGGCGAGGAGTAAATCAGATAAATTATTGGACAGGCTGAAAGGCAGACCGGGGGAGGATTGACGAATGAATGAACCAGTACCAAGTCGTATCTATACTCGCAATTATAAAACAAGATCCCTAATTAAAGTATACACCCCCCCCCCACACACACACAACTAACTACCAGGGGCGTGAGTTTGGTGAACAACGCATCCTCTGTCACCTGCCACGCGTGGCGTAAGAGGCATTTAAGAAGTTTGGGGGACAAGGCCTTCGTCGGTGCTACAGAGTTCGTGTATCTGATTAGAAGCCATCTTCAGTACACTCGCGAGTGTGACGGACGGACTGCGGAGCGTGCTGCAGGTGAGTGAATGTGAGCACTATGGGGGTGTCAGTTGTGCGGTAACGATGGTCTGTCGACTAAACTTTGGATGGTGAAACTGGTTGGACGGATGACTGGATGAATGGATAAGGATGTTTGATAAGATAGAAGAATGGGATTGATTAGTAGGGGAAAAGTATGCATCCGATACGTGAGTAAGCAGAAAGAGAGAACATAATTTTAACACAAGAAACCAAAGACAACGTACGGGAAATAAATAGCACATGGGATATTTGTAAAATTATAGACAAATATTATGTATAACATGGATGGTATCATGTATAACATGGATGTATCATGTATAACATGGATGGTATCATGTATAACATGGATGGTATCAAGTATAACATGGATGGTATCATGTATAACATGGATGGTATCATGTATAACATGGATGGTATCATGTATAACATGGATAGTATCAAGTATAACATGGATAGTATCAAGTATAACATGGATGGAATCATGTATAACATGGATGGTATCAAGTATATCATGGATGGTATCATGTATAACATGGATGGTATCAAGTATAACATGGATGGTATCATGTATAACATGGATGGTATCATGTATAACATGGATGGTATCATGTATAACATGGATGGTATCAAGTATAACATGGATGGTATCATGTATAACATGGATGGTATCATGTATAACATGGATAGTATCATGTATAACATGGATGGAATTAAGTATAACATTGATGGTATCAAGTATAACATGGATGGAATTAAGTATAACAACATGGATGGAATCAAGTATAAAATGGAAGGAGTCAAGTAAAAAATGTTAATAATGAAACACAACATGGAATTAATTAAAGACAACATGTAGGAATTAATAATAATGTGTTATAAATAATTTGTGCATGTTTCTCACACGTAATTATTATCACTTGTTTATTGTTACATTGACTCATCTCCTATAACTAGCATCGGGTTTGTATAGCGGGGTTTAATGACTTTATCAAGAATATTATTGAGTTATTAGCGGGTCATCATCATTGCACCCCGAACATATCCATAGGTGCTCAGATCCCCTCCTCAGCAAGTCTCGAAGTGTCCAGCGACTGACGACTCCAGTTCTGTGTTTGTTGATTAGTCTTCTTACAGGCCCACCAAGTTTCTCGTTTCCGGCTGTGGCCATCTTAACTTCCATCTCTTTCATCCGAAGGAGTGACGTGGACTCATGGTTGTCGAAGTCCTGTGTCCTTCCCACTTCCCGGAGGACAGTGATGATGTCCGCCCGATCCATTGGTTGACCTCCTGCAGCTAGCCAACCTGTCCGCTCTTTCATTTCCCCGTACTCCCGCATGTCCTGGGACGTAGACAAAGGTGACCTTACGTATTTTTGACTTCTGCAATGACTCTATCCATTGCATACGTACAGAGCCCGCCTCCACTTTTCTTATCATGCTCATCGAATTACTCTGTATACAGGCGTGGGTGTAGTCTTGTGACTCTAACCAGGTGAATGCCTTGGTCACGGCCATCACCTCCATCGTTACGCTACTTGCATCAAGAATGTGACATTTTTGAATAAAGGTAAAGTACGAGACTTGAACCGGCATCTTAGCACGCGAGTTTCCACCCATATGTGCTCGGCCGCCTATCCAGAAATGTTCGGAGATTTCTGGATAGTGTCGCCTCAAGCATCGAAACTCACGATACGAGGCAACATTCCTCATCTTCCCGGGGTAATACCCTGGTACCCATTTCTGCCAACGGCTGGGTCGACCGTGGGGGTATTTTTTTGTTTGTTTCCAACCACGAGTACAACTCGAGCTGCTCCCAGCGGGAATCGAACACGGGTTGTCCGAACGTCGGTAGTCCAGTCGGGTGGTTTCCCAACCAGGCCACCGAGGCCCCCCTATTTTTTTATATTTTCGCCCATCGTTCTTGTTTTTCTGTTTAAATATGATCGGTTTCTCATGCAAGTCGAGACATCCACAGAGAACCGATTCGAAAATCTTGCTTTTGAGACGGCTTAAAAGAGGCAGTTTTATCCACCAAGCCAAACGAACCTGTAGATAAATCCCACACAAACCACGAGTTGTCAAACCCCCTACTGCCCTTACCAGAAAAGACCGCCTTGGACAGATGAATCCGGATTGTCAATACAAATAAGGACAAAAGTGAAAGGAATACTTGATAGGGAGGAACAGAATAGTTTACAGTGTAAAACGATAACTCTCAGTTTATTGGGTGCAGAATACCCACAAGATTTACGGGTTCATGTTTACACAGATGGATTAGCACAGAATGCAGTCAAGAATGGGGTAGTAGGTGCATACATAGAGTACCCAAAAAACACTGGGTAGAGCAAGAGAATAGCAACGGAAATATTGTCACAATTACGATGCAGAAATCCAAGCAGTAAAGTTGACAATAGAAAACTGTTGAACAGTAATTTTAGCCCACAGCCTGTAATGTTTTTGACAGATGCAAGATCAGCACTACAATTCAGAAAAAAATTACCACACCTGCAGACCTTATTAAAACCTTACCGTATCAAAATAGGATACGATGGACTCTACAGTCACATATTTATACGTAATTCAAGATTGACACCTCAGGAACATATTGACAGGTGTCACAGATTGTTAAACACAAACTTCAAGACATTATTATTTAACATAGTCATCAACAACAAGTAGCATGCCTGCTGGCGTAGGTGATCATGTCTCTCCATAACATTCAATCTCGACAGTTGTTTGTCATTTCTGGTGTTGACCTGCCAAGCCATTCTCTTAAGCTGTCTGGTATCTGTTCTCTTTACTTCCCTCTATCTCTTCGTCCCTCAATTTTCACAGTTGTTAGAATATATTCCAGCTGTTCCCTTCTCATTACATGGCCAAAAAATTATGATTGTTTCTTCCTAATATTGGAAATTAGCTCACTCTTTGCTTTGACCTCTTTCAGAACGTTATCATTACTCTTCTTAGCTGCCCATGGTATTATCAACATTCTTTGTAAAACCACATTTCTACAGCCTCCAGTGATTTTCTTGTCTGTTGTTCTATTGTCTATGATTCACATTCATATGTTAAGACTGACTCTGCATAACTTATAAGAATGTTTTTTTTTCTAGTTTCTATTGCCAAAATTAATTGCACAGTATCTTCCTCATTTTCTAGAAAGCTGCTTTTGTCTGAGCTATTCTGTATCTCACCTCTGTTGTACATCTACAATCTGAGGTTAACAGTGTTCCCAGATATTTAAATTCATTTACCTGTTTTAATATTGTTCCACTTGTCTTTACTGTGCACTGCTGTAAAATCTTATTCTTTATTTAACATAGTAGACTGAAGAAAACCAATTTTCCCATAGGGACAACATTACAGGCAGAGCTGCGTGGGCTTCTGCCAGAAATCACACACGCACACGCACACGTGTACACAGATATTACAATTTATAGAAGAAAGGACATTACAGATACCGACAACAAACTTCAGGCGAAAGAAAGAAGAAAAAGAATATCATCTATAAGTCATCTTAGAATGTGGATAAAATAACAACTATATTTCCATGTTTATAAATGTTCTGGCAACTGGGGGAATTCAACGTTCTACGAACAGGACTGTCTCATTGCTGTTTATTTGGATGAAGACACAAAAGGGAAGCTCAAAGAAAGTACACCATTTGCCAGGAGAAAATGTGCAAACACCAAGAAATTCAAACCACAAATAAAGCTGTAGGCGTATCATCATCAAGTACAGTCCGTTCCTGGAATCATGAGTGATCCTGTCGCTTTTCTATACTTGTCTATCATTCCTGTTGTTCTTTACCAATCATATCATTATCTTGAACTTTCTGGTCCCCAGATTTAAGAAAAATTGGCACCAAAGTGTGGGTGTTATGGAGTTCGTGCACGATGCTGCGATCCTTCTGTTTTATCAGGAAGAGATGGGAATAGTGATAAATATACAGCGTATAGTGATAATGTTGATACGACAGAGACAAATATATGTTTAGAAACTTGACTCAAAGAGAAGATAGCTGCATGATACATAACTTCTCGCCTATGTCCCCGTTTGTAAAATAATTATTAAATCATTACAGAAATATGGAGGCGAAAGCGCGCCTCACAGCACCAGAGCTGGAAGTTGTCAGCGACCCACAGCTGATGGTTTGCTCCAGGATCGGTGAACCAGAACCATCCAGACCCTGCTCCAACTCTCCGTGGTGCCTCTAGTAACAGACTAACCTGTCTAGTCTGGACACGCGAGTAGGGATCGAAGAGGGAAGATAACCCAGTACTCAAAAATGTAATGCTGAAGTCGGATGTGTTGGGCCGAAAGGCGCAAATATCACAGTTATACTGTAAACCACAACACAACGCAGACACGCCCACTTAGCGTCCTTTTAAGGGCGGATGATGAAGAGATACACTCCTCTAGTCAAGGGCGAACTCAAGCAAGCAAACATTAAAGAAATATCATCGTTTTTTTTAAAAATTATTTTATATGAATAATTGTAACTAAAAGTACACTTCTTGTGTTCGCAAAGTCTAACGAAAATACAAAATCGTATAAACAGTATAGTAGCTAGCATGCAAAAAACGGAGATGGTCAGCCACAGTGCAAGAGTGAGGGTGGGTCAGAACGCAAGTGCAATGCGACTGACTCTGTAACGTCTTGGTGTCATCACATCTCCATCGTGGCAAGTGGATAGCAGATCAAAATCTTATGATCAAAAGACTTGAACGTAGAAAGAGATGAAGTGGCAGCAGAAGTAAAAGAAAAGGAAAGATTTCCTCCACGTTCTACTAGGCCAATTGAGAAAAATGGTGTTAGTGACCATATTTATCACCGACCACGGCACAATTTTGTTGTAGTCGGTATCACACACCAGGCCTCCTTTATTTCCCAGATAAATCTCTGATACCCATCTCTAGAAGCTTTCAAGCCGTGACGTATACAAGAACAATCCCCCCCTTTCTGGGGATTGAACCTGGGTAGCAGTTCTTGTTAAAGTAAAAAGTAAAGTGCCCCGTCACGCCACCTAGCGTATAGGGAATATGGTGTTATAGACCATCATTTTTACAGACTTATATCACATTATTTTTTGGAGTAATGTGGTAAGTATTACACCCATGCCGCTTTACTGTCATAGAAAAAAATCAGGTACCCATTTTAGACTGGGTGACCCTGGAAGCCGTCGATCAGGATCGAACCCGACCTCTTGTCCTTAGTAGTCCAGTTCATTAACCACTGAGCTATCGCGGCTCCCCAACAGCTGTAGTGGTAACTGCAAATTCAGTATCAAAGAGAACGAGCAGAAATGAACTATAGCTTGTTTCATAAGTCGTGCCCAACTTTAAAAATCAATATCTTTTAAACCGCTTTTTGTAATTTTTTCAAAATTTGCATGTATAGTTATAATGATTAGAACCCAACAGGGAATTAATTTCATTAAAACAAACATTTGGTTATTATTATTGCTTATTTGATTTATATAAATCTATAACGACCCATTGATGTAGTCAAAACTTAGTGTTTACAGTATTTAAGTTAAAAATAGCGATTACAAATCCATACACGCTCAAATTTACGATTTTGCACGCTTTCCGCGTGAGTTGCCGACACAAATAGACACTTGTAGTAAACACGAGACATTGTGTGTTCCATTTCCGTTAATTCAGCGGCGTAACGTGGAACCATAACATTTATCATGAGTCTTAAAATGAAATTCTGCAGTTTACAAAACATCGCAATAAAAATGTATGACTATTTTTGCAAAGAGGCTAAACGAGGAAGATTATTTCATTTATTAGAAAACCCTGAGAATAGGACAAGACACATTTTGGATTTATCTAAACGGTCATTTAATCGCTGGATTCAAGCACGTGACCGTCAATGTTCCAAATATACAAAATCACAAGGAAGAGCAAAAATGTTGGATAATTTCGACAGTGAACTTATTAGAAGTGAAATTCGCAAAATGTTGGGTATGAATGAAACTGTTACAATAAGAAAATTAAAAGTATCGCTGAAAAAGAACAACAGTATTGAAATATCAAAGTCTACATTATGGAGGAATGTGAGAGCTGCAGGCTTTACATTCAGAAAGTATTCCAATGGACGAAACATCATCTGTGAGAAGCCACATATAGTAGTCATGAGAAGCAAGTACTTACGTGAAGTAAAAGAGGTGCGCAAGCAAGGTTATGATATTGTGTACTTGGATGAAACATGGATCAATGCTCACCACACTAACCAAAGGGAATGGCAGTCATCAGATGGAAAGATTAAGAGATTAATACCTAGCAGCAAAGGACAGCGCTTGATAATTGCTCATGCAGGTAGTCGACAACATGGACTAATACAGAATGCAGAGCTCATTTTTCTTTCAAAATACATAGACAATCGGGATTATCACTCTGAGATGAATGGTCACATATTTAGACATTGGATTGAAAATTATGTTCTCCCATCACTAGATCGACCATCTTGCCTAATAATGGACAATGCAGCGTACCACAACATTGTTGCACTTGAAGATAAAGTCCCGACGTCATCCAGTACAAAAGATGCTATTAAGATATGGCTCACAAAGGAGCACATACAATTTAATAACATGTACTTAAAACCTGAATTACTATCTCTAGTAAAGCAAAAACAGAGGACAAAGATTTTTAACTCTTGCTAATCTCGCTTTATTAAATATAGACAAAGATTATTGGGCTAAATGTGAAGACCACGTCTTAAAACAGGAAGAGGAATATTGGAAAAATGATGGTTTGTGGAATGTTCAACCCCAAACAGTTATTAATCTTTTAGACTCGTCTGATTCAGAATGAAAGTATATAGCCCCCACAATGTTGGCCCCTATATAACCTTAAATTATTTCAACAAACGGTCCTTTTCAGGACCACACAACTATGAAAATTGGACATACAGGTATACCTTGATATTATTATCGTCCGTCCTCGAACTGAGCAGACAATAATTCTCCTGGTGTTTTGTTTTATCCAGTTATTTCCCCATTACGGCCACGCCTTTACCTAGTGAAAATTAATCGTAGACCAGCAACTACGGTAATTTCTATTCTTTAGGGCTTCACAATTTACAATTTTGACAAACATCAAAGAAATATCGCCGCTTTAAGAAAACTGCAGCTGTAAGATATTTGTTAAATATACATTTAAAGGGTCTTTTGCATTCTAATAACATTTGGAAAATTTCAAAAGTATTTAACAAACGGTTAGAGAGTAATAGCGTTTTGAAGTTGGGCATATGTTTTGAAACGAGCTATAGAGAAGGCCTGTTAAACCAGTGAGAAAACTGGAACACTGAGAAGGCAATGGAGTCGCCATATGCTGCAAGTTAGTGAACAAACCTGTCCCGAGAACAATATGGACGGTTCTGCTAGAAATTAAACCAAAACTGAAGCTCGGTTACCTCTCTTTGATTCCGTGCATATTCCGATGCGATATTTACGTCATAGATTATAATAAACAGCTGGCGAGTTCAGCTGTGTTCCTACAGCCACTGTTTGTTTACATCTTAAGATGCGATTTTAGATAAACATCTTGCAGCTTTTATAGGTCAAGTCGTTTACACATTCTCCTTATTATTAAGACTGATTTAATGTGGTAGTGGTTTCACTTTTTGGCATCAAACAATCTTTGTTCTTCTTTATAGCTCATTTATTTATTGTGTTTGGAGACGACAGATGGAAACAAAGGTGAAGATTATGGGAAAGATATTGAGCGATCTTAACTCTTTCCGTACATTTCGCCACATAGTGCGCCACTCTGAATTTGATTAGTGTGAACCGTCATCAAACCATATTTGAGAGAGAAACCATATTTGAGAGAGAAACCATATTTTTTTTTACATGTCTTGTATCACCTTGGTATTCGTGAAATCTAATACCATGTTCAATTATCTAAAAATTCATATAATAATATTTTTTATGTTAGGTAAATATCATCATCACCATCAAGTACCGGGCCTACTGGCGTAGGCGAACATGTCTGTCCACAACTTTCGATCTTGGCAGCTATTTATCATTTCTGTTGTTGACCTTCTGCCAAGCCATTCTCTTAAACTGTCTGTTATTTTTTCTCTTTGCTTCCCTCTATCACTTCGTCCCTCAATTTTTCCAGTTGTTACAATATATTCCAGTTGTTCTCTTCTCATTAAGGTAAATATACATTTATAGATTTATTCTTAAAACCATGAAAAAGGTTGTCTCTGAAATCTATTCCGTTGCGCTGATAGAAAACTTCAGTACGGAAAGAGTTAAGTGAATGGAACCAAAAACAGATGGCCAGGAATGTCGTTGTGGAAGACATGCTGCATAGGTGGTGTAAAGGGAAAAGAAGGCGATATTTTTGTGTTAAATACTGTATGGTACATTAATAGTTTATGAAGGTAAACACTTCACTGGTTTATTAGTTTTACACTCTTCGGTGTGAAGTATTACATTTTGCTTCTTAAAAGTAATTACATTTTATTAAGGGGGTCTCGATAACCTAGTTGGGAAAACCACCCGACAGGGCTACCTAGGTTCGGACAACCCGTGTTCGATTCCCGCTAGAAGCAGCGTGAATTGTACTCGTGGTTGGAAAAAAAAAATCCCGCGGTCGAAATGGGTACCAGGGTAGTACTCTGAGAAGGTGAGGAATGCCGCCTCGCATCGTGAGTTTCAAGTGATGCATGAAGCGGCACTGTCCAGAAGTCTCCAAACACTTCTGGATAGGCGACCGAGCAAATATTGGTGAAAATCGCGCGCGCTAAGACGCCGATTCAAGTCTCGTACTTTACCTTTAATTTTTACATTTTTAATAAACCGAAATTGTAAGAGAACAATTATAGAAATGTTATATTTCTCAAATAAAATAATAAAAACAAAGAAGAAACCAGCAGTGAAGAGACAATGATTACTCACCAACACATTGATTAGCCTCCACAGAGTTTGCTCGCTGCCAGGGCCGGTCATAGAAGAACGGCTGGCATTTCTCGCAGTCGTGACCAGCTGTGTTGTGCTTGCAGTCGCACACCTGACGCCCGTCCCTGCTTGTGACACACCGGGACGCATGCCCGTTACACTTGCACCTTCCTCCCACAGCAAAGTCCGACAGAGAATAGTAGTAGCTCTTCCGAGCTCCATCGACATCTTTAGCCTCGTCCCCTAACGTGTTCAACTTGTTAAAGACAACTTTAATGTCAGTGGCGGTAACCCAGTCCTGCAGGACGGGACTGTTTTCAAAGTCCAGCGCAGAAGGACGCCCTTCCAGAGTGGAATACGCAACACGTGCTCCTGTGAACGGATCCATGTTACTGTACGCCTCTGTACACAGAGCTTCCTGCTCATTGGCTTTGGTAACCACGCCTCTGGGAGATTTGCCGTACATTTTCTTGCAGTCGTTGGAGTAGTACTGGAATGGGATCCACGATTTCCCATAGTCGACGCTCTTGTAGATCGCCATAGAATGCGGTCGTGCTGAGCAGAACTGGAGACTGTGAAGAAGATTAGGAAGAAATTATCATAATTCTCTCAGAGTGTTTATTTTCTTCTAATCTGAAATGAATGACGTGTTTTGATAATGCGTTTCGTGTCAAAACAATGAGTTGCGTGTTTTTCATTAATACATGGAATACACACGACAGATACAAATAGATTCTACTAAACAACACAGCTTATACTTACAACATGACTAATACTGCTGGAAAAAAAAGAGAAAAAAAAACAAAAAACTAAGAGCATTGTCTTAGAGGAATTGTTGCAAAAATAATAAAAATAAATGGACAAGAACTTGCAACAATTGACACAAATTTAAATACCATGGGATCAGTTGTAAGCGACGAAAGCTCAAAAGCTGAATAATCAACAAGAATAGCACAAAACTAACACTAACTACAAAACTACAGTAGCCCTTGAGTCACGAAATATCTGCTAGAATAGCACAAAAGTACAGTAGCCCTTGAGTCACGAAATATCTGCTAAAATGGCACAAAACTACAGTAGCCCTTGAGTCACGAAATATCCGCTAAAATGGCACAAAACTACAGTAGCCCTTGAGTCACGAAATATCTGCTAGAACAGCACAAAACTACAGTAGCCCTTGAGTCACGAAATATCTGCTAAAATGGCACAAAACTACAGTAGCCCTTGAGTCACGAAATATCTGCTAGAACAGCACAAAACTACAGTAGCCCTTGAGTCACGAAATATCTGCTAAAATGGCACAAAACTACAGCAGCCCTTGAGTCACGAAATATCTGCTAAAATGGCGCAAAACTACAGCAGCCCTTGAGTCACGAAATATCCGCTAAAATGGCACAAAACTACAGTAGCCCTTGAGTCACGAAATATCTGCTAAAATGGCACAAAACTACAGTAGCCCTTCGTGGATAAACCATGTTTGTCAAGATAAGAATATCACTCTTGGTTCTAAAATCAAGTAGATGCGCATCCTTGTTATAACAGTTTTTCTACACGCTTCTGTGGACCCGTACAGTAGAGCGACAGAAGGGGATGCTATGGAGATGAAATGTTATCGAAAGATTTTGGCGTCTCTTATTTAGATCGTATAAGAAATTAAAAGAAGTGTTAAAAAGTACACCAAGCAATCAGAGTACATCTTTTAGTTGTTGTGAGAAATAGCCAAGTGAAATGGTTAGGCCACCTAAGTCGATCGTTTGGTCTGACCATTATGCAAGGATCTGTGAGGGGAGCTAGCAGGAGAGGTCGATGAACAAAGAGATGCGACTTTGATATCAAAGAATGGACAGGCATCTCTATCGCAGATTTCCATAAAAAAGAAAGGATATGCATCTTTATAACAGATTTCCAAAGAATGGACAGGCATCTTTATCACAGATTTCCAAAGAATGGACAGGCATCTCTGTCGCAGATTTCTAAAGAATGGACAGGCATCTCTATCACAGATTTCCAAAAAATGGACAGGCATCTATATCACAGATTTTTAAAGAATGGACAGGCATCTCTATTGCAGATTTCCAAAGAATGGACAGGCATCTATATCACAGATTTCCAAAGAATGGACAGGCATCTCTATCACAGATTTCCAAAGAATGGACAGGCATATCTCTATCACAGATTTCTAAAGAATGGACAGGCATCTCTATTGCAGATTTCCAAAGAATGGACAGGCATCTCTATCGCAGATTTCTAAAGAATGGACAGGCATCTCTATCACAGATTTCTAAAGAATGGACAGGCATCTCTATTGCAGATTTCCAAAGAATGGACAGGCATCTCTATCACAGATTTCCAAAGAATGGACAGGCATCTCTATCACAGATTTCTAAAGAATGGACAGGCATCTCTATCACAGATTTCTAAAGAATGTACAGGCATCTCTATCACAGATTTTTAAAGAATGGACAGGCATCTCTATCACAGATTTCTAAAGAATGTACAGGCATCTCTATTGCAGATTTCTAAAGAATGGACAGGCATCTCTATCACAGATTTCTAAAGAATGGACAGGCATCTCTATCACAGATTTCTAAAGAATGGGCAGGCATCTCTATTGCAGATTTCCAAAGAATGGACAGGCATCTCTATCACAGATTTCTAAAGAATGGACAGGCTTCTCTATCACAGATTTCTAAAGAATAACTGAAGATAGAGATCAATGGAGAAAGCTAAGTCTGTCAGAACCAACGACTGCCAAGGTTACAGAATAATAAAGGAATGAAAAGAAAGGATAATTATTACCGTCTATTTTTAAATATCCACAATTAATTACGAGCTTTCAGAATGACTTACTCTTCTTTTTATTAGCGTTCACCCGTTATGTAGTTGTGTATATACGCTGTGTCGTTAGTTTACGCCACTGCCGCGATATCTGCGCCTTTCAGTCCGACACATCCGACTTCGGCATGGTTAGGTAGATTTGCTTATGAAATTTTTGCTCGGAGAGCGGCCATTTTGTAGCCACAAATCTCCAGTTAGAACCAAGATTCTCGAGTTATATCAAAATCTTCTTCAGTTTATTAATTTCAAATGTAAACCACACATCTATAATTTTAGCAACGCATTTGTAGTCCTACAAATGAATGTTGAGCTCTAACCATGAATTGGAAGCGAGGGCGCGTCCCCCAGCAGCAGAGCTGGAAGTTATCAGCGACTCACAGCTGATGGTTTGCGTTAGGATCGGTGAACCAGAACCATCCAGGCCACGTAGCGTAAAGGGAATATGGTGTTAATAACCATACATTTTCCCGACCTTCAGCACATGATTTTTGGGGTAAAGTGGTCGGTATTTCGCCCGTGCCGCATTACTTTCCCAGAAAAAATCTGGTACCCGTTTAAGGCTGGGTGAACCCGGAATCCGTTGGATGGGATAGAATCATACTACCTATTGTCCTTTGTAGTCCAGTTCACTAACCACTGAGCTATCGCGGCTCCCCAACTATAACTATACAGTTCTATATTTAGCAACACATTTCAAACTATAGCTAAACAGTTCTATATCTAGCAACACATTTCAACTATAACTAAACAGTTCTATATTTAGCAACACATTTCCAGCTATAACTAAACAGTTCTATATTTAGCAACACATTTCCAGCTATAACTAAACAGTTCTATATTTAGCAACACATTTCAAACTATAACTAAACAGTTCTATATTTAGCAACACACTTCAAACTATAACTAAACAGTTCTATATTTAGCAACACACTTCAAACTATAACTAAACAGTTCTATATTTAGCAACACATTTCAACTATAACTAAACAGTTCTATATTTAGCAACACATTTCAAACTATAACTAAATAGTTCTGTATTTAGCAACACACTTCAAACTATAACTAAACAGTACTATATTTAGCAACACATTTCCACCTATAACTAAACAGTTCTATATTTAGCAACACATTTCAAACTATAACTAAATAGTTCTGTATTTAGCAACACACCTCAAACTATAACTAAACAGTACTATATTTAGCAACACATTTCCACCTATCACTAAACAGTTCTATATTTAGCAACTCAACACACACTCTGACTATAAAGTCCTAATTTTAGCAATACATTTATAGTTCTATGACAAGTAAAAAATATGGACGATATGAATATCAAAAAGACTAAAACTATGATCATAAACAAAGAAGATACTCAAAATCCACAAGTGGATATCAAAATCGAAGGAATAGACCTGGAGACAGCTCAGAACTACAACTACCTTGGACATACTATAACCAGTGATGGAAAATGTACAACTGAAATAAACAAAAGAATAGGAATGGCAAAAAGTAATTTTAATGCCATGAATAACATACTAACATCAAAACAAATAACACCAGGGCTAAAACTAAGAATAGCAAAATTTTACATCTTCTCAATATTCCTATATGGTGCAGAAACATGGACATTAGTCAAGAAAACAGAACAGAGAATTGTAGCCTTTGAAATGTGGATATATAGAAGAATAAGTAGAGTTGGATGGAAAGAAAATAAAACAAACGATGAAGTCTTAAAACAACAAAAAATGAAAAGAGAACTACTAAGCACAATTCAAACAAGACAAATGAGATTTTTGGGCCATGTTAAAAGACACAACAGCCTACTAAAAGTAATCATGGAGGGGAAAATACAAGGCAAAAGAGGCAGACCAAGACTAACATGGACGAGTAACATCAAAAGATGGACCAATCAGCATATGACAATCTGCACCATCAAAGCAAAAGACAGAGCAGAATGGCGCTCCATGGTAACCAACCTTCATTGCGGAGAAGGCACTCGATGATGATAATGATGTATAGTTCTGCATATACATGTTTATTTGTAAGGGCTAAGAATAAGCACAACTGTCATACCTAATGTAGGTCAGTTCAAATTTCTTGTCCAGGCTGAGTGTCAGCGTGACGTTGGACGGGTACTGGACAGCGCTGTAGGTCTTTGACATCCAGCAGGTCAGGTTGCTGGGGTTGTTGAGGTCCGTCAAGTACTCGGGAGGGAAGCTGTACTTCGGGTTGCTGGCATCACACACAAAGCAGTGCCTGTGTACAGAACATGGATATATGGATACGGATATATTTCTTTCCGTCATTTTTTAGAAAGGTTACTGACTCTTACGTTCACATTTTTTGCTGTTTTTTTTAAATAATAGTATTTAATAATAATATTTGCTAATAGTATTCTGTAGTATTCAAAGCTGCAAGAAGTTTATTAGAATGGGAACCGGTAAATAGCCGTCTGATACGAACACGATACAAAACAAAACATGGAAGACTTTCAATTATTCAATGTTATGCGCCTACTAACGAAGCTGATGATGAAGTTAAGGATGATTTTTATAACCAACTGCAACAACTTATAAACAAAATACCAAAACACGATCTTTTAATTGTAATGGGAGACTTCAACGCCAAAGTAGGACAAGATAACGCAGGAGTGGAACATGTGATGGGGAGAGAAGGCTGTAATACAACAAGTCAGAATGGAGAAAGATTAATAGAATTATGTTTAATAGAAAATTTAGTTATAGGTGGGACATTATTTCCACACAAAAATATCCACAAAACAACATGGATATCTCCTGATGATAGAACATCAAATCAAATTGACCACCGATGTATTAAACAACAATTCAGATCATCATTATTAGATGTAAGAGCATACAGAGGTGCTGATGTTAATAGTGACCACAACCTGTGCATTGGGAAAATAAGATTAAAATTTAGAAACCAACAGAAGAGGTCAATTACACATAAAATTGATAGTCATAAACTGAAAGATGAAGCCATAAAGGAAAAGTTTAACATAGAGCTAAGTAATTGTTATCCAGCACTTGGTGAAATAGACTTAGATATCAATGAAATGTGGGACTCACAGAGCAAAATACTAATGACAGCAGCAGAAGCAAGTGCTGGACTGAAGAAAATGGAAAAACGAGCTTGGATCTCAGACACCACATGGAAATACATCAAAGAAAGAAGAGAAGCGAAGAGAGCCATGACTAATGTAAAGACAGATCTTGGAAAGGTTCTGGCAAAAGCAACATACAAAGAATTAGACAACAAAGTGAAAAGTTCGGCAAGAAGAGATACAAGAGCTTATATAGACAACTTGGCAGAGAAAGCAGAGACAGCTGCAATTACAGGAGACAGCAGAACTCTTTATACTGTACAAAAGATGCTGACAAACACCTATACATCCAGTGGAACACCAATTCTAGACAAATCTGGATTAATGCTAACAACAAGCGCAGACATAAAAGCCCGTTGGGCAGAACACTTCAAAGAAATTCTTAACCGTCCACTACCTCACAGTTTAATAGATTTTGAAGCTGAAACACCAGCAGCAGAATTAGATGTAAATTTAGATGACTTCACCTTGAGTGAAATAGAAACCACCTTAAAGCTAATGACCAATAACAAGGCTGCTGGAGAGGATAAGTTAACAGCTGAGATCCTCAAGGCAATTGATAGCCATAATTTAATACATCTCCAAAAAATGTTCAACATCATTTGGAAAACAGAGAAGACGCCTCATAAATGGAAAAAAGGAATCATTGTTAAGATCCCAAAAAAGGGCAATCTTAGAGATTGTAACAACTGGAGAGGCGTGACACTTTTGTCAGTTGCCTCAAAGTTATTCTGTAAAATCATCCTAAATAGAATAAAGGATTCAATAGATACAGTAATGCGTGAAGAACAGGCTGGGTTTAGAAAAGGGAGAAGCTGTCTTGACCACATTTTCACTCTACGACTTATATTGGAGGAACACATTGAAAAGCAAAAACCTTTTGTACTTAACTTCATCGACTTCAAAAAAGCATTTGATAGTATTCATAGAGATTCTTTGTGGAAAATTCTGAAGCAATATGGCTTACCATCAAAAATCATAAATATTATCAAAGACATGTATGATGGTTACGCATGTGCAGTTCGAACAGAGGAAGGACTGAGCGAATGTTTCCCAATAGAAACTGGGGTTAAACAAGGATGTATTTTATCGCCCTTGTTATTTGGAATTGTTATGGACTTCATAATGAAGAAATGCTGCACTGGTAATAAAGGCATCGAATGGATACAAGGAGACCATTTGGAGGACCTCGACTTTGCTGATGACATAGTTCTCATCAGCAGTCAGATAAAACGATGCAGGAAAACACAAATGAACTATCATCAATAGCCAGCAAAATTGGGCTTGAGGTCAATCATGAAAAGACTAAAGTCATGAAAAGTTTAATTCCAACAAGTGACAAAATATACATGGAAAACAAACCAGTAGAAGAGATCGATCACTTTATCTATCTTGGAAGTCACATTGATCGAGAAGGGGATACGAGCAAAGAAATTAGAATCAGACTGGCTAAAGCAGCAATGTCTTTCAGAAGCCTTGAAAAGTTGTGGAAATCAAAACTCATTAGCACAAACACAAAACTTAGGCTATTCAAATCAAATGTACTATCAACCCTTACGTATGCGTGTGAAAGCTGGAAAACAACAAGAGATATAGAAACAAAGTTGAACGCATTCGAAAATAAATGTCTAAGGAAAATACTTGGTATAGAATGGAACGAATTCAAAACAAACGAGGAAATTAGAGAAATCGCCAATCAACCACTAATATCTTCAGTAATAAAGAAAAGACGATGGTCATACGTTGGACATGTGATGAGAAGAGATAATAATCGAATAGCAAAGCAAGCCCTCATATGGGAAACAACAGGTAAAAGAAAAAGAGGAAGACCCAGGGAGACACTGAGAAGAACATTGATGAGAGAGGCAAGAGCAGCAGGAATCGGCTCCATCAATGAGATAGAACTGCTTGCACAGAACAGAGACAGATGGCGAGATTTGATAAAATATCTTTAAAAGAAAACTGCTAGAACAAAAATTCATATAGGAGAAGGTGTATCTTGGTCTACGCCCTATGGGCCGGTTACGGCTCGAAAGGTCAATAGATAGATAGAATAGTATTCGTATTAATAAAAAAGGACAAATCTGAAACAAGTGCAACGCGTCAAATACTTGGGCACAATAATAACATCAGATGGAAGATGCATCTCGGAAATAAAAAGCAGAATAGCTCAGGCCAAAATAGCATTTCAGAAAATAAAAATATCTTATGCAACAAATCTATGTCAATAGAAGTGAGAAAGAGAGTTCATCGGTGCTATATAGAACCGATTCTGACCTATGGAAGGGAATCATGGACAAGGGACAAACATGAAAAGACTATTAGAGGCTACAGAGATGGGATTTCTCAGAAGAATGTTGAAAGTTCCCTGGACAGCTAAAAAAGATCATTGAGGAAGTTCTCAAAGAGGCCAAAACAAAAAGGGAGCTCCTAAAAAAACATTAGAAAGAAACAATCAACATTTTTCAGGCACATCATGAGAAGAGGAAAATTGGAATACTTGGTTACAACTGACAAAATACGGGGAAAGAGATATTGCGGACGACAAAGAGAGAAAATACTGGATAACTTTGTGCCATGGCATGGAAAACAGTCAACAACAGAACTGATATGATGCACTGTAGATTGAAGATTGTGGAAGGACATGATCGCCTACGCCAACCGGTATGGCACATGATGATGAGTATTTGTTGATCTTTCTACACTTTAAAAATCATGTTTACCTTATGAAGGCTTTTTTTCCGCAACGTCGTAGTTTGTTTCTTCACTCTATTATTTTAGCTGTTTGATACCATTTTGTGTTTATTTTACATTACGATACACGTATCACAGTTATTTGTCACTGTTACTTTAGTTAACTCGGTTTCCGGGTTCACGCAGCCTAGATGGGTACCGGAATTTTCCCGGGAAAGTAAGGCGGCACGGGCATAATACAAACCACAGTACCCCAGAAATTGTGTGCTGAAGTTCTATAAAAATGATGGTCACTAACACCATATTCCCTATACGCTACATGGCGTGACGGGCTCTTTGATTTTCTTTCTTTCTACTTGAGTTAATCTGCTCATTTGCATCGTTCTAGGAAGCTAAAATACACAAACTGCTTCCATTGTGAGTTCAAAGCTTCTAGAAAAAGCTGTGTCTCAAAATTAAAAAAATTGTGTGGTCAAAAATGTAGTACTGCGTCTTCCAAAACTAAAAAAATTCTGACCTTTAATCTTTTTGTTAATGGCCTTAACTACTAAAACAATCAGTCGTAGATAAATAGTTTAGCTTCAACGTTTTACATTTTCTGTTTTGTGTCACAAGCTAGAACCACTCCCAAAATAGTAATTTCAAGAATGAGGTGAATTGCCTAGGCCCAGAACATCTTGATCTATTAGCATCTTGATCTATTAACATCTTGATCTATTAACATCTTGATCTATTAACATCTTGATCTATTAACATCTTGATCTATTAACATCTTGATCTATTAATGCTGCAACACTTTCATGAAATGTTATTTTAAGGTAAAAACAAAGAGCCGTGACGTTTATTTGACAGTAAAACAAAAACTGTATTAAACTGAGTATGAGCAGCTGGAAAGCAACGAAATAAACATAAAATAAATAACACAATTCCAAAAAACAGATGGCTAAGGAAATGACATTGCATGCCATGTAAAGAATTCAAGACTAGTACAAAAGTAAGGGAATTGGCCATACAAGGAACAGTCTCATCGATAATCAAGCTCAGAAGTGGTTGAGGTGAGAGGGTTAGGTTGTTTAGAGATATGACGTCGACATCTGGACAAGAAGGTCCCCGGTTCGATTTCCCACCACAGGCAGTGGAAATATGCAACAAATGAAATCCGTGGTTTCTTTGTGGCTATATCCTCCCCTGGTCTTTGGGTCATGAGATCCGATGTCGAGCCATTTCAGAAAACGGCGAAAAACGGAAGCTGTCATGTGCAATCTGCGCACGTTAGTGAATCCTTGGCAGTTGGAAATCTTAAAGAGTAGGCCAAATATGGCCGGTGTCCGAGGAAAATGTAAAAAGAAGAAAAAATCTACCCAAAACGTTAAAACTCTCGACGATAAAAATGAAAGTATCTCTGAAGTCGGAGATAGTCTGCCTGTATAGTGAGGGGCACCTAAGCGAGGAACACACGGCTGCAGCTGTGGGAAATAGGAAAAAAGTGATATTCACGGAAAATTCAGTGCCTCGAGATTTGGCTTGCAATATAAAGCTGGCGAACGGAAAAAAAACAATCCAAGAAGATGGGGCATTTGTCGACCATGTGATGAGAAGAGGTAAGACGAGAACGGCAAAGTAAGTCATCAAAAGGTAAACAATGTGTACAAGAGGCTGATCTCGAGAACTCTAAAAAGACAACTATTAAGTGAAGCAACAACAGCAGACATCTCCGTTGCTGGGATTGAGAGGCTCGCCGAGAAAAGGATGCGTGGCGGACATATTGTGAGTCTGATGATACTAATAGGATAACCGCATCACCGGACGGGCGCCTTGACCACCATATCATTTCTACATCACTCATCATCATTGAGTGCCGTGTCCTCATCGAAGGTTGGCTACCATGGAGCGCTGTTCCGCTGTCTCTTGTTTTGATAGCGCAGGTTGTCATAGGCTGACTTGCCCATCTTCTTTTGATGTTACTCGTCCTTGTTAGTCTAGTAAGCTGCTGTGTATTTTAAAATGCCCTAAAAATTGTATCTGTCTTATTTGAATTGTGTTTAGTAGTTCTCTTTTCATTTTTAGTTATTTTAAGACTTTGTAGATTGTTTTCTTTTCTTTCCCTTCAATTCTTCCGATTCTTCATTAAAAAAAAAAAATCCACATTTCAAAAGCTTCAATTATCCGTTCTGTTTTTTTTTTTTTACTTCTTTAATGGTCTGGTTGGTTGGTTGGTTGCGTTCGCCCGATGACTAAAGTATTCTAGAGTATCGTGGTAGACTAGAATATTCCTCTTTTATCATCCGCCCTTACAATGACATAGTGGACGTGTCTGCGGTGTGTTGTGGTTTGCAGTATAACTGTTATATTTGCGCTTTTCGGCCCAACACATTCGACTTCAGCACGACATTTTTGAGTACCGGATTGTCTTCCCTCTTCGATCCCTGCACGCTTAGCCAGACTAGGCAGGTTATTCTATTACTGGAGGCACCACGGAGAGGTGGAGCAGGGAGGCACCACGGAGAGGTGGAGCAGGGTCTGGATGGTTTTGGTTCACCGATCCTGGCGCAAGCCATCAGCTGTGGGTCGCTGACAACTTCCAGCTCTGGTGCTGGGAGGCGCGCCTTCGCCTCCCTCTAATGGTCTAATGTCCATGTTTCTGCACCATACAGGAATGTTTGGAAAATAAAACAATTTGCGACTCTTTGTTTTAACCCAGCCTCACTAGAAAACATATATTTTATATGATCCTGTTTTTAATTGTGTGTTGCGTACACTGAATTATGGCACTAAGGTTATTTTTTTTTCTTCTTTTCTCTTTTCACTGATACCTTAAAGGTGTCGTGGTTTATATCATTTGTCGTTCTTGAACTGCTCGAACTGTCTGAATTAGTGATTTCCCTTTGTTGTTACATGTCTCTATCACTGCATCTATCCATCTTCTTCTGGGTCTTCCTCTTGGTCTTTTTCCATGCATTCTTGGGAAGAACGCCCTTGATGGTGATTGGTGAGGATTCATTCTGACCAGATGGCCAAACCATTTAAGTTGTTGTTCTACATATTCTTGGCAGGGTTTTGTTCCTACCATTTTTCTAAGGTTTCATTTGGTATTCTATTTCTTCTTGTGTTAAGGTTACTAAGGTTATAGTATTGCCTATTGTATTATAATTAATGTTCCCTGTTGTTAAATATTTGTGATATGTGCTTAGCTCTATGCCTTAAATACAGGGTTGACTGTAGTAGCCTCCGTCAGTAAGAGTTGACTATAGCAGGCTCCGTCAGTCAGAGTTGACTATAGCAGGCTCCGTCAGTCAGAGTTGACTATAGCAGCCTCCGTCAGTCAGAGTTGACTATAGCAGCCTCCGTCAGTAAGAGTTGACTATAGCAGGCTCCGTCAGTCAGAGTTTGACTATAGCAGGCTCCGTCAGTCAGAGTTGACTATAGCAGGCTCCGTCAGTCAGAGTTGACTATAGCAGGCTCCGTCAGTCAGAGTTGACTATAGCAGGCTCCGTCAGTCAGAGTTGACTATAGCAGGCTCCGTCAGTGAGAGTTGACTATAGCAGCCTCAATCAGTCATAATTTTTTTTTTATATATATAAATCTATCTGCTCCTTGCTTGAGTTGGAGGTTTAGAGTGTGTTTTTAAGACTGCGGTCCGCAGCTACTTCTTCCCAGGCTGCAGGGTTTAATTATGTTCAGAGTCTTCATGCCACGTTTACACACGTCTTTAAATGGAAGTTTTGGGCGCCTCCTAGTTCTTTAGCCATTTGCTAACTGTTCATAGAGTATGTCTTTTGGTATGCGGCCATCTTTCATACGGTGTAAGTGGCCAAGCCACGTAACCTACGTTGTTTTAATAGCGGGTAGATGTTCGGGAGCCGAGTGCGAGCAAGGACCTCCGTGTTTATCACTTTGTCCTTCCAGGTGATACCAAAAACATGGAGTTGAATGGAGGGAAACAAATTGCCATTAAACAAATTCGTAAAATTTGTTTAAGACCCCTCGGACTGTATGAGATATAGCTTAATTTAGCTTATTCATTTAGTCATTAGGGAGCCGCGATAGCCCAGTGGTTAGTGAACTGGATTACAAAAGACAAGAGGTAGGGCTCGATCCCAAAATCGACGGCTTCCGGTTCACCCAGCCTTAAGTGGGTACCGGATTTTTTTCTGGGAAAGTAAAGCGGCACGGGAGTAATACCGACCACATTACCCCAAAAATCATGTGCAGAAGGTCTGTAAAATTTATGGTCACTAACACCATATTCCCTATACGCCACTTGGCGTGACGGGGGCTCTTTACTTTACCTATTAAGTCATTAGTCAGATAGCTTAAGGGTAAATCGTGCCCTGTTTTTTATTGAGCAGTTGTCGGATTTGTTTTCACTTTACAGCGAATATATTATGAGATGAATAGTAGACTATTGAAGGAATTGAAGTTAACGTTCACAACATAAATAATTTGCAATATGCGGATCACACATTCTTAATAGCAGACACAGAGAGTAAACTACAAGAAATGATAGACATAATAGTAAAAGAAAACAACAAGAAAGGTCTCAGTCTGAATAATAAGAAAACAGAAGTAATAGTCATATCTAAGAAACAATCATCACCATCATGCAGCATTACAATAAACAGGACAATTCTGAAACAAGTGCAACGCGTCAAATACTTGGGCACAATAATAACATCAGATGGGAGATACACCACAGAAATAAAAAGTAGAATAGCTCAGGTCAAAATAGCATTTCAGAAAATGAAAATATCTTGTGCAACAAATCTATGTCAATAGAAGTGAGAAAGAGAGTTCATCGGTGCTATATAGAACCAATTCTACTTATGGAAGCGAATCATGGACAAGGAACAAACAAATGAAAAGACGATTAGAGGCCACATAGATGGGATTTCTCAGAAGAATGTTGAAAGTTCCCTGGACAGCTAAAAAGACCAATGAAGAAATTCTCAGAGGCCAACACAAAAAAGAACTCCTAAAAACATCGGAAAGAAACAATCAACATTTTTTAAGCACATCGTGAGAAGAGGAACATTGGAATACTTTGTTACAAATAAAAGGAAATATAGATCGCGGACGAAAAAGAAAGAAAATACTTGATAGCTTGGTGTCATGGCATGGAAAACAGTCAACAACAGAACTCATACGACGCACTGTGAATAGAAGATTGTGGAAGGACATTATCGCCTACGCCAACCGGCATGGCACATGGTGATGATGATGACGTTGTCAAGTATAAAAAAAGAGAACGTCGAGTTTAGTCAACTTTATATGCCATATCCTAAACTATACATTTCTTTTGCTAAATGTCTAAAACATTCTGTCATATTATTATATTTTGAAATATTAGAAGTCAACTGGCGCAGAATATAAGGATGGAAATAACAGAATAAAATGACCAACGTAGAATTATCAGAAAGTTTGAGTTAAACACCTGTGGACAAAGAGATACGACGAAGACGATGGAGCTGGATAGGACACACACTGAAAAAGCCAACTTAGAGTATTATATAAGACTTTCTTGGAATCCCCAGTGGAGGAGACAAAGAGGAAGACACAAATATACTTGGAGAAGACAGGAGGAAGCAGAGATGAAGAGGACGTGGAAGGGAACGATTTAAAAAGAATAGCAAGAAACAGAACGGCTAGGAAAGTGTTTGTTGTCAAAGATCTATGCTCCACAGGGAACTGAAAGGGAGACGAAGAATGATGTGAAGAACAATTTTCCATACAATGCTTTAATTATCTAGAACATTTTAATTAAACATTCATCATCATTATCGAGTGCCATCTCCGAAACGAAGGTTGGCTACCATGGAGCGCCATTCTGCTCCGTCTCTTGCTTTGATGGTGCAGGTTGTCATAGGCTGATTTGTCCATATTTTGATGTTACTCGTCCATGTTAGTCTTGGTCTGCCTCTTTTTCCTTGTATTTTCCCCTCCAGGATTACTTTTAGTAGGCTGTTGTGTCTTTTAACATGGCCTAAAAATTGCATGTCTTGTTTGAATTGTGTTTAGTAGTTCTCTTTTCATTTTTAGTTGTTTTAAGACTTCATCGTTTGTTTTCTTTTCCTTCCATCCAATTCTACCTATTCTTCTATATATCCACATTTCAAAGGATTCAATTCTCTGTTCTGTTTTGTTGTCTAATGCACATGTAATTAAACATTAAACCATCAATTAAGCAAAAATTATTACTTCCATTAAACAAATTATATAAACAGATATTTTACAGTATGACTTCAACGGAAACAGTACAGTGTGGAGTTAAAACGTATTTTCAGAATCTTTAATCTTATTTAACTCACAAAAGAAATTATATGTATAGTTGACTATTACCTGATGATTTCGCCATTCTTGTCGGTAGATGATCTACAGTAATTCTCAGGCTCCGCCCCACACGTGCTGGAGGCCACAACACGCCTACCAAAGGCCGCGTTGACAAAATCTGGAATACATCGTATTGGTTCTCCCTCCTGATTGTAGCATGGGTCAGAGTTAACGCCCTTTGTAGCAAACATGGTGTCCAGATACTTGTTCTTGCTGGCCGCAGCGCCCAACTCAGAGCTCACAAAGAATGCGACTAGAATGTACAGTTCTACAGTTATCGTGAACATGATGATAGTGAAGCTGGAATGATTGACTGTGTCAAAATGAAGCCAGGATTGACCTTTGATTAATAGCTCGTGAGACAATAAATTTATTTTTCATAAATCCGTTGCCATCGAAATAAAAATAAAAAAATTATATTGCTACAGAATAGGGGCAGATTTAAGAAGGATTGTGCTAGCTGGAGTGCATTTTTAACTTCAAAAATCAGGAGATTGCACTCTGCAACATGAGGTTTATTTGATCACAATAAGCCCTGAAAACTTTCAGTCTAATCGAGATTGTAGTAAAAATCTGGCACTTCGTCATTTATATTGCTTCGTTAACGATAATCCCAAACCTCAAGTTGATGCCAAATAGGATATCCAGGAAAAGCATTTCCAGATAACGATTCTGGACAAAAAGCTCCAATGTGTTTTCCTGAAAGAAGAAAATTACAAATAATGAAAACCAAAAAGAGTTCTCTTTATGTTATTTGTTAACAAGGGTAAAATTAATCATAAATAAAAAGTATGCTGCAGCTTTACAAATACGAGGCAGGACACTATGATAACCGTTTCTACAAAAAACGTCCTTATCAGAGGACATAGACGAAGATGTTATTTGTTAACAAGGGTAAAATTAATCATACATAAATAGTATGCTGCAGCTTTACAACTACGAGACAGGACACTATGATAAACGTTTCTACAAGTAACGCCCTTATCAGAGGACAGAGACGAAGATGTTTTATAGTACACAATAATCAATGGGCTGGTGCCGTCTTTTGCTCAGAACAATGCATTGCGTTTACAGGGGCGTCTGTAGATTTCCTATCAATTCTTGATTTCAATTTCTGGGTAAAACTGAGTGTGAAGTAGTATACATCTTTGAAAAGGCAAGGGATATGTTCGACTTGGAGAACACAACGTAAAGCCCCCAAGATGGACGCAACTAAGAGGCCATGTCGGTTGTTAAGCAACAACTTTTCAACATAACGGTTCTCAACACTAGTGTCTTTCAACGTAACTATAAACAGCTAAAATAAAACTGACATACACTACATACTTGTTAACTTATTTCCTCTACTTATTATAATTTTCTCTGTGATAGTATTGATCTTTGATATTGTTGTCTTTAGTTGCAATAGTATTGATCTTTGATATTGTTGTCTTTAGTTGCAATAGTATTGATCTTTGATATTGTTGTCTTTAGTTGCAATAGTATTAAAAAGTAAAAAGTAAAGTACCCCCCGTCACGCCAAGTGGCGTATAGGGAAATATGGTGTTAGTGACCCTATATTTTACAGACCTTCAGCACATGGTTTTTTGGGGTAATGTGGTCGGTATTACGCCCGTGCTGCTTTTACTTTCCCAGAAAAAATCCGGTACCCATTTAAGGCTGGTGAACCCGGAGCCGTCGGTTGGGATCGAACCCTACCCTTGTCCGTAGTAGTCCAGTTCACTAACCACTGAGCTATCGCGGCTCCTACTAATTTTTAGGGAATTAGTAAAACCCAGTGTCCTCGCCAGGATTACGAACCCCGGCTGTTGCCGTGGTAAGCCAACCGCCTATCGATTGCGCTAACCGGACACCTTTGCAATAGTTTGATCTTTGATATTGTTGTCTTTAGTTGCAATAGTATTGATCTTTGATATTGTTGTCTTTAGTTGCAATAGTATTGATCTTTGATACTGTTGTCTTTAGTTGCAATAGTATTGATCTTTGATATTGTTGTCTTTAGTTGCAATAGCATTGATCTTTGATATTGTTGTCTTTAGTTGCAATAGTATTGATCTTTGATATTGTTGTCTTTAGTTGCAATAGTATTGATCTTTGATATTGTTGTCTTTAGTTGCAATAGTATTGATCTTTGATATTGTTGTCTTTAGTTGTAATAGTTTTGATCTTTGATATTGTTGTCTTTAGTTGTAATAGTTTTGATCTTTGATATTGTTGTCTTTAGTTGCAATAGTTTTGATCTTTGATATTGTTGTCTTTAGTTGTAATAGTTTTGATCTTTGATATTGTTGTCTTTAGTTGCAATAGTATTGATCTTTGATATTGTTGTCTTTAATTGCAATAGTTTTGATCTTTGATATTGTTGTCTTTAGTTGCAATAGTATTGATCTTTGATATTGTTGTCTTTAATTGCAATAGTTTTGATCTTTGATATTGTTGTCTTTAATTGCAATAGTTTTGATCTTTGATATTGTTGTCTTTAGTTGTAATAGTTTTGATCTTTGATATTGTTGTATTTAGTTGCAATAGTATTGATCTTTGATATTGTTGTCTTTAGTTGCAATAGTATTGATCTTTGATATTGTTGTCTTTAGTTGTAATAGTTTTGATCTTTGATATTGTTGTCTTTAGTTGTAATAGTTTTGATCTTTGATATTGTTGTCTTTAGTTGCAATAGTTTGATCTTTGATATTGTTGTCTTTAGTTGTAATAGTTTTGATCTTTGATATTGTTGTCTTTAGTTGCAATAGTATTGATCTTTGATATTGTTGTCTTTAGTTGTAATAGTTTTGATCTTTGATATTGTTGTCTTTAGTTGTAATAGTTTTGATCTTTGATATTGTTGTCTTTAGTTGTAATAGTTTTGATCTTTGATATTGTTGTCTTTAGTTGTAATAGTATTGATCTTTGATATTGTTGTCTTTAGTTGTAATAGTTTTGATCTTTGATATTGTTGTCTTTAGTTGTAATAGTATTGATCTTTGATATTGTTGTCTTTAGTTGTAATAGTTTTGATCTTTGATATTGTTGTCTTTAGTTGTAATAGTTTTGATCTTTGATATTGTTGTCTTTAGTTGTAATAGTTTTGATCTTTGATATTGTTGTCTTTAGTTGCAATAGTTTTGATCTTTGATATTGTTGTCTTTAGTTGTAATAGTTTTGATCTTTGATATTGTTGTCTTTAGTTGTAATAGTTTTGATCTTTGATATTGTTGTCTTTAGTTGTAATAGTATTGATCTTTGATATTGTTGTCTTTAGTTGCATTAGATCTCAATGAAGAGACGCTCAACCCAGAACGTACCATCATCACCTTGTTCTTCTTCTTCCTTTAACCTTAAGGGTTGTTGGTGTGCCATTCATGTACCTCGTCAACCTTCTCCGCCCTTTTTTTGGAACCCCCAAGGAAAAAAGACAAAGAGGAAGACTGAAATATTCTTGGAGAAGACAAATGGAAGCAGAGATGGAGGTGATGGGGAAGATATTGAATGATATTAAATGATAGGCAAGAAACAGAACGGTTCTGAAAGTGTTTGTTGAAGACCTATGCTCCACAGGGAGCATAAAGGTAGAAGAAGAACCTTCTCCATTTCTCTCTCTAACTTTCGTCATACTTTAGAACAACAAAGTCGAGGCCTGACCGCTCGTTGATGTTATCTTCCCACCTCTTTCTCTGCTCACCTCACCTTCTCACCCCTTTCCCAGGTCCTTGCAGGATGGATTTAGCTAGACCAGTAGATCGAGATACATGACCGAACCATCATACTTTGCCTTTCTTCACAAAAGTCGATAGAGCATCATGCACTCCAGATTGCTTGTTGTATCCGTTTGTTCAACTTTTTCATTTGAGACTCGACCAAACTCTTGTCATCTCCATCATTAACATTGCGTGCCGTCTCCGCATCGAAAGTTGGCTACAATGGAACACCATTCCGCTCTGTCGCTTGTTTTGATGATGCAGGTTGTCATAGGCTGACTTGTCCATCTTTTGATGGTATTCGTCCAAGTTAGTCTCGATCTGCCTCTATCTCTTTTACCTTGTATTTTTCCTTCCAAGATTAATTTAGTAGGCTACTGTGTCTTTTAACATGCCCCAAAAATCTAATTTGTCTTGTTTGAATTGTATTTAGTAGTTCTCTTTTCATTTTTAGTTGTTTTAATACTGCATCGTTTGTTTTCTTTTCTTTCCATCCAATTCTACCTATCCATCTATATATCCATAATTCAAAGGCTTCAATTTTCTGTTCTGTTTTTTTGTTTAATGTCCACGTTTCTGGACCATACAGGAATGTTGAGAAGATATAACATTTTGCTATTCTTAGTTTTAGCCCTGGTGTTATTTGTGCTGATGTTAGTATATTTTTCATGGCATTAAAATTACTTTTTGGAATTTCAATTTTTTGTTGTTGTTTATTTCGGTTTTACATTTTCCATCACTGGTTAAAGTATGTCCAAGTAAGTTGTAGTTCTGAACTGTCTCCAGGTCTATTCCTTCAACTTTGATATACACTTGTAGGTTTTGAGTTTTATCTTTGTTTATGATCATAGTTTTAGTCTTTTTGATATTCGTATATCATCCATATTTTTTGCTTGTCATGTTTATTACATTAAGCAATTGTTGTAGATCTTTAGGATTTTCTGCTAGTAGTACAGTATCATCAGCATATCTTTGGTTATTGATTATTCAATGTACAGTAACATCTACAGTCATATATTACAGTTCAATATTTCATCTCCACATCTGCTATTCTTTTCTGTATCTCTGCTGTAAGGGAGCCAATCATCGATACAGACAACAATTTGTATATAAATTATAACACAATAACACTCATTACGTACAGGGCATCTGGGTAAATACAAATTTTCTATTTTATACAATTTAATATTAAAAGATGATTTCGATGCCGATGTGACGGTGTTTTGTTAATTCTCTCCCCTGATGTGACTGACGCGGCGATCAAAATACACGCAGCGAGAATTACCCAGCTACATTCTCCTTCTAAAAAGAGAGCTAATTTCCAATATTAGGAAGAAATCATCATTTGTTGGCCATGTAATGAGAAGAGAACAGCTGGAATATATTTTAACAACTGGGAACATTGAGGGACGAAGAGATAGAGGGAAGCAAAGAGAAGAAATACAAGACAGCTTAAGAGAATGGTTGGCAGTAGGTCAACAACAGAAATGATAAATAACTGTCGTGATGGAAAGTTGTGGAGAGACATGATCACCTACGCCAGCAGACTTGGTACTTGATGATGATGATGATATCCTCCTTGTGATTGTAGCACTGCTATTTTAGTTGTGAAAGGCCACCGATGTTATGTTCACGATGGTGGATAATTAAAACATAATGATAGCCGGCTGTGTTTAAACGTGTACACATTTCCCAATTATTAGATCTATTACCTAAGGCAGGCTTGTAAAACATGTTTAGAATTGAATTATAACATGTCGTTCTTCGCGCCTCATTGTGTGAACGCAAGATCACATCTGGGTTGGGTAAAAAGAAACAGCGTTGTTGCTGTTATGGTTGAAATATAACAGTTTTATTGTTGTTATGGTTGAAATATAACAGTTTTATTGTTGTTATGGTTGAAATATAACAGTTTTATTGTTGTTATGGTTGAAATATAACATTGTTGTTATGGTTGAAATATAACAGTTTTATTGTTGTTATGGTTGAAATATAACAGTTTATTGTTGTTATGGTGAAATATAACAGTTGTTGTTGTTATGGTTGAAATATAAAAGTTTTATTGTTGTTATGGTTTTAATATAACAGTTTTATTGTTCTTATGGATGAAATATAACATTGTTGTTGTTCCTTAAGGTTGAAATATACAGTTTTATTGTTGTTGTTGTGGTGGTTGAGATATGGTTATCTTTGTTTGAGTGCACCATCTTTAGCGTAGTCTCGGCTGGATCAATTTGACATGAATACCACTTTTTCCTTTTTTTTTTACACCGGCAACCGTGTTCACAGGTCTCCCTCGCCTTACATGCAGATATCCATCAACGTCAGAGGTATTCTCATATTTTTTAAATCATCGAGATTTTTATGTTTTGGGGTAAACTTTTTCTAGGAATTTTTCCGAAGCATTTTTGGTTAACCCTTTCCAACTTTTAACTGTTAACGGGGAGGCGAAGGCGCGCCTTGCAGCAGCACAGCTGGATGTTGCCAGCGACCCATAGCTGATGGATTGCGCCAGGATCGATGAACCAGAACCATCTAGACCCTGCTTCACCTCTCCGTGGTGCCTCCAGTATCAAACTAACCTGTCTAGACTGGCTAAGTGAGTAAGGATCGAAGTGGGAAGATAACCCCATACTCAAAAATGTCACGCTGAATTCGGATGTGTTGGACCGAAAGGTGCAAATATAACAGTTTTACTAAATAATAGCTGCCTACCAATCAGCAAATCAGAACTGATTAAGATTCTACTTTGTCTTCACCGGTGACCCGGAAAACAGATTACCCAAGTCTGACCAAGCTAAAAATAGATCTAAGAAGGATGGCAAATCCGGTGCCTAGAAATGATATGCAGAAGTCGAAGGTATGTCATCGAAATGTGCTGATATCGCAACTATTTTATGAACTGGCAGCGATGTGATGTCTGCCGAACGCAGAAAAAAAAAGAAATAAATACAAAATCGCTAACATAGAACTATGGAAAAGTATCCGACTGATACCAGTGTAAGTAAAGTGCCCCCGTCACGCCGAGTGGTGTATAGGGAATATGGTGTTAGTGACCATAAATTGTACAGACCTTCAGCACATGATTTTTGGGATAATGTGGTCGGCATTACGTGCCGCTTTACTTTCACATAAAAAATCTGGTACCCATTTAAGGCTGGGTGAACCCGGAAGCCGACGGTTGGGGTAGAACCCTACCCCTAGTCCTTTGTAGTCCAGTTCACTAACTACTGAGCTATCGCGGCTCCCACTGATACCAGTCTGCACAGAGATAAAACAAACACGACGGCGCTGGTTAAGGACACTCACTTTGAAAGCCAACTGAGAGTATTACACGACAAGCCCTTTATTTTAATATCTCCTGGAAACATTAGAAGGCCAAACTATATTTGGAGAAGACAAATGGAAGAGATGAAGAGGATGGGGTAGATATGGATCTTAGAGAACGGCAAGAAACAGAACTGCTTCTGAAGTGTTTGTTGAAAGCCTATGCTCCACAGCGATTTGAGAGGAAGAAAAATAATAAATTAATTTGAAAATAATATAACACAAATTATATAACAATAGATGGGCTAAGTTTTCTGGAGGTAAAACGTCGGCCTATGGCCAAGAAAGTTCTCTGGTTCGATTCCCGCCATATGCAGTGAGAATTTTTTTTAAATTATAATTCATGGTTTTAGCCTCCCCTTGTTTCTTGGAACTGAGATAATCTAATCATCCCGAATACCAGGAAAAAACAGGAGGTTCCATGTGCAGTCTGCGCACGTTAAAGAGCCATTGGCAGTTGTAAATCGAAAAGAGTAGGTCAAAAACTGCTGCTCCCCGGCAAAATTTGATAGGAAAATATTTTCGCAAAACATTAAAACTCTCGATGATTAAAAAAAAAAATAGAGTACCCATCAAGTAGGAGAATATTTACCTGCGAGGCGATGGACACCTGAATACACGGCTGACGGTGTAACATTTAGGAACAAATTATATTTATGTAAAATTCACTGAGCTAAAACTAAGCATACCAAAATGCTATATTTTCTCAACATGCCTGTATGGTATTACATTAGACAATAAAACAGAACAGAAAATGAAGTCTTTAAAATGTGGATATATAGAAGAATAGGAAGAGATGGATGGAAATAAAAGAAAGCAAACGACGAAGTCTTAAAACAACTAAAAATGAAAAGAGAACTACTAAATACAATTCAAATATGACAATTGACAAATTAGATTTTGGAGGCATGTTAAAAGACACAGCAGCCTACTAAAAGTAATCTTGGAAAGGAAAATACAAGGTAAAAGAGAAGAGGCAGATGCAGCCTAACAGGGACGAGTAACATCAAAAGATGGACAAGTCAGAATATGATAACCTGCATCATCAAAGCAAGAGACAGCGGAATGACGCTCCAGGGTAGCTAACCTGCGATGCGGAGACGGTACTCAATGATGATGATGATGAAAATTCACCTGCTCGAGGATTCGCTAAAGATACAAAGCTGACGTAAGTAAACATATAACAATGAAAATATAGTCATATTATTTATTAGCACTTTAAAAAAGACAATAACCTCTAGGTAATTACCATGATCCAAAACAAGAAGTAATGACATAATTTTAACAATGTATGAGAATATTAGTGACCTGTAACCATTAACATATACTGTATCTCCGTGTATTGAAGAGTTCTTATGTTTATCGCCCACAGCGGTAATCAAGTACCGCATGACGTAACAGCTAAGCCGAGATAAACGACTTCTAATGAAATGATTGGATAAAACCTGCAGTAACGGCACGAAACGTCTGCGACTACAATTTTTAAAGACAGTCTTCAAAGCTGAGAGAGACGTGCTGAACAGCTAAGCTCAACGCCATTAAGTCGACAAACTAAAGCTGAGAGAGACGCGCTGAACAGCTAAGCTCAACGCCATTAAGTCGACAAACTAAAGCTGAGAGAGACGCGCTGAACAGCTAAGCTCAACGCCATTAAGTCGACAAACTAAAATCGTTATAGCGCTAGATAACTTGTAATTATAGTTATCATTCTTTAACTATTTATAGATATATATTTCCTTTTGGGTGCACGGGGGGGGGGGGGGGGGGAGGGGGTAGTGAACTAATATTGATCATTTCTACTTCCTCTTCTTCCGCAAAAAAAAATTGGCGTAGTTGCGATATGTCGTAGTGTACACTAAGCTGTGAGATATCTAGCTTTAGCCCCCTCAAACACATTCAAACTTCACACAGCGACCATTATTGGGTACACTCTCGATTTCTACTGGCACAACCAGACCATACTTTATTTCATTTTGACTCTTACTTGCACGGCCAGACTGTATAGTTTTTTTTCCTTTGGCCCCTATTTGTACGGCCAGACCCCCTATTTGTACGGCCAGACTGTATAGTTTATTTCGCCTTGACCCTAAATGTACGGCCAGACTGTATAGTATATTTCGCCTTGACCCTAAATGTACGGCCAGACTATATATTATATTTCGCCTTGACCCTAAATGTACGGCCTGACTGTATAGTATATTTTGCCTTGACCCTAAATGTACGGCCAGACTGTATAGTATATTTCGCCTTGACCCTAAATGTACGGCCTGACTGTATAGTATATTTCGCCTTGACCCTACTTGCACGGACTGACTGTATAGTTTATTTAAAGGACCACGTTTAGATCAGTGAGCGGGCTATGGAGATGTTGAAACCTCTCATAAATGTTGCTTCACTGAATCTGGCCACACATGTCATCTATGTGTCCTTAAAAGTTTGTGAAAAAGAGTATTTATGATGATGAATAAAGCTGTAGCGATGAATAAAGCTGTAGCGATGAATAAAGCTGTAGCGATGAATAAAGCTGTAGCGATGAATAAAGCTGCAGCGATGAATAAAGCTGTAGCGATGAATAAGATTGCAGCGGGGAAAAAGAAAAAATGAGATGTAGGAATAAATTGATTGTGAATCTGAATAATTTACTGATTGTAAATATGAATAAGATTATGGTGATGAAAGACATTATGGTGGTGAATAAGATTAAGATTGTGATAATGAATATTACGAAGACTGTGACGATGAATAATATAATGATTGTGACAGAGATTAAGATTAAGATTGTGACAGTGAATAAGATTAAGATTGTGACAGTGAATAAGATTATGATTGTGACGGTAAATAAGATTAAGATTTTGACAGTGAATACGATTAAGATTGTGACAGTGAATAAGATTAAGATTGTGACAGTGAATAAGATTAAGATTGTGACAGTGAATAAGATTAAGATTGTGACAGTGAATAAGATTATGATTGTGATGGTAAATAAGATTAAGATTGTGACAATGAATAAGATTAAGACTGTGACAGTGAATAAGATTAAGATTGTGACAGTGAATAAGATTAAGATTGTGACAGTGAATAAGATTAAGATTGTGACAGTGAATAAGATTAAGATTGTGACAGTGAATAAGATTAAGATTGTGACAGTGAATAAGATTAAGATTTTAATAGTAAGATTAGAATTGTAATGGATATCAAGACTTTGAAGGTGATTAAGATTAAACTCGTGCTTTGAAATAAGAAAAAAGTTTGCAGTTTGTTTGAATCAAATAAGAAATACATTCCCACTAAAACTTGTTTGTCCGTTTGATTTTTAGGATCACCATAACTGCACACTGGATGAATCTATCTTCTTTTCTTCTACCTTTCAGCTCCCTGAGGAGCATAGGTCTTCAACAAACACTTTCAGCTCGCTGCGAAGCATAGGTCTTCAACAAACACTTTCAGCTCCCTGTGGAACATAGGTCTTCAACAAACACTTTCAGCTCCCTGTGGAGCATAGGTCTTCAACAAACACTTTCAGCTCCCTGTGGAGCATAGGTCTTCAACAAACACTTTCAGCTCGCTGCGGAGCATAGGTCTTCAACAAACACTTTCAGCTCCCTGTGGAACATAGGTCTTCAACAAACACTTTCAGCTCCCTGTGGAGCATAGGTCTTCAACAAACACTTTCAGCTCCCTGTGAAGCATAGGTCTTCAACAAACACTTTCAGCTCCATGTGGAGCATAGGTCTTCAACAAACACTTTCAGCTCCATGTGGAGCATAGGTCTTCAACAAACACTTTCCAAGTCGTTCTGTTTCTTGCCATTCTTTTAAAATCATTTCATGTCTTCCCCATCATCTTCATTTCGGCTTCTATCTGTCTTCTCCGCGAATTCCTTAGTTTTCCTCTTTGTTTTTTCACCTGAAGATTCCAAAAAAGGGTCTGTTGTGTAATACTCTCAGTTGGCTTCCGCAGTGTGTGTCCCATCCAGCGCCATCGTCTTCGCTGTATCTCTTCATCCACTGGTATTTGACTGGTACATTTCCATAATTCTATGTTAGTGATTTTGACCTACCATTTCCATACTTTTATTCTGCGTAAGCATCCATTAATGAAAGTCTGTATCTCCACGTTTGTCAATTTTGTTGTTCTCCATGTTTCATAGCCATTTAATAGGACTGACTTAACATTGGATTTGAAAATTTTTTTTTGTGTGTTTAACTTAATTTCTTTGTACTTCCATATGTTTCCCAGTGCAACAAAAGCTCCTCTTGCTTTTGATATCCTTAGTTTAGTATCATTTTCTGTTCCTCCCTCTTTATCTATATTACTACTCAGATATATGTAAGATTGGATGAGTCTATATACACCCCAAAATCCCCCTAGAGCCGCCATAAAACCCTGAAAGAATCCTGACCCAATTGCACGAACTCCGTAGCACGACCTGGGATCCACGGTTGTGGGTATGTTTTGATGATAATTTTGCTGCGGCAGCTGCCGAATTTCTGGTAAATTTTTTTTTTCTATATTTTAACTGCCAAGGGTGCTTTAACGTGCACACGTACACACGGTACCCCCTGTTTCTTGCCGTTATCCGAGAGGGCTGGACATAGGGTCTCACTATCCACAGATAGGTGATGGTTACAACACGAAGAAATCACGGAATAAATTTTCTTTTTAGCAAAAATTACCACCATGTCTGGTAGCCTTTGGGAGCCGCGATAGCTCAATGGTTAGTGAACTGGACTACAAAGGACAAAAGGTAGGGTTCGATCCCAATTGACGGCTTCCGGGTTCATCCAACCTTAAATGGGTACCGGAGTTTTTTCTGGGAAAGTAAAGCGGCATGGGCGTAATACCGACCACATTACCCCAAAAATCATGTGCTGAAGGTCTGTAAAATTTATGGTCACTAACACCATATTCTCTATACGCCACTTGGCGTGACGGGAGTTCTTTATTTATTTATTTATTTATTTATTTATTTTTGTACTGTTAGTCTTTGAAGGATGAAAAAGAATACATGATTAAAATGGTATAGTTTATGTGGGTGACAGCGCAACATCCTTGCTGGACGTTTAGCTGGAACAAGAGGCAAAACACAAACACATGTATAGAAGAGCAAACCAAATTACATAGCAACTAAAGAATAGAATATCTTCAAAGAAAAACATTATAAGTGGCTTCCCTGAGAGCAGGCACAGACAACGTACAGCAGCAGCGCTTGAAGTTGCCAGCGACCCACAGTTGAGGGCTTGCGCCAGGAGCAGCCAACCAGAACCATCCAAACCCTGCTCCATCTCTCCGTGGTGCCTCCAAAATCAGACTAACCTGTTAAGTCTGGCCAAGTGAGTAGGGATCGAAGCGGGAAGACAACCCGGTACTCAAAAATAACATGCTGAAGTCGGATGTGTTGGGCAGAAAGGCGCAAATATCACAGTTCTACAGCAAACCACAATACAACGAATGCAGGACATTTTACGTCTTTTTAAGGGCGGATGATGAAGAAATATATTCTGTTAGTCATCGGGCGAACACAAGCAAGCAAGCATTTCATTGAGACTTATCTGGAGTGAGGCAAACCACCTAATGACCGCGAACCAAATCTGGAAAAACCGGTGGGATTAAAGAACAGGGACCGCAGTGAAAGGCTCAACAGGTGAGAACCTGAGAAAGGTCTACAAGTAATGTGAATTCAACCCGGGTCCTTTGTGTCCAGAAGCCAACTAGAATACCTCTAGCTAAGCTATCTCTCACTACTAATGGTCTGAAACTGCCATTCAATTTCTAGTTAGACGAGAGCTCAAATTCTGGATTGTTATTGATTTATTTGTGGGTTATCATCATTGCACTCCAACCACACCCATAGGTGATTAGATCCCATCATCATCATGTACCACAGAGTGCAGTGACTGACGACTCCAGTTCTGTATTGGTTGATAAGTCCGCTTACGCGCCCACTAAGCCTCTCGTTTCTGGCTTTATCCGTCTTAACTCCCAAAGAGGCAGAGGCAGACAAGGACTAACATGAACGAGTAACATGAAAAGATGGACAAATCATCCTATGACAACCTGCACTATCAAAGCAAGAGACAGAGCAGAATGGCGCTCCGTGATAGCCAACCTTGGATGCGGAGACGAAACTCAATGATTATGATGAACTCTCATCTCTTTCATCCCAAGGAGTGCTGTGGACTCTGGATTGTTAGAAGGTCAAACATTCTGAAGAAAAGGTGCGCCAGAGTAAGAGTGATATGTGTATATCATCATCATCATCATCATCATCATCATGTGCCCTGCCGGTTGGCGTAGGCGATCATGTCCCTCCACAATCTTCTATCTACAGTGCATCGTATCAGTTCTGTTGTTGACTGTTTTCCATGCCATGACACCAAGCTATCCAGTATTTTCTCTCTTTGTCGTCCGCGATCTCTCTTTCATTTTATTTTGCCAGTTGTAACCAAGTATTCCAACTTTCCTCTTCTCATGATGTGCCCGAAAAATGTTGATTGCTTCTTTCTGATGTTTTTTAAGAGCTCCCTTTTTGTGTTGGCCTCTTTGAGAACTTCCTCATTGGTCTTTTTAGTTGTCCAGGGAACTTTCAACATTCTTTATGTATATCTTTATCTTTATATCTTTTTCGATATCCTTATCTATATGTATATATCGAGAGAAAAGAGAGAGGAGAAGAGAAGAGAAAGAGAGAAGAGAAGAGAAGAGAAGAGAAGAGAAGAGAAGAGAAGAGAAGAGAAAATATGACCTAAATCGCATCACTGTTTTAACACCTGCACTGAAAACAAAACACAAAAATAAGCAACCGAAGCAATTTAACCCCAATTACATTTAACATCAAATCGGTCTTGAACAAATTAAACTGTAGTTTGGCTTAAGCTTTAGTAAAGTTAACAAATGATGTGCAATTTTGAAGATAAGCGAATTGACTATTACGATAATATGAAAGAATAACATTTGGTTGGTGACACGTACGTACTGGAGCGAGCCTGTGCACACATACACAATTATTCTCACACATTGCAAGTGACAGTGCCAGGAGCTCTTCTCACAGCAAGGCAGGAAATGCCAAATATAATTTCTCTGTCCGGTTCAAGAGGGCTGCTTGCACGATGATTTTAGCATCCAGTTTTTTTTCTTCTTATCCTCATTGTTGTATAATCATGATGTGTGTGTTAAAATTGAGAAATAAAATTGGCTAGACATTTTTTACAAATATGCCAGATAGTCTTGTAGACAAGAATGGTTTCAGAATGCAAAGTTTGCGCTTATAAGTGAGTCTCGATCACTTAGAGTTTGTTGGAGCTGTATGTATTTACAGTTCTTCTTTTTTTTCCCTTCTTCTTCTTCCTCTTTAAAGGTCAACTGTTAAGGAAACATGGTTCATCTAACTTCTAATCTTCTATCTACAGTGTATCGTATCAGTTCTGTTTTCCATGCAATAACACCAAGCTATCTAGTATTTTCTCTCTTTTTCGTCCGCCATCTCTCTTTTCATGTATTTTGCCAGTTGTAACCAAGTATTCCAACTTTCCTTTTCTCATGATGTGCCCGAAAAATGTTGATTGTTTCTTTCTGTTGTTTTTTAGAGTTCCCTTTTTGTGTTGGCCTCTTTGATGATTTCCTCGTTGGTCTTTTTAGCTGTCCAGAGAACTTTCAACATTTTTCTGAGAAATCCCATCTCTGTAGCCTATAATTGTTTTTTTTAAAATTGGTTTGTTTGCTGTCCATGATTCGCGTCCATAGGTCAGAGTTGGCTCTATATAGCACCGATGAACTCAAATATTTCTCACTTCTATTGCAATTGATTTGCTTCATAAGACACGTTTCATTTTCTGAATTTTGCCTTGAGCTATTCTGCTTTTTATTTCTATCTTGCACCTTCTTGAAGGTAAAGTACGAGACTTGAATCAGCGTCTTAGCACGCGAGTTTTCACCCATATGTGCTCGGCCAAGTGTCGCTTCAAGCATCGAAACTCACGATGCGAGGTGGCATTCCTCACCTTTCCAGAGTACTACCCTGATGCGCATTTATACCAACGTCTGGGTCGACCACGGGGTATTTTTTTTTCCAACCACGAGTACAATTGACACTGCTTCTAGCGGGAATCGAACACGGGTTGTCCGAACGTCGGTTGCCCAAACGGGTGGTTTCCCAACTAGGCTACCGGTCCCCCCCCCCCTAAAGAGTGTTTAGGAATGAATGGGTCAGTGCTTTTTTATTACTGATAATAGTGACCAACACAGCGAACCTAGAACTAGTTATTATTATTTTTTTTTTTGGGGGGGGGGGGGGGGCAATCGTATGCAAAATGTCAGAGTGGGATTAAACCATGGTCACTTTCAATGTTTATTCAGGGAGCTAACCGCTTCGTCCCAAAGACTTTTGTTGATTGGTCAATTTGGGCGGTGTCGCCTCCTTGTGGACGACTTTGTGTGTGTTTCAACCATGTTTGAGATACATGCTCAAATACGTCAGTTAATGTATGAGGAAAAGACACTTCTTTCCTTCTTTAGTATAGACCCGTTAAGTGGGCCTGTGTGTGTTGTGTCAGGAGACAAATAATAATAAATGAATATTATTATTTGTGTCACAAGTTTACGATCAAGTTGCAATATCCGTGCCTTTAGGCCCGACACATCCGTCTTTAACATTGTTACATTTGGTTAATAATTGTTGCCCGGGTAGCGGCCATTTTTGGCCTACTCTTTTCTTAACTGCCATGGGTTAATTAACGTGCGCGAGTGTACACGGGACCTTCTGCTTCTTTTCGCCGTTTTAATAGAGGATTAGATATCGGATCTCACTTCCTTGAATCCACTGGAGGGGTAGGCTAGGAAATAAGAACGACCTAACTTTGAGAAATAGCTCATGTCTGCTCTTGAATTTGGACCTTCCTGTCCAGTGGCTGGTGCCTTACCTCTAGACCAGCAATTCCCCCCTCCCACTTGAAAAAGAAACGATTGTAATAATTTGTTTTTAATATTTAAATTAACTAATTTCAATTTTTGAAATCCGCTTTGGTTTGGATGAAAGAAATAGCGTCACTGCTAATAGGGGAAATCCCATTTTCGCTCCGCTCCTTCCTAAAGTAAGCGCAAAGTGTGCACAATAATAGTTTCTTTTACTTGGTGGCTTGTTTGTATCAACCCGCAGAACGTGTTTATTATTCCCTCACTCAGTCTCTAGCCTCGATCCTTCAGTCGAATGAATGTCGTGTTTAGTCTCCCATTACGTTTCATCAATCTTTAAGACCTTTAATACATTCATTTTTGCAAAATAAACATGTTGTTAAATCAAATATATACACAGTTTAGTAATAAAACCCTGCCTGTTCAAAAAACGACGTTTTTTCTACAAGAATGGCAGGAGATGTTTTGAATTGTGCAAGCACTGAGACCTCGCGAGGTGGACACCGTTTTTCTAAGGACAGATTTGATTACAGAACCGGAGATGTTCGGGGATCAGAGTTCTGTCATCGAGGCTTCGGGAGGGCGGATAAACAATGGGAGAGTGATGCAGGACGAACGCGTATAGGACTAAAATTAATGCTGACACCAATTTCTAAATATGTGCTTTGATGACTCCTTCATACAAAGGTGCAAATCTTATATACATATGTATATCTATATATATATATAAAAAATAGATCAATGTTTATTCTTCTGGTATGCGATATCAGTACAGTTTTATATTTTCTCAAATATATAATATTAATAACAGAAAATAAAACCCCTTGAAATGTGTGACACGACAGCCTACTAAAAGTAATATTGGAAGGAAAAATGCAAGGTAAAAGAGACAGAGGCAGACCAAGACTAACATGGACGAGTAACATCAAAAGATGGACAAGTCAATCTATGACAGCCTGCACCATCAAAGCAAGAAACAGAGTAGAATGGCGATCCATGGTAGCTAACCTTCATTGCGGAGAAGGCACTCGATGATGATGATGATGGTGATGATGATGATGAAATGTGGATTTACAGAAGAGTAGAATTGCGTACACTGGGAGTAAACAACTAGATTTGAAACAACAAACGTATAACTTGTACTAAACACAATTCGAACAAAGCAAATGGATTGTATCATATAGAATGAGATTAAAATAATCTACAGAAAGGCATATTAGAAGTGAAGACACAAGGTAAAATGTTTAAGGTAGGTGAATAGTGGACTGACATCAACAGATGAAAACAGAAACTATAACAACGTGTACAATCAAGGTAAGAGGCGGGATGACATGGCCATCTATCCTGGCTACCTTCATGGTTGATATCAGATATGATGATGGTATAAAGTTGTGTTTCCCTGTACAATAACATCGCTTGGTAGCCCTGCGGGCGCTACCAGAAGCAAGCAGCGGATTCACGTTTTGATTTTAATGTAAATATTTGTGAGCTGTAATGAAACTCGCCTCGTATAAAAGTAACAAAAGTTAGGAGGCAAAACCGAGGGCTGCTGTATGAAAATCGTCAGAGAGGCGAGCAAAAAAAAGTCTGGAAATGAACGGTGCAGATATGGATGATAGGTATGGGCCAGATTTGGAACACCCTGACAGAAATGGTTAATACAAAATGAAGGTATTTTTTATTGACAGGCTACAAGTAAATCAGCCATGCGAGATCTGTTGATTTTGTGGCTGGCTGAGGGAGAAGATGAAGAAGGCGGAGAGAGAAGATAAAGAAGGTTGAGGAAGAAGGAGAAAATGAAGAAGTTTGAAGGAGAAGATGAAGAAGGTTGAGGAAGAAGATGAAGAAGATTGAGGGAGAGAGAAGATGAAGAAGGCGGAGAGAGAAGATAAAGAAAGTTGAGGAAGAAGGAGAAAATGAAGAAGGTTAAGGGAGAAGATGAAGAAGGCGGAGAGAGAAGATGAAGAAGGTTAAGGGAGAAGATGAAGAAGGCGGAGAGAGAAAGTGAAGAAGGCGGAGAGAGAAGATGAAGAAGGTTAAGGTAGAAGATGAAGAAGGCGGAGAGAGAAGATGAAGAAGGTTAAGGGAGAAGATGAAGAAGGCGGAGAGAGAAGATGAAGAAGGTTAAGGGAGAAGATGAAGAAGGCGGAGAGAGAAGATGAAGAAGGCGGAGAGAGAAGATGAAGAAGGCGGAGAGAGAAGATGAAGAAGGCGGAGAGAGAAGATGAAGAAGGCGGAGAGAGAAGATGAAGAAGGCGGAGAGAGAAGATGAAGAAGGTTGAAAGAGAAGATGAAGAAGGTTGAAAGAGAAGATGAAGAAGGTTGAAAGAGAAGATGAAGAAGGTTGAAAGAGAAGATGAAGAAGGTTGAGGGAGAAGATGAAGGAGGTTGAAGGAGAAGATGAAAAAGGTTGAAAGAGAAGATGAAGAAGGTTGAGGGAGAAGAAGGTTGAAGGAGAAGATGAAGAAGGTTGAAGGAGAAGTTGAAGGAGGTTGAATGAGAAGATGAAGAAGGTTGAAGGAGAAGATGAAGAAGGTTGAAGGAAAAGATGAAGAAGGTTGAAAGAGAAAATGAAGAAGGTTGAGGGAGAAGATGAATAAGGTTGAAGGAGAAGATGAAGAAGGTTGAAGGAGAAGATGAAGAAGGTTGAAATAGAAGATGAAGAAGGTTGAGGGAGAAGATGAAGGAGGTTGAAGGAGAAGACGAAGGAGGTTGAAGGAGAAGACGAAGGAGGTTGAAAGAGAAGACGAAGAAGGTTGAAGGGGAAGATGATGGAGGTTGATGGAGAAGATGAAGGAGGTTGATGGAGAAGATGAAGGAGGTTGAAGGAGAAGATGAAGGAGGTTGATGGAGAAGATGAAGGAGGTTGATGGAGAAGATGAAGGAGGTTGAAGGAGAAGATGAAGGAGGTTGATGGAGAAGATGAAGGTGGTTGAAGGAGAAGATGAAGGAGGTTGAAAGAGAAGATGAAGAAGGTTGAAGGAGAAGATGAAGGAGGTTGATGGAGAAGATGAAGGAGGTTGAAGGAGAAGATGAAGGAGGTTGATGGAGAAGATGAAGGTGGTTGAAGGAGAAGATGAAGGAGGTTGAAGGAGAATATGAAGAAGGTTGAAGGAGAAGAAGGTTGAAGGAGAAGATGAAGAAGGTTGAAAGAGAAGATGAAGAAGGTTGAGGGAGAAGATGAAGGAGGTTGAAGGAGAAGATGAAGAGGTTGAAAGAGAAGATGAAGAAGGTTGAGGGAGAAGATGAAGGAGGTTGAAGGAGAAGATGAAGAAGGTTGGAGGATAAGATGAAGGAGGTTGAAGGAGAAGATGAAGAAGGTTGAAAGAGAAGATGAAGAAGGTTGAAAGAGAAGATGAAGGAGGTTGAAGGAGAAGATGAAGAAGGTTGAAAGAGAAGATGAAGAAGGTTGAAAGAGAAGATGAAGAAGGTTGATGGAGAAGACGAAGGAGGTTGAAAGAGAAGACGAAGGAGGTTGAAAGAGAAGACGAAGAAGGTTGAAGGGGAAGATGAAGGAGGTTGAAAGAGAAGATGAAGAAGGTTGAAGGAGAAGACGAAGAAGGTTGAAAGAGAAGACGAAGAAGGTTGAACGAGAAGATGAAGAAGGTTGAAGGAGAATATGAAGGAGGTTGATGGAGAAGATAAAGGAGGTTGAAGGAGAAGATGAAGGAGGTTGATGGAGAAGATGAAGGTGGTTGAGGGAGAAGATGAAGGAGGTTGAAGGAGAAGATGAAGAAGGTTGAAGGAGAAGAAGGTTGAAGGAGAAGATGAAGAAGGTTGAAAGAGAAGATGAAGAAGGTTGAAAGAGAAGATGAAGAAGGTTGAGGGAGAAGATGAAGGAGGTTGAAGGAGAAGATGAAGAAGGTTGAAAGAGAAGATGAAGAAGGTTGAGGGAGAAGAAGGTTGAAGGAGAAGATGAAGAAGGTTGAAGGAGAAGATGAAGAAGGTTGAAGGAGAAGTTGAAGGAGGTTGAATGAGAAGATGAAGAAGGTTGAAGGAGAAGATGAAGAAGGTTGAAGGAGAAGATGAAGAAGGTTGAAAGAGAAGATGAAGAAGGTTGAGGGAGAAGATGAAGGAGGTTGAAGGAGAAGATGAAGAAGGTTGAAAGAGAAGATGAAGAAGGTTGAGGGAGAAGAAGGTTGAAGGAGAAGATGAAGAAGGTTGAGGGAGAAGAAGGTTGAAGGAGAAGATGAAGAAGGTTGAAAGAGAAGATGAAGAAGGTTGAGGGAGAAGATGAAGGAGGTTGAAGGAAAAGATGAAGAAGGTTGGAGGAGAAGATGAAGGAGGTTGAAGGAGAAGATGAAGAAGGTTGAAAGAGAAGATGAAGGAGGTTGAAGGAGAAGATGAAGAAGGTTGAAGGAGAAGATGAAGAAGGTTGAAAGAGAAGATGAAGGAGGTTGAAAGAGAAGATGAAGAAGGTTGAGGGAGAAGATGAAGGAGGTTGAAGGAGAAGATGAAGGGGGTTGAAGGAGAAGATGAAGAAGGTTGAAGGAGAAGATGAAGGAGGTTGAAGGAGAAGATGAAGAAGGTTGACGGAGAAGATGAAGAAGGTTGATGGAGAAGATGAAGGTGGTTGAGGGAGAAGATGAACAAGACTCACAGAGAGGATGAAGAGGCAAGGGAAACTATTAGTTCGAGAAAGGGTTATTTCTGCAATAGAGTGCAGTCTTTGACAGTTACAAAGAAATATACTGGTACAATGTGTGGTTTCAGTTTGCCTTATACAAATTATTCAGTTACATTTATGCTTGTACTGGCACATTTGCGAGAACTAATGATGTTTAATATTAATAAAGTTATTACACTCACGCCATGTGGCGTATAAGTAATATGGTGTTGGTGACCATACATTTTACAGACCCACGGCACATGGTATTTGGGGTAATATGGTCGGTATTACACCCATGCCGTTTTACTTTCCCAGAAAAAAGTCCGGTATCAATGAAAGGCTGGGTGAACCGGAAGCCGTCGGTTGGGATCGAACCCTATCTCTTGTCCTTTGTAACATGTATGGTACTCACAGTATATGTTTTTGTCAACATTAATTAAATATAAACATTTAAAAATCATTATGTTTTTCGACGGCACTAACGATTTTGGAAGCCGCGATAGCTCAGTGGTTAGTGAACTGGACTACAAAGGACAAGAGGTAGGGTTCGATCAAAACCGACGGGTTCCGGTTCACCCAGCCTTTAATGGGTACCGGATTTTTTATGGGAAAGTAGAGCGGCACGGGCGTAATATCGACCACATTACCCCAAAAATCATGTGTTGAAGGTCTGTAAAAATGTATGGTCACTAACACCATATTTTCCGGTTTTATCGAAGATGGAGGAATAATTTTTCTCCGGCTTGGTATAGAACCGTTGATCAGAGGTTTAACAAGCCGCTATCGTAAAAAAGATTTTGTTAATGAAACGTAGACCTGATCCTTACGTATATGTGTAAAAGCTGGAAAACAACAAGAGATATAGAAACAAAGTTGAACGCATTTGAAATAAATGTCTAAGGAAAATACTTGGTATAGCTTGGAACGAATTCAAAACAAACGAGGAAATTAGAGAAATCGCCAATCAACCACTAATATCTTCAGTAATAAAGAAAAGACGATGGTCATATGTTGGACATGTGATGAGAAGAGATAATAACCGAATAGCAAAGCAAGCCCTCATGTGGGAAACAACAGGTAAGAGGAAGACCCAGAGAGACACTGAAAAGAACATTGATGAGTGAGGCAAGAGCAGCAGGAATCGGATCCCTCAATGAGATAGAGCTGCTTGCACAGAACAGAGACAAATGACGAGATTTGATAAAATATCTTTAAAAGAATTGAAAACTGCTAGAACAAAAATTCAGATAAAAGAGGAAGTATCTTGGTCTACGCCCTATGGGCCGGCTACGGCTCGAAAGGTCAATAGATAGATAGAACACTATATTCCCTATACGCCACTTGGCGTGACGGGACTCTTTACATTTTTTTTTACTTTTACTAACGAGTTTATTATTATTATATTATGATTATTATTTATTATTATGTTTAAATAAATATGTCACAAAGAAAGGTGAATTTAATCAATTTCAAACATGCTGACGTCACATAATTCTGGACACGCAGATGACCGTTTACGGGCAGATGTTGTTCATTCTAACGAACGAAAATAAACCATTGATTCTTAATAAGGAAAACACAAAAGAAACGAAAACAGGAACGTTATGGATAAGGAGAAACCATATATGACCGAGATACTTGTTGGAATTACATGGAGATTTTGCATGGAGAAAACAATTTTTTTTACTTAGGGAAAGCTGTTAAAATGATAATAAAACACAGTTTCAACAAGAAATGTTATGACGTTGTTATAAAAAGAGCTTTTAAACAGAATTTAAAGAAAAAAGAATTTAAATGAAAAAATAATATTTTTTATTTTTTTTCCATGAACAGGAATTAACACACAGTTACAGACAGGTTCACGTAAACACGTATCGTAAGATACGTACAATGATACACAGAAGAACACTGCAAATGATACGATATTTATAACACCCTGTGACGTCACAGACCTGCAAAGCAGTCATTGCTCTCTGCTGCCTGTGACGTCACAGACCTACAAATCAGTCATTGGTCGATACACCCTGTGACGTCACAGACCTACAAATCAATTATTCGTCGATACGCCATGTGAGGTCATAGACCTACAAATTAATCATTGGTCGATACACCATGTAACGTCACAGACCTACAAATCAGTCATTGGTCGGTACACCCGTGAGGTCATAGACCTACAAATTAATCATTGGTCGATACACCATGTAACATCACAGACCTACAAATCAGTCATTGGTCAGTACACCCGTGAGGTCATAGACCTACAAAGAAGTCAATGGTCAGTACACCATGTGACATCGCAGACCTATAAAGTAGTAATTGACAGATACACCCTGTGACGTCACAGACATACAAATCAGTCATTGGTTGGTACACCCTGTGACGTCATAGATCTACAAATCAGTCATTGGCCAGTACACTGTGTGACATCATAGACCTACAAATCAGTCAATGGCCGGTACACCATGTGACATCATAGACCTACAAATCAGTCATTGGCCGGTACACCGTGTGACATCATAGATCTACAAATCAGTCTTTGGTTGGTACACCGTATGAAGTTACAGACCTACCAATCAGTCACTTGCCGGTACACCGTGTGACATCATAGATCTACAAATCAGTCATTGGCCGGTACACCGTGTGACATCATAGATCTACAAATCAGTCTTTGGTTGGTACACCGTATGAAGTTACAGACCTACCAATCAGTCACTTGCCGGTACACCGTGTGACATCATAGATCTACAAATCAGTCATTGGCCGGTACACCGTGTGACATCATAGATCTACAAATCAGTCTTTGGTTGGTACACCGTGTGACATCATAGACCTACAAATCAGTCTTTGGTTGGTACACAGTGTGAAGTTACAGACCTACCAATCAGTCACTTGCCGGCACACCCTGAAACCTCACAGACCTACAAAGTAGAATATCTTTGCCCTGCCTTATTTGTGGTTTCCTATTCCCATCTCTATCTCTCTTCTTCCCCCCCCCCCCCCCTTTTCACTGCATCGCGCGTTGTGTAATTGTTTCTTCATCTTTGTTTTGAGAACGTAAACTATCCAACTCCATCTCCTACCTGTTATATCCGCGTCCACCTCCTTTCAGTTGCACCTCTTGAACAATCTCGATTTGCTGGTTTTGTTCAGCCAAAATCTTCTAACAATTTCCTTCAGGTAAATTGTACAAAAGGATAACATTCTTCGCGTTTCCTTTTCTCCTGAACATGAGCATTCAGATCCAGCATACAGTTCTCAAGGATTCTTTCTTTGGTAAAAGTAATGGTAAAGGTAAAGGTAAAAGTAAAGGTAAAGGTAAAGGTAAAGGTAAAGGTAAAGGTAAAGGTAAAGGTAAAGGTAAAGGTAAAGGTAAAGGTAAAGGTAAAGGTAAAGGTAAAAGTAATGGTAAAGGTAAAGTACGAGACTTAGATCGGCGTCTTAGCACGCGAGTTCTCTCCCATATGTGCCCAGCCGCCTATCCAGAAGTGTTCGGTGACCTCTGGATAGTGTCGCTTCAAGCATCGAAACTCACGATGACAGGCGGCATTTCTCACCTTCCCAGAGTAATATCCTGGTACCAATTTCTGCCAGCGGCTGGGTTGATCGCAGGATTATTTTTTTTAAAACAACCACGAGTACAACTCACACTGCTTCCAGCGGGAGTCGAACATGGGTGGTCCGACCGTCGGTAGCCCAGTCGGGCGGTTTTCCCAAATAGGCTACCGAAGCCCCCTCTTTCTGTGGTTTGTGTATTCTGTAAACATTGTTTATATTGATGTTGTTTTTTGCTCCATGTTAATGACTTCGTTGCTTCCACATGAAGATTTGCTTAAACATCCCAAGTATTTTCGTGTGCGTGACCTGTCCAACGCTCTTCTTTTATATTCTCGCCAGTTTCTATTTGTTAATATTTAGGAATAATATCTCTATCAATGTTATGTTTTTATTAACAACTTAACCCATTTTGTTTGTATGAGCGTCAGAGATGTAGTCATAAGGCGGTGCCTTATCGGTACGAGATGGCTTAGTGAGCGAGGGTTCAATTGCAGCTTAGCGCTCTCCAGTCAACCCAGCCGATAAGGCCAATTGGTACCCGGCTCACAGATTTGGCGAATGCTGTGAGGACAATCACTGGCCTCCTCACCTACACATATTGTGGCAGGGACGGTGAAACTTTAATTCCATCCTCCCTCGCCCTTTACGACAGACAACGTCACGGGACTACTTTTTACAACTTGTCAGCCATATTTGTATGCAGCCCGTGCTTTATCTTTTGCCAATTTCTTTATGTTGCTGCTGTAAGGATTATCTTCACTGCACACCGGACGAACCCATATATGGTTCGATATCCCTCTCGAGAATCTCGTTAAACTCCAGGAGTATACCGGCCCACGTGCACGAACTCCGTAGCACGGACCGGGAGTAATCGCTGGGAGAAGGCAGAAGAACTTCATTTATGGCGCTTCTGCAGTTTCTGCTTCCAAAATAACATCGACTTTGCTATACTTTCAGTTTTTTTTCATGATGTATGATGAACTAGCTTTCATCATCATCATCTGCTGCCACCTCCGCAACGAAGGTTGGTTACCATGGAGCGCCATTCCACTCTGTCTCTTGCTTTGATGGTGTAGGTTGCTATAGGCTGATTTGTCCATCTTTTGATGTTACTCGTCCATGTTAGTCTTGGTCTGCCTCTGCCTATTTTACCTTGTATTTTCCCCTCCAGGATTACTTTTAGTAGGCTGGTGTGTCTTTTAACATGGCCTAAAAATCGCATTTGTCTTGTTTGAATTATATTCAGTAGTTCTCTTTTTATTTTAGTTGTTTTAAGACTTCATCGTTTGTTTTCTTTTATTTCCACCCAATTCTACTTATTCTTCTATATATCCACATTTCAAAGGCTTCAATTCTCTGTTCTATTTTCTTGTCGAATGTCCATGTTTCTGCACCATATAGGAATATTGAGAAGATGTAATATTTTGCTATTCTTAGTTTTAGCCCTGGTGTTATTTGTTTTGATGTTAGTATATTTTTTATGACATTAAAATTACTTTTTGCATATTCTTTTGTTTATTTCAGTTGTACATTTTCCTTGACTGGTTATAGTATGTCCAAGGTAGTTGTAGTTCTGAACTGTCTCCAGGTCTATGCCTTCAACTTTCATATCCAATTGTAGGTTTTGAGTTTTATCTTTGTTTATGATCATAGTTTTAGTCTTTTTGATATTCATATCTAATCCATATTTTTTCCTTGTCATGTCTATTTCATTAAGTAATTGTTGTAGGTCTTTAGGATTTTCTGCTAGTAGAACAGTATCTTCAGCATATCTTAGGTTATTGATTATCTTTCCATTAATGTTTAGGCCTGGCATCTCTGTGATTAAATAGTATTCATTCTCCATGTTTATTTGTGTCATTTCTTTGTTATCTCCATGAGTTTTTCGTCTGTGGTATTGCAACTGAAAATCAATAAACACCTCCTCCCTCCCCCCCCCCAACTAAAAAAATACGCGGAAGTGTCAAAGCCACGGGTATATGAGAAAGGGGGGTGGGGTGCTGACGTCAAAAGCCACCATAATTGATGTATTTCGTAGGTTAAACTTAAACTTGAAAAGTGATCACAAGAAGCACGTCTTGAAGAATATAGATAGTAACAAATTAATAGATGATAACATCAAATGACAATTTAATCTAGAACTCAGCAATCGTCTTGAAGACTTGGTTGGTATGGATGAATTGAATATTGATGAACTAGGAAATTCAACACAGCAATATTGACATCAGGTGAATTCATCATCATCATCACCGAGTGCTGTCTCCGCAACGAAGGTTGGCTACTATGGATCGCCATTCCACTCTGTTTCTTGTTTTGATGCTGCAGGGTGTCATAGATTGATTTGTCCATCTTTTGATGTTACTCGTCCATGTTAGTCTTGCCTGTCTCTGCCTCTTTTACCTTGTATTTTCCTTTCCAATATTACTTTTAGAAGGCTATTGTGTCTTTTAACGTGTCCCAAAAATTTCATTTGTCTTGTCTTAATTGTATTTAGTAGTTCTCTTTTTATTTTTAGTTGTTTTAAAACTTCATCTTTTGTTTTCTTTTCTTTCCATCCAATTCTACCTATTCTTCTGTAAATCCAGATTTCAAAGGCTTCAATCTGCTGTTCTGTTTTCCTGTCTAATGTTCATGTTTCTGCACCATACAGGAATATTGAGAAGATGTACATTTTGCTATTCTTAGTTTCAGCTCTGGTGTTATATGTTTTGTTGTTAGTATATTTTTCATGGCAATAAAATTACTTTTTGCCATACCTATTCTTTTGTTTATTTAAATTTTGCATTTTCCATCATTGGTTATAGTATGTCCAAGGTAGTTGTAGCTTTGAACTATCTCCAGAAGTATTCCCTCAACTGTGATATTTATTTGTAGGTCTTGAGAATTTCCTTTGTTTATGATCATAGTTTTAGTCTTTTTGATATTCATATCTAGTCCATATTTTTTGCTTGTTATGTTTATCACATTAAGCAATTGTTGTAGGTCTTTACGATTTTCTGCTGGTGGAATAGTATCATCAGCATATCTTAGGTCGATGAATCCCAGGCGTCGAGCTACTGCTGAACTGAACTCTAAGGTGAATTAAGTGCTGGATTTAAAGAAACTGAAAGAAAAGCATGGACATCAGACATCCCATGGAAGCATATATCCCAAATAGACATGAAGCCAAACTAGCCTTGTTAAATGTCAAGACGAACTTTGGTAAAATTCAAGCCAAATAAACACCTTGATAATGAAGGTGAATAACCCAGCAAGATGCGATAAAAGAATAGATAATCTGGCAGTTGAAGCAGAATTAGCCTCCAAAACTGGAAATAGCAAGGTATTATATAATATACAGAAACAACATACAGGTTCCTTTGCATCAAATGGTGGACCTGTTCTGAGTCAAGATGACACCTTACTAACTTCTAGTGCTAACAAAAAAGCCTGATGGGCTTTTTTTCATTTCCAGAATATTCTTAATCGCCCGCATCCCGGCCATCTGATATAGTTTGAAACAGATGAAGCACAAACTCCACATATAGATATCAATGTAAAAGAAATAACTATAACAGAGATTGAATTAGCACTGAAACGCATGGCTAATAATAAAGCCTCTGGTGTAGATAAAATAACTGCAGAGATGCTTAAAACATTTAATAATCAAAACCTATTCCACCTAAGAAAGTTTTTTTAATAAAGTTTAGGATGAAGAAAAAGTTCCAACAAACTTGAAGAAAGGGATCATTATCAAACTACCTAAAAAAGACAATCTTTAAGATTGCAATAACTGGAGAAAAATTATGCTTTTATCAGTTGCCTCCAAGGTTTTCTGTAGAATCATGCTGAACAAAATAAAAGATGCTGTAGATAATATTATAGGAGAAGAACAAGTAGGATTTAGACAAGGGGAGAAGCTGGCTGGATCAAATATTCACTCTCAGGACAATACTAGAAGAACGTACAGAAAAATAACAACCATTAATCTGCAATTTCATTGATTGTAAAAAAGCGTTTGACAGCATACATAGATTGTCCTTGTGGAATATCTTGAAACATTATGGAAGACCACCAACAATTACCAACATTATCAAACATATATGACGGCTATACTTGCGGAGTTCGCACAGAAAAGGAAATAAATGAGTAATTGGTTTCCGAGTGAAACTGGGGTCAAACAGGGATGTATATCGTCAATGATTTTTGGAATTACCATTCATTACATAATGAATAAATATAGGAAAGGCAATAATGACATTAAATGGTACGATAAGATTTACTATGAAGATCTAGATTTGGAAGATGATATAGTGATTCTAAGTGACAATATCAACAAGATGCAAATATCACACATACACTATCTTCCAAGACGGGAAGAATAGGACATCAACAGGGATAAAACAACAATAATGAAAAATAGAAATACCACAGAGGGCAATATATATTTAAATCGTCAGACATTGGAAAGAGTAGACCACTGGTAGTAATATAGATCAAGAAGGTGAAAAAAAAAGAAAAATTTCACATACAGGACAGCAAACGATTTTTAAAAAACCTGGACAAAATATGGAAATAAAAAAAAAACTAAACAAAAAAAAACTAAACTTAGGATATTCCACTCAGACGTTCTATCAACCCTTACATACGCATGTGAAAGGTAGAAAACAACAAGAGAGACAGAGAAAACTAAACGCTGTTGAAGACAAATGTCTAAGAAAAATGATTTGCCTAAAGTGGACTGAATTCAAGACTAATAAGTGTTTCGGCCCTATAGCTTCTTGACACTCGGTGGGAGGTAGGCCTGCATGGGTCATCAATCCCAGGCGTCGAGCTACAGCTGAACTGAACTCAAAGGTTCACAATATATTCCACACATATAAACTACACTGGAGCCGCGATAGCTCAACGGTTAGTGAACTGGACAAGGGGTAGGGTTCTATCCCAACCGACGGCTTCCGGGTTCACCCAGCCTTAAATGGGTACCGGATTTTTTTTCTGGGAAAGTAAAGCAGCACGGGCGTAATACTGACCACATTACCCCAAAAATCATGTGCTGAAGGTCTGTAAAATATAGGGTCACTAACACCATATTTCCCTATACGCCACTTGGCGTGACGGGGGTACTTTACTTTACTTGTATATAAACTATACTTATTATACGTGTATATACTTACGATTGCCAACTGAGAGTATTACACAACAGGCCCTTTTTTGGAATCCCCAGGGGAAAAGTCAAAGAGGAAGACCAAGGAATTCTTGGAGAAGACATATAGAAGCAGAGATGAAGATGATGGGGAATACGTGGAATGATCTTAAAAGAATGGCAAAAAACAGAACGACTTAGAAAGTGTTTACTGAAGACCTATGCTCCACAGGGAGCTAAAAAAGTAGAAGAAGAAGATACTTACGATTGGTGAGCTGCGATAGCTCAGTGGTTAGTGAACTGGACTACAAAGGACAAGAGGTCGAGTTCGATCCCAACCGACGGATTCCGGTTCACCCAGCATTTAAAGGGTACCGGATTTTTTTCTGGGAAAGTAAAGCGGCACGGGAGTAATACCGACCACATTACCCCAAAAATCATGTGCCGAAGGTCTGTAAAATGTATGGTCACTAACACTATATTCCCTATACGCTACTTGGCGTGACGGGGATACTTTACTTTTTAATAATTACGATTGTATATATAATTATGAGCGTAAACATAAGAAAGAAGAAATAAAGAACCCCGTCACGTTTAGGGAATATAAAAGTAAAGGTTCCCTTCACGCCTTGCTAGGTAGACGTATGGGGAACATGGTGTTAGTGACCACAGATGCACCACAGAAATAAAAAGCAGAATAACTAAAGCCAAAAAATAGCATTTCAGAAAATGAAAAATATCTTGCAACAAATCTATGTCAATAGAAATGAGAAAGAGAGTTTATCGGTGCTACCTAGAACCAATTCTGACCTATGGAAGCGAATCATTGACAGTAGGCAAACAAATGAAAAGGCGATTAGAGGCCACAGAGATGGGATTTCTCAGAAGAATGTTGAAAGTTCCCTGGACAGCTAACAAGATCATTGACGAAGTTCTCAAAGAGGCCAAGACAAAAAGGGAGCTCCTAAAAAAACATCAGAAAGAAACAATCAACATTTTAGTGGCACATAATGAGAAGAGACATAAATGTCAGGTCAGGTAATTTTTACCTGCAACTGTATGCAGTAAACAGTACAACCTGTGGCTGCCCTATGCCTTGCAGGTAAGCTCGGGAGAGTAAAAGGCTAAGGGAGGGCACCCCGAAGTAAAACAACCCCCCTGCCTTGTGGGTGAGACATTTTAGTCAAAGGCTAGCGGAGCCAACCGTAAACAAACCGACGGAAGGCAACAGAAAACCACCGTCGTAATTTCTTTGTACAATCATGGTCAAAGCAAAACAAGAGCTAATTTCCAATATTAGGAAGAAACAATCATCATGTTTTGGCCATGTAATGAGAAGACAACAACTGGAATATATTGTAACAACTGGAAAAATTGAGGGACGAAGAGATAGAGGGAAGCAAAGAGAAAAATAACAGACATCTTAAGAGAATGGCTTGGCAGAAGGTCAACAACAAAAATGATAAATAGTTGCCGAGATCGAAAGTTGTGGAGAGACATGATCACCTACGCTAGTAGGCCCGGTACATGATGATGATGAATGAGAAGATGAAAGCTGGAATACTTGGTTACAACTGGCACAATAAATAGAAAGAGAGATCGCGGACGACAAAGAGAGAAAATACTGGATAGCTTGGTGTCATGGCATGGAAAACAGTCAACAACAGAACTGATACGATGCACTGTAGATAGAACATTGTGGAAGGACATGATCGCCTACACCAAACGTTATGACACATGATGATGATAACCATATGTTTCTATAACCACGGCACATTTTTGGGTGATGTCGTCGGTATCACGCCAGGCCGCCTTTACTTCCCAGAAAATCTCTGGTACCCATTTTTAGAGGCTGGGTGAACCCCGGAGCCTTGGCAGTCCGAAAAAAAATCCGCCTCAGCTGGGGATCAAACCCGCATCCTTCCGGTCAGGAAGCGAGCACATAGGGAACATGGTGTTTATATTTATTTTGAAGACCGATAAATTACGTGGTCAGCATAACACTAGATATATAACAAATATTTTGTGCTGAATTATAGAGCTGGTTGGCCTAGTATAATTGGTGAAGTGGATAGGACAGTTCTATATTGTCAGGAACATACACTCGAGAAGACTCGTTAAAAGAAAGATGGATCAGCAAAATATGAAACGTTGTACAAACTAATAAGCATGAAGCAAACAACATAGTTTTGGAAGAGATGTGCATTTTCTCTTACAAATTAATGACAATATATATGAGAAGAGAACACGACAAAAAAGCGTACAGTAAGCGTAACTGATTATACAATTATTTTGCTGCTTTCGTTAGAGTTATCTAACTTGAAAATGTGAAGTGCGTAAGTGTGTAGTGTCATCGAGTTCAAACTTCTGTGTAACGTGTGCTTCTAATTAAAACGTGTCACGATGTCAACCGAATTAATGAGAGAATATTGCTATTGTGCAAATTGAAATAAACATAACAAAATGGGGCAATGGGAGATAAACATTATTTTCTTTAAAAAGTATACCGGAAATCTGTCAACGAATCACATAAAATCAGAACGCACCAGGTCTCTGAAGCTCTGTTGCCTATTTATTTGTTAAGAGGTTGATCAAATGAACGATTGAAGTTTGAACGAATGTCTACCCTCTTCTCAAAGTCGCTCCTTTAAAGTGGACATTTTATTTCTAAAGGCATCCATCGATGTCTTTGATAATGAGATACTTAGGTGACACGATTCTCTTGAAGGTGCGGCAAATCGAAATGAAAAGGTGGTGTAGCTTTGTCTTTAGTTCTGGTATAAGGAAAGGAGGTGCATGTAGGTAGTTTTTAAAAGGCGCGGTCAGCATCCAGAGAGTGTCATTCACTAGCAAGGTAAAGTATATATGTTACAAACTGGTCACCAATACCAATTGTTAATTGTAATATTATAATTTCAGTAGTTGATGAATCGCAAAAGACTAGTTCAGCAACCCTTGTTTAAAATTAATTACAAAACAATTATATGTGATTATTTAAATCACGAAAAAAATCAATCCCCAGGTCGTGATCAAGGAGGGAAAAAAGCCTAGGAGGTAAGCACATTTTACAACAAATAGTTCGCTAAATAAAAAACAGAATAAAGAATGTAGATAGAAAAAAATTGATTATCAAAATTATATGAAATATGTGTACAAGTATTTTGTGGTGAACCTGAAAAACAAACCTGTAGATCTAAATTATGTGTAAATTACACGTGTTTCTGTTTCTCTGGGCTGTAAACATGTCAAAGGTTAAGCGAGAAAAAGTCATCAAAGTTATTTCTGATCAGTGCTCTTTGGCTCTTCTTTCATGAAACAGCTCTATAATAATTTGTCTTCATGCCAGCCACAGAAAAATCTGGACAGCAACAGTACAAACATTTTTTTTTTCACCCTACATTTTCACGCTGTTAGCTTGCACATGTTCAATTTAATACCCTGGGAAGTTGAAACTTTCGATATGAGTGAGTTATCATAACATATGATATATGACGTTAAGTCATAACTCTGTATTTGACATAAAACATGAATGTTGAATACAAAGAATAGACAAGGACAAAAGAAACAGCGGACCTTTATTATGAATGACGAGAAGAATTATATAAATGTATGGACATGTTCGGGAGCCGCGACAGCTCAGTGTTTAGTAAAGTGGACTACAAAGGACAAGAGGACGGGTTCGATCCTGATCAACGGCTTCCAGGTTCACCCAGCATTAAGTTGGTACCGGATTTTATTTATTTATTTATTTTTTTAAATAAAGCGGCACGGACGTACACCGACCACATTACCCCAAACATCATTCATGTGCCGAAGGTCTATACAAATTATGGTCACTAACACCATATTCTCTATACGCCACTTGGCGTGACGGGGCTCTTTACTTTTTTTTCTATATGGACATATTCAGAGTGCATTGATGATAACCCACAGATAACTCAGTATGAAGGTATATATAGCAAGCTAAATACATCTCAGGCGTCTACCACAGGTAAAGGAAGCAGAATGAAACAACAACTAAAGAGGATAAGATCAAGCCACTAGAAGTGAATCAATCGCAACCGTTTACCAACAACAACGAGTTTGGGTGTACTTCTTCAGCGTTCACTTGTTAAGTAGGAGTACATGCGTTATGTCGCTAGTTAACGACAAGCCGCGATATATCTACACCATTTGACCAACACATCCGCCTTCGGCACGTACACATTTTTAGCTGTTTAACAATGTTGCTGAGACAGCGGCCATGTTGGTCTACACTTCTCGACTTTGAACTGACAAGAGCTCTGTAATGGCCGCTGAGTGCACACGTAACCTCCTATTTTGTCTCAGTTATCCCAGAGACATCTGATCTCACCACCAAGAGACCTGGAGAAGGTAAAGCCGTAAAAATACATACGAATTTTATGGATTTTTATAAGAATTTTAATAATGATTTTATAAGGATTTTATAGGGATTTTAAAAAGGATTTTATAAGGATTTTATAGGGATTTTTATAAGGATTTTTGAAGAGACAAAGTTTCAACGGCTGTTGCGGGATTCAAGCCCGGGACTTTTTATCGCGAGATGGACGCCGTATCTTGAGATTAACCAGCCTCACCCTCCCCCAGAGATATAGTAAGGTGACGCTCCATCGTTGTGAGCATTACTGAAGCCGTGTGAAACTATATATATTATAGTACTCACGTTCAAGGAATCTTGTTAAAATCCATTCTACAAACCATATCAAATTATAGTCCATTCTACAAACCATACCAAATTATAGTCCATTCTACAAACCATACCAAATTATAGTCCATTCTACAAACCATACCAAATTATAGTCCATTCTACAAACCATACCAAATTATAGTCCATTCTACAAACCATACCAAATTATAGTCCATTCTACAAACCATTCCAAATTATATGTCCATTCTAGTCATCATCATCATCATCATGTGCCGCACCGGTTGGCGTTGGCGATCATGTCCTTCCACAATTTCTATCAACAGTGCATCGTATCAGTTCTGTTGTTGACTGTTTTCCATGCCATGACACAAAGCTATCCAGTATTTTCTCTCTTTGTCGTCCGCGATCTCTCTTTCCTTTTATTTTGCCAGTTATAACAAAGTATTCCAACTTTCCTCTGCTCATGATGTGCCCAAAAATGTTGATTGCTTCTTTCTGATGTTTTTTAAGAGCTCCCTTTTTGTGTTGGCCTCTTTGAGAACTTTCTCATTGGTCTTTTTAGCATTCCATTCTAGTAACCATATCAAATTATAGTCCATTCTAGAAACCACACCAAATTATAGTAAATTCTAGAAATCATACCAAATTACAGCCATTGTAGAAATCTTATCAAATTATAGTCCAGTCTAGAAAACCTAGCAAACCATAGTCCACTCTAGAAACCATACCAAATTATAGTCTATTCTAGAAACTATACCAAATTATAGTCTATTCTAGAAACCATACCAAATTATAGTCCATTCTAGAAACCATACCAGATTATAGTCTATTCTAGAAACCACACCAAATTACAGCCCATTCTATATAGAAATCTTACCAAATTATAGCCCACAGTTCAGAAAGCTGATAAAATTGTAACCATACATAATCTATAAATCTTGTCAAATAAAACACACACACACACACACACACACACACACACACACACACACAGACAGACACACACTCACACACACACACACACACACACACACTCACACAGAGAGAGAGAGAGCTCTGCACAATAATCCAATGATAGCCGTGACGCATTCCGCTATCAATACATCAATATAATGTATTGCTATGACAAATCTACACACACAATCATCAAGGTAATTAAATTGATTGTGATAAAACTCAACATATCAATCCATTAATGTAATTGAATTTTCTGATAAACTAGACATATCAATTACGCAACAACAGCAAAATTAATAACTGTAATATTCAAAGACTCAGCCCTCAAGTTAAATGATTGTTGTACTCAAAGTTCACGGGTACTGATATTTAGAACTAATGGAATAGTCAGCTCACATTCCTTTCATGAGAAACGTCAATCTAAAGACAATCGCACGTCCACTAAAATTTGACAGCGGTTCTCACAGTATATGCTTGTGTAGCTACAAGGTTCCGGTCAGGACAAGGAGAGACAAAAATTGAGTCACTATTACCTGTCACGTTGTGTAGCTATAGGGTTCATATCACGGCGAGGAGAGGCAACAATTGAGTCACTGTCACCTGCCACGCTCGTGTAGCTACAGGAACCTGACCACGGCGAGGAGAGGCAACAATTGAGTCACTGTCACCTGCCACGCTCGTGTAGCTACAGGAACCTGACCACGGCGAGGAGAGGCAACAATTGAGTCACTGTCACCTGCCACGCTCGTGTAGCTACAGGGACCTGACCACGGCGAGGAGAGACAACAATTGAGTCACTGTCACCTGCCACGCTCGTGTAGCTACAGGGACCTGACCACGGCGAGGAGAGACAACAATTGAGTCACTGTCACCTGCCACGCTCGTGTAGCTACAGGGACCTGACCACGGCGAGGAGAGACAACAATTGAGTCACTGTCACCTCCCACGCTCGTGTAGCTACAGGGACCTGACCACGGCGAGGAGAGACAACAATAGAGTCACTGTCACCTCCCACGCTCGTGTAGATACAGGGACCAGACCACGGCGAGGAGAGACAACAATTGAGTCACTGTCACCTGCCACGCTCGTGTAGCTACAGGGACCAGACCACGGCGAGGTGAGGCAACAATTGAGTCACTGTCACCGGTCACGCATGTCGTAGCTAGAGACACGGTCTCCGCCTGTGCTACATAGTTCGTGCATCTGAACTGAAGCCACTCTCAGTGCTTTCGTTAGATTGTGGCGAGCGTGCTTCATACAGGGGAACGTGCTGAGGAGGGGAACTGAGTACAACTGAGTTGTCTATTGTGACATGAAGATGACTTGTCGACTGAACTCAATTCAAAATATGAACACAGTTGTACACACCCACACAGTTGTACACACCCATACAGTTGTACACACCTCACTGCCAACCAATGAAGAGAATCATTTCTGACTTCTACATCATCAACCCTTTCTAATTATGTCGCTTATTGGAAAGAAATATACTTTTTCCCTTTCTCCCTCTCTCTCTCCCTCTCTCCCTCCCTCTCTCTCTCTCTCTCTCTCTCTCTCTCACACCCTCTTATATTTCACACATTTGTTTCTCTCACTATTATTTTTATACTAATCTTTTTTACAAACACTTCACTTTCTCTCGCTCTTATCTTTCTCTCGATCTTCTCCTTTTCTCAGTTTTCTTTAGCTCGTTTCTTTCTCTCTCGTATCTTTCCCTCGGTTTTTTTTCTGTTACTCATCTCTTTCTGTTACTCATCTCTTTCTCTTATTCATCTCTTTCTCTTACTCATCTCTTTCCCTTATTCATCTCTTTCTCTTACTTATCTCTTTCTCTCATTAATGTACTTCTCTCATTCTTCTTTTCTCTTTCTCTTACTCCTCTTTTTTCCCGCACTCGGGTCTACCTCTCACTCTACTCTTTCACTTACTAGTCTCTTTCCATCAAACGTCTTTTTCTTTCACTGTCTCATTCTCACTTGTCTCATTCTCTCATTTGTCATTTTCTCTCACTTGTCGTTGTCTCCCACTTGTCTCTTTTTCTGGTTCCTCTCTTTCACTCACTTGTCTTTTTCTCCAACTCGTCTCTTTTTCTCATTCATCTTTTTTCTCTCACTCGTCTCTTTTTTCATTTGTCTTTCTCTCCCCTAAGTCTCTTTCTCTCGCTTCTCTTTCTTCTCCCACCCGTCTCTTTTTATAATTTTTTCTTTTTCTCCCACTCGTCTCTTTTTCTCGTTCGCCTCTTTCTCTTACTCATCTCATTTTCTCCCATTTGTTTCGCCCATTTCTTTCTCTCATTCCAATCTTCTTCTGTGTTTTCTCTTTCTTTCACTCTTCTCTAGCTCGTCTCTTTTACATGTTCTTCTATTTTTCTCCCTCATCTCGGAGTTTCATTTCCTCTCACTTTTTATTTTTTTTTTTACCACTGTTATCCTTCACGGTCATTATTTTACCATTTTCTTACGTTTCTCTTTCACTCATTCTTCTCACTTTTCTCGTTCGTTCACTCATTTCTATTCTCACTCGTATCTCTCACTCAATCTTTTCTTTTTTGCTCTTCCCTTTTATAATTTTCTCCACTCTCCTTGTTCACATCTCTCTCTCTCTCTCTCTCTCTCTCTGGCTGTTATCTTTTTTTTGTATTCTCACTCAGCCACCTCCACTCTCACTCCTCTTCCTGTCGCATTCGTAGCCTTTTCACTCTTGTCTCACTTCCTTACTTGTTCCTCACATTTCCATTATTTGCCCTCCACAGGTATCTGCTTTCTCACCCTTCTACCTACATTCATGTCTGGCTTACCCACCTGTCTACCGAACTACCTACCTTCCTTCCTTTCTATCTGTCTGTCTGCCTGTTAAACTGTTTGTCCGTCTAATTAATCTGCCTACCTCCCTGTCTGTCGAATCTACTAATCTTTTTGTCTCCCTGCCTGTCTATCTATCTATCCACACACACCTCACTCCAAGCATATAACACCCCCCCACCCTCCCTGACCTATTAAACACCGTCTCCACCCGCCTCTCATCAAATACAAACTCGCCAACCCCACTGTTTGAAATTCGACAACCCTCTACTCCCACAACACCAACCCGCCAACCCCATTGTTTATTTTCTAGACACGGTCCCCCAACGAGAGGTTAGAACCCACACCGTTACAACTGAATAAACAAGCTCTCGCATCTTGGCCTCTGAGTCCTTATCTTAACGATAACACAGCTTCTCCCCAGGCAGTTCACTTCTCCAGGCATTAAGTTTCTGGCACCGATTGCCAGTAAACTATCTCCTACCTGTCCTAGCTAATACAACCTATCTCTGTCTTTCTACCTCCCGTTAGATAGACATCTTTTTTTAAAGAAGAAAAAAAACAAGAAATAAAAAATAAAAATCGACTTTCACTCTTGTCGCTCCCGACTTTCGCTATTCCTCACTATGCGTTGTGTCATGTCTGCAGCGGGTTTCAAACTGTCAAAAATTATGGCTCTATGTATTTTTATTTATTCTCTTTGTAAAGAACACAGCAGCTTGTCTTAGCAAAAAAGTGGCATTTTAGTTATAATTCTATGTGAGTCGATGGACTCGTGGGGTCTGAATGAGGGAGGAAGGCTGGGATTAGCCATGAGTGGCAGTGTTCCCTAGCGTTTGGCTTTTCGTGGCAAGGCGCTGTGCCACTGAGTACGGGTTCGATCCTGCCTTGGTCCATATTTTTTTCTGTTGTTGATTATTTGTCATTTTTTCCGAGTGCTGTAAACATACCTCTTCCTCTGAATTGATTCACGAAAAAAAATGACCAGGATACACGTGCCTGTTGGTCACATGAAATGTTGCAATCTATGTAGATAAATATGTCCAAGGTATAAAACATGATGGGAGCCGCGATAGCTCAGTTGTTAGTGAACAAGACTACAAAGGACAAGAGGTAGGGTTCGATCCCAACAGGCGGCTTCCGGGTTCACCCAGCCTTTAATGGGTACCGGATTTTTTTTCTGGGAAAGTAAAGCGGCACGGGCGTAATACCGACCGCATTACCCCAAAAATTATGTGCCGAAGATCTGTAAAATTTATGGTCACTAACACCATATTCCCTATACGCCACTTGGCGTGACGGGGTACTTTACTTTAAAAAAATAAAATAAAACATGCTCCTTATTCTATTGGTACTCGATTCGCGGGGTTCTAATTTGTTACACACCACAAAAATAAGATTTACCACTAGAGAAAGATCGGACACAAGCATAAAGAAAGGTGGTAAGTGGATCACAGGCCGTGCTACGGAGTTCGTGCGCGTTGGCCATGGATCTTCTCGGATTTGCTCGAGGGGATATCGGAACACCTTCGTCCGGTGTGCGGTGGTGGTGATCCTAACAACAAAGGTGATGACGCAAGTGAACGAATTCATATGCATGGAGAGATGCACAGCATCATTGTTGGCCAAAAAAGAAATCGCATATAAAGCAAACATTGCGATCAACATATTGATCAAGTCGTTTTTGTCAAACATGGAGATTTTTAAAAAAAAGGGGGGGGGGGGGGGGGGAGGTGCTAGATTCGATAAAAAAAATAACAAGATAAATCCAACCGAAATGAAATGTCTTAGACGCATGGCAGGAAATGGATTGCAAGACAAAATTAGAAGTAATGAATTAAGAAGAAAGAGATAATGCCCGCAGTAGAATATATTCAGGGGAGGTCAATAATAAAGAAGAAAACAACATACAGGGGAGGTCAATCACAAAGAAGAAAAACAACATACAGGGGAGGTCAATTACAAAGAAGAAAACAACAAACTGGGGAGGTCAATCACAAGAAGAAAACAACATACAGGGGAGGTCAATTACAAAGAAGAAAACAACATACAGGGGAGGTCAATCACAAAGAAGAAAACAACATACAGGGGAGGTCAATCACAAAGAAGAAACAACAAACTGGGGAGGTCAATCACAAAGAAGAAACAACATACAGGGGAGGTCAATCACAAAGAAGAAAACAACATACAGGGGAGGTCAATCACAAAGAAGAAAACAACATACAGAGGAGGTCAATCACAAAGAAGAAAACAACATACAGGGGAGGTCAATTACAAAGAAGAAAACAACATACAGGGGAACTCAATCACAAAGAAGAAAGCAGCATACAGAGGAGGTCAATCACAAAGAAGAAAACAACATACAGAGGAAGTCAATCACAAAGAAGAAAACAACATACAGGGGAGGTCAATTACAAAGAAGAAAACAACATACAGGGGAGGTCAATCACAAAGAAGAAAACAACATACAGAGGAGGTCAATCACAAAGAAGAAAACAACATACAGGGGAGGTCAATTACAAAGAAGAAAACAACATACAGGGGAACTCAATCACAAAGAAGAAAGCAGCATACAGAGGAGGTCAATCACAAAGAAGAAAACAACATACAGAGGAAGTCAATCACAAAGAAGAAAACAACATACAGGGGAGGTCAATTACAAAGAAGAAAACAACATACAGGCGAGGTCAATCACAAAGAAGAAAACAACAAGCAGGGGAGATCATTCACAAAGAAGAAAACAACATACAGAGGAAGTCAATCACAAAGAAGAAAACAAACTACCTCTCTCCTCGACCCCGAAAAGTAAATAAGGAAGGAAATAAGAAGATATAATAGTTAACTTAATTACTTTTAGCGTTTAAAAAAAGACAAGTGATAGATTAGTCAATTACTGTGTATTTTATTTTTCAGAATTGTTTTAACGATTGAACGACAAATTCAACTATTGAATTGTGAAAAAAACATCAATTCTTCGTTATTATAACATTTAATTGATATTTTCTTCTAATCACATGAATGAATCATAATAATAACCAAACTAGCTCTTTAGTTCGTGAACTGGATTATTTAAGGGACAAGGAGCCAGGTTTGACTAGTGAATCCTAGATTCACCCAACATTAAACAGGTCCAGGTTTTAACGACGACTTGGTGTAATACCGACCATACATTGAACCATCTGTCACCGGGAAATATTGACAACATCATCATATTCGCTACACGCCTTAAGTTCGTGGAGAGAGCCCTAACACTAATTATATTTCTGTAATTAGCAAATCAGGAAAAAAAAACAACTAATATATCAGTGATAAACAACTGTGGCATACGTGATTGGAAGAGAAATGTAACTCTACATTTACAGCATGTTTCAGAGGCGTTATTACCGTACTGTCGACTCGCTGGCTTTCCGATGAAGTAACATTGTTTCTATTTAAAACTGAGACTCTATTACAACAAACTATTAGTTTGATAAATATACATAGATGATAATTAACACTTAGATAAATGTACGTAAACGATCATTAACACTGGATAAATGTACGTAGACGATAATTAACACTGGATAAATGTACGTAGACGAGAATTAACACTGGATAAATGTACGTAGACGATAATTAACACTGGATAAATGTACGTAAACGATCATTAACACTGGATAAATGTACGTAGACGATAATTAACACTGGATAAATGTACGTAAACGATCATTAACACTGGATAAATGTACGTAGACGATAATTAACACTGGATAAATGTACGTAAACGATCATTAACACTGGATAAATGTACGTAGACGATAATTAACACTGGATAAATGTACGTAGACGATAATTAATACTGGATAAATGTACGTAAACGATCATTAACACTGGATAAATGTACGTAAACGATAATTAACACTGGATAAATGTACGTAGACGATAATTAACACTGGATAAATGTACGTAAACGATAATTAACACTGAATAAATGTACGTAAACGATAATTAACACTGAATAAATGTACGTAGACGATAATTAACACTGAATAAATATACGTAGACGATAATTAACACTGGATAAATGTACGTAGACGATAATTAACACTGGATAAATGTACGCAGACGATAATTAACACTGGAAAAATGTACGTAGACGATAATTAACACCGGATAAATGTACGTAGACAATAATTAACACTGGATAAATGTACGTAGACAATAATTAACACTGGATTTTTACGTAGACAATAATTAACACTGGATAAATGTACGTAGACGATAATTAACACTAGATAAATATACATAGACGATGATTAACACTAGATAAATGTACATAGACGATAATTAACACTGGATAAATGTACATAGACGATAATTAACACTAGATAAATATACATAGACGATGATTAACACTAGATAAATGTACATAGACGATAATTAACACTGGATAAATGTACGTAACGATAATTAACACTAGATAAATGTACGTAAACGATAATTAATACTGGATAAATGTACGTAGACGATAATTAATACTGGATAAATGTACGTAAACGATAATTAATACTGGATAAATGATCGTAAACGATAATTAATACTGGATAAATGTACGTAAACGATAATTAACACTGGATAAATGTACGTAGACGATAATTAATACTGGATAAATGTACGTAAACGATAATTAATACTGGATAAATGTACGTAAACGATAATTAATACTGGATAAATGTACGTAAACGATAATTAATACTGGATAAATGTACGTAGACGATAATTAATACTGGATAAATGTACGTAAACGATAATTAATACTGGATAAATGTACGTAAACGATAATTAACACTGGATAAATGTACGTAGACGATAATTAATACTGGATAAATGTACGTAAACGATAATTAACACTGGATAAATATACGTAGACGATAATTAACACTGGATAAATGTACGTAGACGATAATTAACACTGGATAAATGTACGTAGACGATAATTAACACTTAGATAAATGTACGTTTACGATAATTAACACTTAGGTAAATGTACGTTTACGATAATTAACACTTAGATAAATGTACGTTTACGATAATTAACACTTAGGTAAATGTACGTTTACGATAATTAACACTTAGATAAATGTACGTTTACGATATTTAACACTTAGGTAAATGTACGTTTACGATAATTAACACTTAGATAAATGTACGTTTACGATAATTAACACTTAGATAAATGTACGTTTACTATAATTAACACTTAGGTAAATGTACGTTTACGATAATTAACACTTAGATAAATGTACGTTTACGATAATTAACACTTAGATAAATGTACGTTTACGATAATTAACACTTAGATAAATGTACGTTTACGATAATTAACACTTAGATAAATGTACGTTTACGATAATTAACACTTAGATAAATGTACGTTTACGATAATTAACACTTAAATAAATGTACGTAGACGATAATTAACACTTAAATAAATGTACGTAGACGATAATTAACACTTGGAAAAATGTACGTTTACGATAATTAACACTTAGATAAATGTACGTAGACGATAATTAACACTTAAATAAATGTACGTAGACGATAATTAACACTTAGATAAATGTACGTTTACGATAATTAACACTTAGATAAATGTACGTTTACGATAATTAACACTTAGATAGATGTACGTAGATGATAATTATCACTTAGATAGATGTACGTAGAAGATACTTATCATTTATATTAAAGCCCGTAGAATATACTTATCATTTATATAAATGCCAGTAGAAGATACTTATCATTTATATAAAAGCCCGTCGAAGATACTTATCATTTATATAAATGCCCGTAGAAGATACTTATCATTTATATAAATGCCAGTAGAAGATACTTATCATTTATATAAATGCCCGTAGAAGATACTTATCATTTATATAAATGCACGTAGAAGTACATTAACACTTAGATTAGTGTGCATGAAAGAGCATTAACCTTAAGATTAGTGCGCATAGAGGAACATTAACACTTAGATTAGTTGTATCGAGGAACATTAACACTTAGATTAGTTGTATCGAGGAACATTAATACTTAGATTAGTTGTATCGAGGAACATTAATACTTAGATTAGTTGTATCGAGGAACATTAACACTTAGATTAGTTGTATCCAGGAACATTAACACTTAGATTAGTTGTATCGAGGAACATTAACCCTTAGATTAATGTGTATAGGGGATAATTATTTGGATAAATTAATAAACAATCATTAACACTGAGATAAATCAGCATATTGAACAATAAGTATTTACATCAATCTGCGTATAGGACGAGCTGGAGAAACCAGCAATATCATAATGAAGAGACAATCTATATTTATTGAACATGTCGCGAAAAGAAGGCATTGATAATACTATAACAGGCAGAATGTATGGAAAGGAGAGCAGAGGAAAATGAAGAGAAAAAATATTGAACAGCTTATCTAAATAAGAGAAAAGACCATCGAATGGAATGAATGAAGAACCGATCGATGTGGAGAGAGATGCTCGCCAACGCCAGCCAGCATAATAGGAGATTATGAAGATGCATATAGGAGTATGCTAACTTTTCAATAATTGTGAATATGTAATAGCTATCGCTAAGATCATTGTGAATATGTAATAGCTATCGCTAAAATCATTGTGAATATGTAATAGCTATCGCTAAGATCATTGTGAATATGTAATAGCTATCACTAAGATCATTGTGAATATGTAATAGCTATCACTAAGATCATTGTGAATAAGTAATAGCTATCACTAAGATCATTGTGAATAGGTAATAGCTATCACTAAGATCATTGTGAATATGTAACAGCTATCACTAAGATCATTGTGAATATGTAATAGCTATCACTAAGATCATTGTGAATATGTAATAGCTATCACTAAGATCATTGTGAATAGGTAATAGCTATCACTAAGATCATTGTGAATATGTAATAGCTATCACTAAGATCATTGTGAATAGGTAATAGCTATCACTAAGATCATTGTGAATATGTAACAGCTATCACTAAGATCATTGTGAATATGTAATAGCTATCACTAAGATAATTGTGAATATCTAATAGCCATAACTTAAGTAATTGTGAATATGTAATAGCTATCCCTAAGATCATTGTGAATATGTAATAGCTATCATTAAGATAATTGTGAATATGTAATAGCTATCACTAAGATCATTGTGAATATGTAATAGCTATCACTAAGATCATTGTGAATATATAATAGCTATCACTAAGATCATTGTGAATAGGTAATAGCTATCACTAAGATAATTGTGAATATGTAATAGCCATAACTTAGGTAATTGCAAATATGTAACAGCTATAACTTAGATAATTGTGATTATATGATAACAAACAGATAATTGTGGTTATAAGATAACAAACACTTAGATAATTGTGATTATATGATAACAAACAAATAATTGTGATTATATGATAACAAACAGATAATTGTGATTATATGATAACAAATAGATAATTGTGATTATTTGATAACAAACACTTAGATAAGCAGTAATTCGCTTTCCAGCCGAAGAAGACATTTTACATTAAAATATTGTAAACATATTTGTTCCTTTCATGATGATTTGAAGTTGTTATAAGTGTAGTCAGAGTTTGCTCAGTCCCCGCAGCGTTTCTCTTCCCACGTCTCTTGTTCAGAGCGCAGGATAAACGATATAGCGCCCTCCGGATAAATGTGCATATATGATAATTAACACTGAGATAACTTCTTATATAGTATAGTTAACACTGAGATAAATTCTTATATAGTATAGTTAACACTGAGATAAACTCTTATATAGTATAGTTAACACTGAGATAAATTCTTATATAGGATAGTTAACACTGAGATCAATTCTTATATAGGATAATTAACACATAGATAAATTCTTATATAGGATAGTTAACACTGAGATAAATTCTTATATATGATAATTAACACTGAGATAAATTCTTATATAGGATAATAAACACATAGATAAATTCTTATATAGGATAGTTAACACTGAGATAAATTCTTATATAGGATAATTAACACTGAGATAAATTCTTATATAGGATAATTAACACTGAGATAAATTCTTATATAGGATAATTAACACCTAGATAAATTCTTATATAGGATAGTTAACACTGAGATAAATTCTTATATAGGATAATTAACACCTAGATAAATTCGTATATAGGATAGTTAACACTGAGATAAATTCTTATATAGGATAGTTAACACTGAGATAAATTCTTATATAGGATAGTTAACACTGAGATAAATTCTTATATAGGATAGTTAACACTGAGATAAATTCTTATATAGGATAGTTAACACTGAGATAAATTCTTATATAGGATAGTTAACACTGATGTAAATTCTCAATAGAAACTGGGGTTAAACAAGGATGTATTTTATCGCCCTTGTTATTTGGAGTTGTTATGGACTTCATAATGAAGAAATGCTGCACTGGTAATGAAGGCATCGAATGGATACAAGGAGACCATTTGGAAGACCTCGACTTTCCTGATGACATAGTTCTCATCAGCAGTCAGATAAAAACGATGAAGGAAAACACAAATGAACTATCATCAATAGCCAGCAAAATTGGGCTTGAGATCAATCATAAAAAGACTAAAGTCATGAAAAGCTTAATTCCAACAGACGACAAAATATACATGGAAAACAAACCAGTGGAAGAGATAGATCACTTTATCTATCTTGGAAGTCACATTGATCGAGAAGGGGATACAAGCAAAGAAATTAAAATCAGAATAGCTAAAGCAGCAATGTCTTTCAGAAGCCTTGAAAAGATGAGGAAATAAAAACTCATCAGCACAAACACAAAACTTAGACTATTCAAATCAAATGTACTATCAACCCTTACGTATCCGTGTGAAAGCTGGAAAACAACAAGAGATATAGAAACAAAGTTGAACGCATTCGAAAATAAATGTCTAAGGAAATTACTTGGTATAGCGTGAAACGAATTCAAAACAAACGAGGAAATTAGAGAAATCGCCAATCAACCACTAATATCTTCAGTAATAAAGCAGAGACGAAGGTCATATGTTGGACATGTGATGAGAAGAGATAATAACCGAATAGCAAAGCAAGCCCTCATATGGGAAACAACAGGTAAGAGGAAAAGAGGAAGACCCAGAGAGACACTGAGAAGAACATTGATGGGAGAGGCAGGGATCGGCTCCCTCAATGAGATAGAGCTGCTTGTACAGAACAGAGACAAATGGCGAGATTTGATAAAATATCTTTAAAAGAATTGAAAACTGCTAGAACAAAAATTCAGATAGGAGAAGGAGTATCTTGGTCTACGCCCTATGGGCCGGCTACAGCTCGAAAGGTCAATAGATAGATAGATAGAAATTCTCAAATAGGATCATTAACACTGAGATAAATTCTCATGTAGGATACTTAACACTGAGATACATCCCCATAGCATAATTAGCACAGAAATAAATGTACATAGTATATAACGCACAGTTTAAGTATGCCTGAAAATGAATTAAAAAAAAATAAACATATTTTACTATAATAATTATTTTTGTTATGGTAAAACTAGGGGTATCTACAGGTGTTAAGAAATAAAAGCATCATGCTACAATGAAGTGGCAACGTGATGGACAGCTAAGAGTATTTAATTCATACCAATACAGGAAAAAAAAATACTTTATTGATTCTGGTTCCCAGTGTTCCTCTTTAAACTAACTGAGAAGGCGAACGCGCACCTCACAGCAGTAGAGCTGGAAATTGTCAGCGACCCACAGCTGATGGCTTGCGACAGGATCGGTAAAACAGAACCAGCCAGACCCTGGTCTACCCCTCCGTGGTGCCTCTAGTGAGTGACAGACCAACCTGTCTAGTCTGATCAAGCAAGTTAGTGATCGAAGAGGGAAGACAACCCGGTACTCAAAAATGTAATGCTGAAGTCGGATGTGTTGGGCCGAAATGCGTAAATATCACAGTTATACTGCAAACCACAACAAAACATAGACACGCCTACTTGACGTCCTTTTATGGATGACGAAGAGGTGTTCTCTTTTAGTCATTGGGCGAACTCAAGCAAGCATGCAAGCAAGCTAACTGAAACAAAGCAACATGTGATGTATTCATAACATGATTTTAGAGCTCATATTCTTCCACAAAATTGGAGCGTTTATTATACCACGTGGGCAGTATTACGCAGGGCCGTCCTGCAGACAATCTCTGGGAATAACCTAACGCTGGGAATTTTGGGAATTAAACCTCGTCCCGTATAAACGATAGACGAATGCACTAACTGCTTTGCCATCGCGGATTCATAAGGTAACAATTACGTAACTGCACATGACATATAACTTACATCTAGATAAATATGCATATCTGATAATTATCATTTCGATATATCGACACTTACGGTAATTATCACTTTGATAAATATACGTAAATAATGGTTCGGCCGTTTTATAAGACAGAAAGATCACAACACAACGCGCACTTAATAAACGTTGCCAGAACACCAGACTCAAAGGTCGCTTACAAAAGAAGATGGAATATACCAAACACTAGAAAACATAACAGCAGCAGAGCGAAAGATCGTAAAATATATCTACCTCGACGCTCAAAGGCAAATGAGAAAGGGAAGAAGAAGGACAAAGTAGAAGGAGAAGAAATAGAATAAAAAGTAGAAGGAGAAGAGGAAGAAGATGACGAAGATGGCGAGGAAGAATAAAAAGGAGAAGGAGAATAAGATTAAAGGAGAAGAAGAAAAGAAAGAAGAAGGAGGAGGAGGAGAAGGAGGAGGAGGAGGAGAAGAAGGAGAAGAAGGAGAAGAAGGAGAAGGAGAAGGAGAAGGAGAAGAAGAATAAAAAAGAAAAGGAGAAGGAGAAGAAGAAGAAGGAAAAGGAAAAGAAAGGAGAGAAGAAGGAGAGAAGAAGAGGAGAAGGAAAAGAAGGAGAAGGAAGAAGGAAAAGGAGAAGGAAGAGAAGGTGAAGGAAAAGAAGGAGAAGGAGAAGGAGAAAGAAGGAGAAGAGGAAGGAGAAGGAGAAGAGGAAGGAGAAGGAGAAGAAGAAGAAGAAGGAGAAGGAAAAGAAGGAGAAGAAGAAGGAGAAGGAGAAAGAAGAGAAGGAGAAGAAAAGAAGGAGAGGAGAAGGAAAAGAAGGAGAAGAAGAAGGAGAAGGAGAAGGAAGAGAAGGAGAAGGAAAAGAAGGAGAAGGAAAAGAAGGAGAAGGAGAAGGAAAGAAGGAGAAGAAGAAGGAGAAGGAGAAGAAGAAGGAGAAGAAGAAGAAGAGAAGGAGAAGGAAAAGAAGGAGAAGAAGAAGGAGATGAAGGAGAAGAATAAGAAGGAGAAGGAAAAGGAGGAGAAGGAAAGAAGGAGAAGAGAGAAGGAGAGAAGGGAAGGAAAGAAGAAGGAGAAGGAGAAGGAAAAGAAGGAGAAGAAAAGAAGGAGAGGGAAGAAAAGAAGGAGAAGAAGAAGGAGAAGAAGAAGGAGAAGGAGAGGAAGAGAAGGAGAAGAAAAGAAGGAGAAGGAGAAGGAAAAGAAGGAGAAGAAGAAGGAGAAGAAAAGGAGAAGGAGAAGGAAGAGAGGAGAAGGAAAAGGAGAAGGAAAGAAGGAGAAGGAGAAGGAGAAGCAGAAGAAGAAGGAGAAGAAGAGAAGGAGAAGGAAAAGAAGGAGAAGAAGAAGGAGAAGAGAAGGAAGAGAAGAGAGGAAAAGAAGGAGAAGAAAAGGGAAGGAGAAGAAGAAGGAGAAGGAAGGAAGAGAAGGAGAAGGAAAAGAAGGAGAAGGAAAAGAAGGAGAAGGAGAAGGAAAAGAAGGAGAAGGAGAAGGAGAAGAAGAAAGAGAAGGAGAAGGAAGAGAAGGAGAAGGAAATGAAGGAGAAGGAAAAGAAGGAGAAGATAGGAGAAGAGAAGGAAGAGAAGGAGAAGGAAAAGAAGGAGAAGGAAAAGAAGGAGAAGGAAAAGAAGGAGAAGGAAAGGACAAGGACAAGGAAGAGAAGGAGAAGGAAAAGAAAGAGAAGGAGAAGAAGGAAGAGAAGGAGAAGGAAAAGAAGAAGGAAAAGAAGGAGAAGGAGAAGGAAAAGGAAGAGAAGGAGAAGGAAAAGAGGAGAAGGAAAGAAGGAGAAGAAAAGAAGGAGAAGGGAAAGAAGAGAAGGAAAGAAGGAGAAGGAAAAGGAGAAGGAAAAGAAGGAGAAGGAGAAGGAGAAGAAGAGAGGAGAAGGAAAAGAAGGAGAAGGAAAGAAGGAGAAGGAGAAGGAAAAGAAGGAGAAGGAGAAGGAGAAGGAAAGAAGAAGGAGAAGAAGAAGGAGAAGAAGGAGAAGAAGAAGAAGGAGAAGGAAAAGAAGGAGAAGAAGAAGGAGAAGGAAGAGAAGGAGAAGGAAAAGAAGGAGAAGGAAAAGAAGGAGAAGGAGAATGAAAAGAAGGAGAAGAAGAAGGAGAAGAAGAGAAGGAGAAGGAAGAGAAGAGAAGGAAAAGAGGAGAAGAAAAGAAGGAGAAGAGAATGAAAGAAGGAGAGAAGAAGGAGAAGGAAAAGAAGGAGAAGAAGAAGGAGAAGGAAGAGAAGGAGAAGGAAAAGAAGGAGAAGGAAAAGAAGAAGAAGGAGAAGGAAAAGAAGGAGAAGAAGAAGGAGAAGAGGGAGAAGAAGAAGAGGAGAAGGAAAAGAAGGAGAAGGAAAAGAAGGAGAAGAAGAAGGAGAGGAAGAGGAGAAGGAAAAAGAAGGAGAAGAAGGAGAAGAAGAGGGAAGAAGAAGAAGGAGAAGGAAAAGAAGGAGAAGAAAGAAGGAGAAAGAAGAAGAGAAGAAGAGAAGGAGAAGAAGGAGAAGAAGAAGAAGGAGAAGAAGAGAAGGAGAAGAAGGAGAAGAAAAGGAGAAGAAGAAGAAGGAGAAGGAAAAGAAGGAGAAGAAGAAGGAGAAGGAGAAGGAGAAGGAGAAGAAGGAGAAGAAGGAGAAGGAGAAGGAGAAGGAGAAGAAGGAGAAGGAAAAGAAGGAGAAGAAGAAGGAGAAGGAGAAGGAGAGAGAAGAAGGAGAAGAAGAAGGAGAAGAAGAAGAAGGAGAAGAAGGGAAGAAGAAGGAAGAAGAAGAGGAGAAGAAGGAGAAGGAGAAGAAGGAGAAGAAGAAGGAAGAGAAGAAGAAGGAGAAGGAAAAGAAGAGAAGAAGAAGGAGAAGGAGAAGGAGAAGAAGGAGAAGAGGAGAAGGAGAAGGAGAAGGAGAAGAAGGAGAAGGAAAAGAAGAGAGAAGAAGAAGGAGAAGGAGAAGAAAGAAGGAGAAGAGGAGAAGGAGAAGGAGAAGGAGAAGAAGGAGAAGGAAAGAAGGAGAAGAAGAAGGAGAAGGAGAAGGAGAAGGAGAAGAAGGAGAAGAAGAAGATGGTGAAGAAGAATAAAAGGAGGAGAAGAAAAAGAATGAGAAGAAGAAGGAGCAGTAGAAGAAGAAGATGGCGAAGAAGAATAAAAAGGAGAATGAGAAGAAGGAGAAGAAAAGAAGACGACGAAGAGAGATGGTGAAGAAGAATAAAAGGAGAAGGAGAAGAATAAGGAGGAGAAGAAGAAGTAGAAGAGAGGAAAAAGTAGGAGAAGAATAAAGAGAAGATGAAGAAGATGGAGAAGAAGAAAGAGAAGGAGAAGAAGAAGGAGAAGGAGAAGAAGAAGGAGAAGAAGAAGAGAGGAGAAGAAGAAGAAGGAGAAGAAGAAGGAGAATGAGAAGGAGACGAAGGAGAAGAGAAGGAGAAGGAGAAGGAGAAGAAGGAGAAGAAGAAGAAGGAGAAGAAGAAGGAGAATGAGAAGGAGAAGAAGGAGAAGAAGAAGGAGAAGGAGAAGGAGAAGAAGGAGAAGAAGAGAAGGAGAAGAAGAAGGAGAAGGAGGAAGAAGGAGAAGAAGAGGAGAAGGAGAAGAAGAAGAAGGAGAAGAAGAAGGAGAAGGAGAAGGAGAAGAAGGAGAAGAAGAAGGAGAAGAAGAAGAAGGAGAGAAGAAGGAGAATGAGAAGGAGACGAAGGAGAAGAAGAAGGAGAAGGAGAAGGAAGAAGGAGGAAAGAAGAAGAAGGAGAAGAAGAAGGAGAATGAGAAGAGAAGGGGAGTAGAGAGAAGATGGCGAAGAAGAATAAAAAGGAGAAGGAGAAGAAGAAGGAGAATGAGAGAAGAAGGAGGAGTAGAAGAAGAAGATGGCGAAGAAGAATAAAAAGGAGAAGGAGAAGAAGATGGAGAGGAAGAAGGAGAAGGGAAGAAATAAGGAGGAGAAGAAGAA
>JAVIAB010000117.1:24488151-24643151 GCA_032433765.1 Megaustenia siamemsis
ACAATTTTAACATTGAGTGGTATATAAGATAATTTTAACTTTGATACATCGACAATATACAATAATTATAACTTTAAGAAAAGCTAGGGATAGCCCCCGCCATATAATAGATTTAAACAAAACAAAAGATAAAATGGTTTGGTCACATGACAGGGGAGCAAAACACAACACAAAGAGCCTTCAATAAGCGTTACGAGAACACCAGATCTAAGGGTCGACCAGAAAATGATGGATCGATGAATATTAGAAGCACTAGGAAACAACCGCAGCAGAATAGAATAGAAGAGCAAAAGACCGCAAATTGCATCTCCCCTCGACGCTGAAAGGCAAATGAGGAAGGAAAGAAGGAGAAGAAGATAACTTTAAGTGATATATACGATTATTTTAACTTTGGTAAATTGACAATATACAATAATTATAACTTAGAGTTCATTTTAAACTTTGATAACTTGACATATACGATAATTATAACTTAGAGTTCATTTTAACTTTGATAACTTGACATATACGATAATTATCACTTAGATATCTGAATATAGCAGATAAGTATCTTTAAGATAAATGAACATCACCCGAAAGGAGAGAAAAGAATAGTTCCCTAGTACCCTACATGTCGTGAGGAGGGTTGGGCGTGCGGGGGCCTGGATACCCCGTTAAAAAAAAAAAAGCGGCAAAAGTTTCAGAACAGAACAAGAATACGTTTATGGAAATCAAAACAAATTAGATTATATACAAAAATTAAAAAGAAACCAACTACAATGTGAAATCAGTCCTTTTATACGCCTACGACGCGAATATGGAGAACAACAAAAACGACAGCCCCGAAAATAGAGACTTTCATTAATAAAAGCTTGCTCAGAATAAAGGATTAAAATGGCAGGACAAAATTACTAGCATAGTATAGAGGTATGGGAAAGTGCCAGTCAAATATCAGTGGATAATGAGATGCGACAAAGACGACGGCGCTGGATAGGACACACGCTGTGAAAGCCAACTAAGAGTATTACACGAGAGGCCTCTTTTTTTAAATGCCCAGGGAAGCAAACAAAGGGGAAGGTCAGAATACACTCGGAGAAGACAGGCGGAAACAGAAAGAAAGAAGGGAAAGATATGGAGCGATCTTCAGAGAACAGAATCAAACAGGAGAGTTGGAAAATGTTGAAGATTACAGGAAGTTGAAAGGGAAAAGAGAAAAATAAATGAGATAATGACTTAGAAAATTGAACATATTGGACAATTATCACTTTAAAAAATGAACATATTAGATAATTATAATTTAGAAAAATGAACATATTAAATAATTATAACTTAGAAAAATAACATATTAGATAATCATTAATATTATAAATGATCCTGAGATAATTATCACTCCTAAATGTGCAAATATTAATAATTATCACAACCATCACTTAGATATTCTTCTGAAATTGTAACCTCAGTCCTCTAATATCTAGAGCAAGTAGATGACACCTGAACCGTACAGTAGCTAAGCCACATAATCTAAACGGTAACTATCTGACAGTTACATATCTTCCCACGCTCAAGAACAGAACAATTACGAGAAAACTAACGAAGAAATAGATATATTTTTTTTGGTTTGCGTTCGCCAGCGTTTTTACCTTTGACGAAGTCCTAGAGACTAGGAACTGAATTTTGCGTTTTAATCCGTTCTTCCCTGGCAGCCATGTGCACAGGGGTGCAAAGAGATAAATAATAAATAAAATCCCAACTGGTGCAGCCGGGATTTGAACCAACAACCTCTCTGTCTCGAGGCCGGCATCTTGCCTCGAGACCTGAAGAAATATATAACCAGGAGGCAGGTTTAATAAATTCAGAGGAAGAGGTATGTTTACAGCACTCGGAAATATACATCTTCCTCTGAATTGATTCGCTGATTATCGCCTCGGAAGTTTCCCTCTATAATAATATTCATTTATTATTATTTGTCTACTGTCGGCAGGTTTAATAGTTAGGAAACCATGGTAGCGAAATGGTTAGTATGCTCTTAGTTAACAGATTCAATCCCAAACGTAAGGACTTTTTTTTTACTCGGATTGACACGACTTGGAGACTTAACCAGCATGTGAAAAATGAGTGGAAAGTAGGGCGAACTGACGTGGCGCTGACGTAATCACACATAAAAGTTACATTTGGCACTAAAAATAAGGGGTCTATGCAAAAAAATTCTTTATAAATGGAGAGATGCAGTGAAGCTGATTATAAGAAGAAATGAGAAACAAAATAGGAAACAAAATGGTATGGTTAAAGCTTTCAGGTTTTAATGGACGACACAACTGAACGGCGTTTCGGCTCAATATGCCTTCAGCAGGAATAAAACACGCACGCACACACAAACAAACACACACACACAAACAAACACACAAACACACACACACAAACACACACACACATACAAACACACACATAAAAACACGCACACACTAACAAACAAACACACACACACAAACACACAAATACACACACACAGATATGTAAGTAAAACAAAATAAGCCAACTAATAATGAATTATCTAAAACAAAATAATTGATATCTTAGAAATTATTTTGTTTTAGATACTTCATTATTGAGGGAACCGCGATAGCTCAGTGGTTAGTGAACTGGGCTACAAAGGACAAGAGGTAGGGTTCGATCCTGATCGACGGCTTCCAGGTTCACCCAGCCTTACATGGGTACCGGATTTTTTTCTGGGAAAGTAAAGCGGCACGGGCGTAATACCGACCACATTACCTAAAAAATCATGTGCCGAAGGTCTATAAAAATTATGGTCACTAACACCAAATTATACGCCACTTGGTGTGACGGGGGCTCTTTACTTTATTTTTTTTTTAAACTATGTAGGGCTAATTTTATTTACTTACGTGTCTATGTGTGTTTGTGTGTGTTGTTGTTATTGTTATTTGTTCTTGCTGAAGGCCTATTGAACCGAAACGTTGTTCAATCGTGTCATTAAAATTATGTGTTATAAAATCATGTTCGGACCTACTACGAGTCAACCGCTTCACATGGCTCATATGAGAGAGTTAAGTATTTGCCTTTTGTGAGTGTTGTTTTATTTATATTAGTTGTTTGGGGGACTGGTTGGTCTCGAGGCAAGACGCCGGCCTCGAGACAGAGAGGTTATGGGTACAAATCCCGGCTGCACCAGTTGGGATTTTTATTTGTGATTTCTCTCTGCGGCAACCACCCCTGGTCTCAGCAGCGAGGCCGGCTTGAAACATCAATTACTCATCGGCGTAAAAAAAATATGAGTACCTCCTAAGTCGGAGTCATCTGCCTGTGTGGCGAGGGACCCCTATGCACACGGCTGCCAGGGAATAATGGATTGACAAGCAAAATTCAGTTGCTAGTTTCTAGGGACTTCGTCAGAGGAAAAAGGGGAAAAAAATATTAGTTGTTTTGTACCCGCTTTTACTCAAACGTTGTTTGTTTCGTCTCACAGCTTGTTTCAGCTACAGCTGCCTAATATAATCTTCTGTTTATTTTATATATATTTATTTATTTATTTATTACTGTTATTGCTATTTTGAGTGAGTAGACAGTTTAATTAACGTGACAGTCGCGTTGACGTGTGGGCTCAAATATCCACACACACAAACAAAAAAAAAACAATATAAGATAGCAACAAGACAGTTACGACATTATCTATAAACTATCTTTACGACATCTATCCTATTTCTGAAGTCTGCCGAGGGAAGGGAAGTCATGCTCTTATATGATTGGAGAATAAAAGCGGTCCAGTGCTCTACCGCCACAACGTTATCTTGGCAGAGTTTTTATTTCACTCCCATGGTTCCTGTGTGTGGTCTAGAGGTAAGACGTTCTTCTTTGGACAATAGGTCCCCGGTTCGAATATCGCCACAGAGGTGCAGTTTTTCTGTTGGCGTCCGTGGTTTCTTCGTGGCTTTCCCTAGTCTCTGTGTAGCCAGATTCCATGTCTATCCCTTTTGGATAAGTCAAAAACAAGAGGCCAATGTACTCTGTGCACTTGAAAACCCCCATGGCACTTGGTTACAAAAACGAGGAAGTAAAAATAATGGCCGCTACCCGCGCCAAATTCATTTTGGAAAAAAAGAATGGACCAAAAACGCCATTCCCCGTGATTTGAACCCGCGTCTCTTAATTTCGAGCGAGACAAGTTAACGACTTGCAAACGGATCTCCTTTTATTAACCACGATTGTGAACAATGTACAAAAGAGGTGAGATGTAGAATGGCTCAGGCAAAAGCAGCTTTCCAAAAAATGAAAATACTATGCAATCCATTTTTGACAATAGAAACAAGAAAAGAGTTCTTAAATGTTATGTAGAGCCAGTCTTAACATACGGATGCGAATCATGGACAATAGGACAACAGACAAGAAAATCACTGGAGTCTGTAGAAATGTGGTTTCACAGAAGAATGTTGAGAATACCATGGACAGCTAAGAAGAGTAATGAAGAGGTTCTGAGAAAGGTCAAAGCAAAAAGAGAGCTAATTTCCAATGTTAGCAAGAGACAATCATCATTTTTTGGCCATGTAATGAGAAGAGAACAACTTGAATATATTGTAACAACTGGAAAAATTGAAGGACGAAGAGATAGAGGGAAGCAAAGAGAAAAAATAACAGACAGCTTAAGAGAATGGCTTGGCAGAAGGTCAACAACAGAAATGATAAATAGCTGCCGAGATCGAATGTTGTGGAGAGACATGATCACCTACACCACTAGGCCCGGTACTTGATGATGATGATGATGATTGTGAAAGAAAAGTTAAATTAATGATATGGTTATGTTGTCAAAGCAGGAGTTAATTAGGATGAGATTGTTGATCCTACTATCCACGTGATTCATTTTAAAACACAGACATTCTAACATGAAAAGTGGCTTTGACTATTAGCTCTACCATCTGCAATCGCAAAGATTTCTTCTGGTATTTCTCCCTTCGCTAAAAAGTAGATTACATTTCACTCTCTGTTCCTCCTTCTTTATTTTTTCCCTACATTAACCCTGGCTATATTAGTTAATTATATTTAAACAGATTTTAAAAAAGAAGTAGCCAACTACATTAACCATGCCGCTAAACTACTTACACAATAATACTGGTGATTTCAACCAGACAATTGCAATAGTTAGACAATTGTTTTAATGAGGCATCTTCACAAAGTGAAAACAAGTAGAGTGTGATTCTGGACATACAGTTGAAGTAACAGTTTAGTACAGTTGCTGTGCAAATAAATTAATGAGGAAAATACATGATCGAAACATTTGATTAAACTATATGTACTTTAAGTGACAATCACTTTAGTGAGACAGTTACATTGGCTCGACAGCTACTTTAGTGAAATAGCTACATGACGAGACAGCTCCACTGCTACATTGTTACACTAACGAGACAGGTACACTGCCAGAGACGGCTGCACTAACGAGACAGTTTACACTGTGCTAGTGACGAACGCACAATTTTAATAATTCACAACAGCATAGAAATTACAACTCAAAGTGTCCAGAACAGCACTTGTCATGAACACTTCATGTGATGATTCGAAGATGCAGTTTTGATGTCGTTCACAAGTCTATTTACACCGTTCTCTAGTTACACTTCATAAACCCATCTGGAAACTTGTGCATGCGTGAAAGAAGTCTCTCATTACACAGAAATACTTCCTATAGCCGTCTGTGAATTTATCAAACTATACATTGTTAGCAGACACATTATATTTGTGTCTAAAGGCAACTGCCGGTAGAATGACACTCTCCAGGCTCCGTAATAAAAACAGCACAACTTCTCTGGCTAACACAAAATCATAAACATGATAATATAACTTCTGTACATACAATGTAACCATAATTTTTTCCCATATGAAACAGGCGTACTTGTAGGTAAATGGCGTTCGCACTGGTGTATCTAAAATCTCTAAAAAAAATTATCTACGTGAATCATCTTTCTAAACCATTCTGCATCTTCGAAAATTCCCACACAAAAAAAATCCTAATTCATCCTCTAAAATATTCTCTCTAAGATATCTCTGTGAATTATCTCTCCTCTATGATATCACTATGAATTATCTCCTCTCTAAGATATATCTGTAAATTATCTCATCTCTAATATATCACTATGAATTCTCTCCTCTAAGATATCACTATGAACTATCTCCTCTCAAAGATATCTCTGTGAATTATCTCCTCTCTAAGATATCACTATGATTATCTCTCTTCTCAGATGTCATTATGAATTATCTCCTCTCTAAGATATCTCTGTAAATTATCTCCTCTAGAATATATCTCTGTGAATTATCTCCTCTCTAATATATCTCTGTGAATGATCTCCTCTCTAATCTATCTCTGTGAATTATCTCCTCTCTAAAATATATATGTGAATTATCTCCTCTCTAATATATTTTTGTGAATTACCTCCTCTCTAATATATCTCTGTGAATTATCTGCTCTCTTAGATATCTGTATGAATTATCTCCTCTATAATATATCACTATGAATTATCTCCTCTCTAAAATATCTCTGTGAATTATCTCCTCTCGAAAATATCTCTGTGAATTATCTCCTCCCTAATATACCTCTGTGAATTATATCCTCTCTAATATATCTCTGTGAATTATCTCCTCTATAATATATTTTGTGAATTATCTCCTCTGTAATATATCTATGTGAATTACCTCCTCTCTAATATATATCTGCGAATTACCTCTTCTATAATATATCTCTGTGAATTATCTCCTCTATAATATATCTGTGAATTATCTCCTCTCTAAGATAAATCTGTGAATTATCTGCTCTATAATATATCTCTGTGAATTATCTCCTCTATAATATATCTCTGTGAATTATCTCCTCTCTAAAATGTCTCTGTGAATTACCTCTTCTCTAATATATCTCTGTGAATTATCTCCTCTATAATATATCTTAGTGAATTACCTCTTCTCTAATATATCTCTGTGAATTATCTCCTCTATAATATATCTCTGTGAATTATCTCCTCTATAATATATCTCTGTGAATTATCTCCTCTCTAATATATATCTGTGAATTACCTCCTCTATAATATATCTCTGTGAATTATTTCCTGTCTAATATATCTCAGTGAATGATCTCCTCGCTAGTATATCTCTGCGAATTATCTCTTCTCTAAGATATCACTATGATTTATATCTCCTCTAAGATATCATTATGATTTATCTCCTCTTTAAGATATCACTATGATTTATCTCATCTTTAAGATATCACTATGATTTACCTCTCCTTTAAGATATCACTATGATTTATCTCTCCTTTAAGATATCACTATGATTTATCTCTCCTCTAAGATATTACTATGTTTTATCTCTCATCTAAGATATCATTATGATTTATCTCCTCTTTAAGATATCACTATGATTTAAATCTCCTCTAAGATATCACTATGATTTATATCTCCTCCAAGATATCATTATGATTTATCTCCTCTTTAAGATATCACTATGATTTATCTCTCCTTTAAGATATCACTATGTTTTATCTCTCCTCTAAGATATCACTATGTTTTATCTCTCCTCTAAGATATTATGATTTATCTCCTCTCTAAGATATCACTATGTTTTATCTCTCCTCTAAGATATCATTATGATTTATCTCCTCTCTAAGATATCACTATGTTTTATCTCTCCTCTAAGATATCATTATGATTTATCTCCTCTTTAAGATATCACTATGTTTTATTTCTCCTCTAAGATATCACTATGTTTTATCTCTCCTCTAAGATATCACTATGTTTTATCTCTCCTCTAAGATATTATGATTTATCTCCTCTCTAAGATATCACTATGTTTTATATCTCCTCCAAGATATCATTATGATTTATCTCCTCTTTAAAATATCACTAAGTTTTATCTCTCCTCTAAGATATTATGATTTATCTCCTCTCTAAGATATCACTATGTTTTATCTCTCCTCTAAGATATCATTATGATTTATCTCTCCTTTAAGATACACTATGATTTATCTCCTCTCTAATATATCTCTGTAAATTATCTCCTCTCAAATATATCTCTGTGAATGATCTCCTCTCTAAGATATCTCTGCGAATTATCTCCTCTCTAAGATATCTCTGCGAATTATCTCCTCTCTAATATATCTCTGCGAATTATCTCCTCTTTAAGATATCTCTGTGAATTATCTCCTCTCTAATATATATCTGTGAATTATCTCCTCTCTAATATATCTATTTGAATTATCACCTCTCTGAGATATCTCTGTGAATTATCTCCTCTCTAATATATATCTGTGAATTATCTCCTCTCTAATATATCTCTGTGAATTATCTCCTCTCTAATATATCTATGTGAGTTATCTCCTCTCTAATATATCTCTGTGAATTATCTCCTCTCTAATATATCTCTGTGAATTATCTCCTCTCTACTATATCTATGTGAATTATCTCCCCTCTAATATATCTCGGTGAATTATCTCCTCTCTAATATATCTATGTGAATTATCTCCTCTCTCTTTTTCCGAAAAATTATGCTCCTGAAAATAATCGCCTATTGAACCTTATCTCTCGCTTAAACTTCACATATCTTACTTAAATAGTCAGACCAGCGCAGGTTAGCAGTAATGGCTATTTGCCTTTGTTCAGTTCTTGTAATTATTGTATCCAAAGACTGAATGTGTACAACACGTTTTGATCTCTGCCCTAATCTTCAAGGCAGAATGTTGTTTTGTAATATTCGCTAGACAGTCACATCAACGACACGCTGATACAACTATAACTAGAGAGACGGATAAAGAACACTAAATGGTTATATTAGCTAGACGGTTATATTAGCTAGACGGTTATATTAGCTAGACGGTTATATTAGCTAGACGGTTATATTAGCTAGACAGTTATATTAGCTAGACGGTTATATTGGCTAGACGATTATATTAGCTAGACAGTTATATTAGCTAGACAGTTATATTAGCTAGACAGTTATATTAGCTAGACGATTATATTAGCTAGACAGTTATATTAGCTAAACGATTATATTAGCTAGACGGTTATATTAGCTAAACGATTATATTAGCTATACGGTTATATTAGTTAGACGGTTATATTAGCTAGACAGTTATATTAGCTAGACAGTTATATTAGCTAAACGATTATATTAGCTATACGGTTATATTAGTTAGACGGTTATATTAGCTAGACGGTTATATTAGCTACACGTTTAAATTGGCCAGGCCGTTACATTAGCTAGACGATTATATTAGCTAGACGGTTAAATTAGCTAGACGGTTATATTGGCTAGACGTTTAAATTAGCTAGACGGTTATATTGGCTAGACGTTTAAATTAGCTAGACGGTTATATTGGCTAGACGTTTAAATTAGCTAGACGGTTATATTGGCTAGACGTTTAAATTAGCTAGACGGTTATATTGGCTAGACGTTTAAATTGTCCAGGCCGTTACATTAGCTAGACGGTTAAATTAGCTAGACGGTTATATTAGCTACACGGTTAAATTAGCTAGACGGTTATATTGGCTAGACGTTTAAATTGTCCTCTCTCTCTCTCTCTGCCATCAAGACTCAATCAGCGTAGGATTCCAGACTCTCTCATGAAGGCAGCTGTCTGTTTAAGCGAATCGATTGCCTCATATAGTTTTTCTTCCAGGGAGGTGGGCGTGGACCACATTGCTCTTCTCAGGTTTGTGTACTGGGGGCAACCCTGTAGAACATGTTTTGTAGTCATATTGTACAGTGGCATAGGCTGGTTGTACCTATTTTGAATTTGGTGAACATGTGATTTCTCATTCTATTGTGGCCAGTGCGTAGGCGAAGTATGATGACTTGATCCCTCCTTGATAGTTGGTGGTATCCGTCACGCTCGTTATGCTTTGGGTGATCTCGTTTCCATTTTTCATGGAACTGAACCTTGAGGATGGATTTGGCTTCATCATAACTGAGCGGATGGTTCTCTTGTGGTAATCTCCCTCCCTCTTTAGCTAATTTGTCTGCGCGTTCGTTCCCGTGTATATTACAGCGCGATGGTATCCACTGAATGACTACTCTCTGGAAGTTATTGCATAGTTGGTCCAGAGTTGTTCTCAAGTCATCTAGTTCATTGTTCCTGGGGCGTTTTAGAGCTGATAGTACTGACAGTGAATCAGTGAGAATCACCAATTTATTATGCATGTTATTTTTGTGCTGAGTAGCCAGTGTTGCTGGATCTCTGATGGCCTCAGTTTCTGCTTTAATGTTGTTTGAGAATTTTCCAGCAGCTATTGACTTGGTGACCTCGTCCTGATTATTCAGCGTCAAGAACACACGACCCCCTCCATTTCTGGTGGCATTTGTAGCAGAGCCATCTGTGTATATGTGGGACCAAGAGTCCTGTGGGTAGGTATTGTGTATTTGTTTTTCTGCTACGTGTTTTCTTTCTGCGTCTGATTGGGAGCCTTTTTTCGTGAATCCTGTTATATTTTCCTTAAGTTCTGGTATTTTATGCTTTCTATGAGGAGACATATTAGATGGGCCCAAGGGTTTCGATATTGTTTGGGAAAGTACTGGGTCTCGTAACTAGTTCATTAGCAATTGCAGCGAAGTTGCTCCTCTTAGTCGTACAATTCCGGAACCAGTTATTATTTGGTGCGTGGGGTGGCTAAGGAGCCTTCTATATTTCTCCGCTTGTTGCAATACTTTAATGACCCGTCTGTCATCTAAGGGTTGTATACCTGTTACTGTTTCTAGGGTCTTGATAGGTGTAGATTTCATAGCACCAGTGATGATACGGGCAGCTTGGTTCTGCGTTCTGTTAATTTTGCTAAGGTGTGATTTAGATGCCATAGCCCAGGCTGTGACTCCATACTCTAGAACTGGTCTGACTCTTCCTACGTATAGTCTTTTCAAAATATTGCTGTCTGCGGCCCCCCCCCCCCCCCCCCAGCCCGTTCCTGCCAATTTCTTCATAATGTTAGTTCGTTTTTTTTGGCTTTTTTTCTTGCTCTGTCTAATTTTTCCAAGTCATTCTGCGATTCATGGTGACGCCAAGATATGTTGGGTTTTGGTCAATAGGGAGTGTATGGTCTTTTTATCTTCAAGTTTGCAGAGAGTGTGTTTCTTGATAGGCTGAAAATTGTATATGTAGTTTTTTTTTTTTCGTTGATTGGTAAGAACCAGGTGTTCGTCCATTTTTCAAGTTCACCTAGCGCATCTTTCATCCTGGGTCCAGCCACCGACATACTTTCCTCGCACGCCCATAACGCCAGATCATCTGCGTATATTGCTGAGTGTATTCTGGGTGGAATGTCCATTACGATGTCATTTATGAAAATTAAAAAGAGTGTTGGGGACAAGACTCCGCCTTGTGGGGCACCTTGTTCGATAGAGACCTTCTTACTTAGTTGACCTTGAACTTGTACTCTGGCCGTTCTATCCTGAAGGTATTGAGAGACCCAATTGAATAAACGACCCTGGATGCCAAGTCTAAAAAGCAAGTTCTTTAAACCCTATCGCCAAACCCTATCAAAAGCCTTCTCCATGTCGACCCACACTGCCAGTGTGTGTTTCTTTTCTTGTAGAGCATCTTCTATTTCCTGTGCAATGTAGGTGACCAGGTCTTCAGTTGATCTGTGCTGACGGAAGCCACTTTGTTGTGGTACGATTTGTTGTTTTGTCTCCAAATGCCACATAAGTCTTCTGTTAACCAGCCTTTCCATGAGTTTACTCAGGCAGCTCAGTAGGCTAATTGGTCTATAGCTACTTGGGTCTAGTGGGTCTTTTCCACGCTTGAGGATGGGCACCATAATAGCTTCTTTCAAGATTGCCTGCACATGACCTCTCTTCCAGCTAGCATTTATTATCCTTAGAAGCTGGCTCTTGGCTTTCTGTCCCAGATTTGTCCAGGCCGTTACATTAGCTAGACGGTTCGATTAGCCTGGTCGTTACATTAGTTAGACGGTTATATTAGGTAGGCCGCTACATTAGCTAGACGGTTATATTAGCCTGGCCGTTACATTAGCTAGACGGCTATAATAGGTAGGCCGCTACATTAGCTAGACGGTTATATTGGCCAGGCCGCTACATTAGTTAGGCGGTTATATTAGCCAGGCTGTTACATTAGCCAGACGGTTACTTTAGCCAGACGGTTACACTACTAGACGTTTACACTGGATAGTTAAAATATTCAGTTCACAGTTACATTTATTAAAAGCCTGTTAGTTATATTATCATGACCGTTATGAATTAGCGGTACAGAAGAAGTGGACAAGCATTGCAGTGAAATACACTCATGTATGGGTGTACTAATACAATGAGATCACATAAATGGGATTGAGTTATTGAGTTATTTGCGGGTCATCATCATTGTACTCCGAACATGTCCATAGGTGCTCAGATCCCCTCCTCAGCAATTCCCTCAATGTCCAGCGACTGACGACTCCAGTTCTATGTTGGTTGATAAGTCTTCTTACACGGTCACTAAGTTTATCATTTCTGGCTGTGCCCATCTTAACTCCCATTTCCATCATCCGAAGAAATGACGTGGATCTGTGTTTGTCGAAGTTATGTGCTCTTCCCACATCTCGGAGGGCATTGATGATGTCCGCCCGATCCATTGGTTGCCCGTCCTCAACGACAGCGCAGCTAGCCAACCTGTCCGCCCTTTCATTTCCCCATACTCCCGCATGTCCAGGGACATAGACAAAGGTGACCTTACGTTATTTTGAATTTCTGCAACGACTCTACCCATTGCATGCGTACAGAGCCCGCCTCCACATTTTTTATCATGCTCATCGAATCACTCAGTATACATGCGTGGGTGTAGTCTTGTGACTCTAACCATTTGAATGGTTACAAATGGGACATAACTGTCCAAGTGATATAACTGGATCGCTGACGTGTGCCGCTTTTTGCGTTAACGTGTGCCGGCTTTTCGTTGACATACGCCGGCTTTTCGATGACGTGTGTCAGTTTGTGTTGACATACGCCGGATTTTGCTGACGTGTGTTAGTTTGTGTTGACATACGCCGGTTTTTCGCTGACGTGTGTCAGTTTGTGTTGACATACATCGGTTTTTCGCTGACGTGTGTCAGTTTGTGTTGACATACGCCGGTTCTTCGCGGACGTGTGTCAGTTTGTGTTGACATACGCCGGTTCTTCGCGGACGTGTGTCAGTTTGTGTTGACATACGCCGGATTTTGCTGACGTGTGTTAGTTTGTGTTGACATACGCGGTTTTTCGCTGACGTGTGTCAGTTTGTGTTGACATACATCGGTTTTTCGCTGACGTGTGTCAGTTTGTGTTGACATACGCCGGTTCTTCGCGGACGTGTGTCAGTTGTGTTGACATACGCCGGTTCTTCGCGGACGTGTGTCAGTTTGTGTTGACATACGTCGGTTCTTCGCGGACGTGTGTCAGTTTGTGTTGACATACGTCGGTTCTTCGCGGACGTGTGTCAGTTTGTGTTGACATACGTCGGTTCTTCGCGGACGTGTGTCAGTTTGTGTTGACATACGCCGGTTCTTCGCGGACGTGTGTCAGTTTGTGTTGACATACGTCGGTTCTTCGCGGACGTGTGCCAGTTTGTGTTGAAATACGTCGGTTCTTCGCGGACGTGTGTCAGTTTGTGTTGAAATACGTCGGTTCTTCGCGGACGTGTGTCAGTTTGTGTTGACATACGCCGGTTCTTCGCGGACGTGTGTCAGTTTGTGTTGACATACGCCGGATTTTGCTGACGTGTGTCAGTTTGTGTTGACATACGCCGGTTCTTCGCGGACGTGTGTCAGTTTGTGTTGACATACGCCGGTTCTTCGCGGACGTGTGTCAGTTTGTGCTGACATACGCCGGTTCTTCGCGGACGTGTGTCAGTTGTGTTGACATACGCCGGTTTTTCGCTGACGTGTGTCAGTTTGTGTTGACATACGTCGGTTCTTCGCGGACGTGTGTCAGTTTGTGCTGACATACGCCGGTTCTTCGCGGACGTGTGTCAGTTTGTGTTGACATACGCCGGTTTTTCGCTGACGTGTGTCAGTTTGTGTTGACATACATCGGTTCTTCGCGGACGTATGTCGATTTTTGCGCTGATAGGTGTAAATTTTTGCGTCGACGTATGTCGGTTTTTTATTTTTTTTTTGCGCTGATATGTGTCGACTTCTGCGTTGGCGTGTGTTATAATAAGCAGGAATGAAGACTGTGCATAGACGCATGTTGACCTCCAGTTTATTTTTCCTACTATTGCACTACCGCGCGTACTATATTTTCATCATTATGTGTCAATTGTTTACTTATATCATCATCATCATCATTGAGTGCGTCTCCACATCGAAGGTGGCTACCATGGAGCGCCATTCCACTCTATCTCTTGCTTGATGGTGCAGATTGCTATAGTCTGACTTGTCCATCTTTTGATGTTATTCGTCCATGTTAGTCTTGGTCTGCCTCTGCCTCTTTTACCTTGTATTTTCCCTTCCAATATTACTTTTATTAGGCTGTTATGTCTTTTAGCATGACCCAACACTTTCATTTGTCACGGGGGTACTTTACTTTTTTACTTATACTTCTTCTCCACAAAATCATACTTCTTATGTTTAAAAAAAAAAAAAAAAAATTATTGCAGACACTTGACTTAACTTAATCTTTATCAGTTGTAGGATGGTTGCTCTTTATAGCTTATACTTCGGCTCGTACCAAGGTGCAGGGCCTCCACAATTGTTCTGCAGGAGATACGAGTCCTTGGATGTCTTGGGACATATTAACATCGCATGTCAGATTAGATGGAGGCTGTACAGTAATAAGTTATCCTATTGTCTGTTTACTTGTAGTGACTGCAGTTCCTAGTTTAGTTCATGCAAGAGGCGTAGTATATTTGGTGTCACAATGACAAAGGTATGTGACCAAAACGTTTATATTTCTGTACTGTCGTCTTTTTAGTAAAGCTGCTTTAAACAATGTGATATTTATGTTCTCACGTTTCATCATCCTGCTGTACAGCGATTTACGTTCGATATTATATATTTAAGTGTTGAATGACAGGGGCGTGTCCTCTTCTCAGCTGGAAAATCAGACGTTGGTCTCTACTTTTCAGCTGTTTAATTGGGTCAAGTGGGCGTGGCGTAGCTTGATATTTAAACAGTGAGTTACTAATTCTATCAGTGATACACTTGTTCAATCATTCTTGTTGGTTAGTTACTTCTTTGGATTGTTTGCGTGTGCTGCAGCTAGAGCGCGTTGATGTATGAGATCGTGTTTCCTTGAGATAAATCACGGTTTGGGTAATTCTCTACACTCGGTAAAGTACCTTACATTGTAGCGTGTAACACACACGAGCTGCGAAGATAAAAAAGACGACACAGTTGTAGCATTGAGTTACGTGTGTCTTACTATTGATTGTGACCGACCTGTAAACAACGTATGAAATGTTATAACTGTATGTTATTGATGCAAAACTGTAGATATTGTTTAGGAAAGCGCCATATGAAAAATGTTATTTAATATTGCCACATATTTGACAATGGTCAGACAAGAGCGATATTCTTCTTTTTCTTTCCTTCCTCATCTGCCTCATCTGCGAGGGGAGATATAATTTGCGGACTTTTGCTCTTCTGTTCGCCTCTGCTGCTGTTATGTTTCCTAGTGCTTCTAATATTCCATCGATCCATCTTTTTCGTGGTCGACCCTCGGGTCTGGTGTTCTCACAATGTTTGTTGAAGGCTCGTTGTGTTGTGTTTTGATCTTTCTGCCTTGTCACGTGGCCAAACAATGCAATTTGTTGTTTCCTTATATATTCTATGGAGGGGGCTATTCCTAGCTTTTTCTCAGTTCTTCATTTCTGATCTTATCTCTCAGACTGTTTCCTGTCATTCGTCTAACACATTTAATCTCTGTAGAGGATATTTTTCTTATTGTTCTTGCATCTAGGGTCCAGGACTGGCATTGGTAGCACAACGTTGGAATGAAGATTGTATTGTATAGCGCTCGATTTGCCTCCAGAGTTATTTCCTTGTTGGACAATAGTGGTGATAACTATCCAATGACCTGACAAGCTTTGTTGCATCTTAATTCTATCTCTGCTGTTTGAGAATTATCATTTGTCATTAGACTTCCTAGGTATTTGAATTCCTCTACTTGTTTTAGTTGCCTGCCTTCTCTATTTATGTTGATGTTCTGTTTATTTTTGGCGACATTCCTGACTTCTGTTTTATTGATTTTCATGTTGTATTTGTGCCTGAGATGTTGAGTTTGTTTAAGTGTTCTTGTAGGTCTTCTATTGTTTCATGTATTAGTGCCTGATCGTCTGCAAATAAAAGCTCATTGATCTCCTCTGTCTCTGATAGGTTCGCTAGCTTGCATATATAGTCTATGTATATGATAAACGATCGGTATTAAATTGTTTGGTATTGACATAACTGCTGATGATACTGTACTAGCAGAAAATCCAAAAGATCTACAACAATTACTTAATGAAATAAGCATGTAAGCAAAAAATATGGACTAGATATGAATATCAAAAAGACTAAAACTATGATCATAAACAAAGAAAATACTCAAAACCCACAAGTGGATATCAAAATTGAAGGAATAGACCTGGAGACAGTTCAGAACTACAACTACCTTGGAATACTATAACCAGTATTGGAAAATGTACAATTGAAATAAACAAAAGAATAGGAATGGCAAAAAGTCATTTTAATGTCATAAAGAACATACTAACATCAAAACAAATAACACCAAGGCTAAAACTAAGAATATCAAAATGTTACATCTTCTCAATATTCCTAAATGGTGCAGAAACATTGATATTAGACAAAAAAACAGAACAGAGAATTGAAACCTTTGAAATGTGGATGTATAGAAGAATAGGTAGAATGGATGGAAGGAAAAGAAAACAAACGACGAAGTCTTAAAACAACTAAAAATGAAAAGAGAACTAATAAACACAATTCAAACAAGACAAATGCGATTTTTCGGCCATGTTAAAAGACACAACAGCCTACTAAAAGTAATCCTGGAGGGGAAAATACAAGGTAAAAGAGGCAGAGGCAGAGCAAGACTAACATGGACGAGTAACATCAAAAGATAGACAAATCAGCCTATGACAACCTGCACCATCAAAGCAAGAGAATGAGTTGAATGGCGATCCAAGGTAGCCAACCTTCGATGCGGAGACGGCACTCAATGATGATGATGAGAAACTTCAGGGGGATAATTCAGAAACAATTTAAAGAAGATTTTAAGAGTATCGTGGTTTTTTTTTAGTAAAAGATTTTCGAGGCGGTGATTATATATTTATTACGAGATCAGTGCTTATAATAGAGATCAGGGCTCGGAATGTACAGGTTTCACAGGAGAAAGAGTTGTTGATTACAGATTATGTACAGAAGTTATATTACTGCGTGTTTAATTTTATGTTAGTTAAATAAGTTGTGCTGATTTTCTTAGAGAAACTGGAAAGTGCCTTACCACCGGCGGTTGCCTCAGACACAATTGAAAGTAACCACTAAAGATAATATTTTGAAAGATTTATAGACGACCACAACCGGCATGTTTTTGTAACGAAAGACATTTATGTGCAAGCAAGACCAGATGAATTTGTGAAGTGTAACAAGACAACTGTGTAAATAAACTTTGAAACGTAATCAAGACTATTTCTTCGGGTCACCATTTGAGTGTTGAGCGCATGTATTGTCGTGTTATGATTACTCACGTTGTCTTATCACTGTCACAAATCACAGCCGTAGGTGATACCTAAAATAAGTTACTTAAATCACTAACGAATCCAAGAGGAAATACAGATGTAGGTGATACCTAAAATAAGTTACTTAACTCAGTAACGGATCCAAGAGGAGATACATATGTTGGTGATACCTAAAATAAGTTACTTAACTCAGTAACGGATCCAAGAGGAAATACAGATGTAGGTGATACCTAAAATAAGTTACTTAACTCAGTAACGGATCCAAGAGGAAATACAGATGTAGGTGATACCTAAAATAAGTTACTTAACTCAGTAACGGATCCAAGAGGAAATACAGATGTAGGTGATACCTAAAATTAGTTATTTAACTCAGTAACGGATCCAAGAGGAAATACAGATGTAGGTGATACCTAAAATTAGTTATTTAACTCAGTAACGGATCCAAGAGGAAATACAGATGTAGGTGATACCTAAAATTAGTTATTTAACTCAGTAACGGATCCAAGAGGAAATACAGATGTAGGTGATACCTAAAATTAGTTATTTAACTCAGTAACGGATCCAAGAGGAAATACAGATGTAGGTGATACCTAAATAAGTTACTTAACTCAGTAACGGATCAAAGAGGCTCAGTAACGGATCCAAGAGGAAATACAGATGTTGGTGATACGTAAAATAAGTTACTTAACTCAGTAACGAATCCAAGAGGAAATACAGATGTTGGTGATACCTAAAATAAGTTACTTAACTCAGTAACGAATCCAAGAGGAAATACAGGTGTTGGTGATACCTAAAATAAGTTACTTAACTCAGTAACGAATCCAAGAGGAAATACAGGTGTTGGTGATACCTAAAATAAGTTACTTAACTCAGTAACGAATCCAAGAGGAAATACAGATGTAGGTGATACCTAAAAAAAGTTACTTAACTCAGTAACGGATCAAAGAGGAAATACATATGTTGGTGATACCTAAAATTAGTTATTTAACTCAGTAACGGATCAAAGAGGCTCAGTAACGGATCAAAGAGGCTCAGTAACGGATCAAAGAGGAAATACAGTCGTAGGTGATACCAAAAATAAGTTACTTAACTCAGTAACGGATCAAAGAGGCTCAGTAACGGATCAAAGAGGAAATACAGTCGTAGGTGATACCTAAAATAAGTTACTTAACTCAGTAACGGATCCAACAGGAAATACAATGGACGTCCCCAAAATAACTTGATAAAATCGGATACTTCGGACCGAAAGGTTAAGTATATGGTATTTGGCTGCAAAATAGAACACAGAGCAACAAACGCCAGTTTTCGCTCGAAAACGAAAAAAAAAACGAAGAAGAATTAAAAACATTAGATTATAGAACGTAAAAAATATAAGAATTAAGAACAATAATTGAAAAAATAAAGAAAAAAATAAACAGAACAAGAAGCACAGCAAAAAAAAAGGAGCAAGGTTACAGGATAAAGAAGATACACAAAGGGAAAAAAACCAAAAAGGGGAAAAAGAGGAAGAAAATAAATAAGTGCCAAGAAGAATATACAGAGAAAAATGTAGAAGAGATGAGAATAATAAAAGGAGAGAAACGAACAAAAACAATAAACAAAAGATAACGGCGAAATATCACCACAATCAGTGGATATATTGTGATATATCACTGTATATATGATACATATGCATATGTATCATGTGTGTTTAGCTGGAATATCCATTTTGAAAACATGATACAACAATGTGTTTGTCTTAACATTTAATAGCCTCTTTTAACTTTGTATTTCTAACTTATTCAGTTATCAACAAAGAATTAGTCAGTACGACTGCCTCCTTGATATCGTACAAAAGCGAATCAAACTAGTTTATAACTAAAACACTGCGCTTGTGCAACCAAAAAAGTAATTGTGGGAAGGGTAAACTAAAAGATAGCAGGGCAACATTAAGGAAAGGACGGGTCTCGACCTTGCAAAATCACAGTGAGGGACAGAACAAATTGTAATATAACAATTGCATCTGTTTATTGTACTCAGAATCACTGTACTCCAACGGTTCATCAAGTATCATGATATTTCAAAGTTCATCAACTATCATTGTACTCCAACGGTTCATCAAGTATCATGATATTTCAAAGTTCACCAACTATCATGGTACTCCAACTGCTGATCAACTATCATTGTACTACAACGGTTCATAAACTATAATTTTACTCCAACAATTCATCAACTATCATAGTACAACAACAGTTCATCAACTATCATTGTACTCCAACAGTTCATCAACTATCATTGTACTCCAACAGTTCATCAACTATCATTGTACTCCAACAGTTCATCAACTATCATTGTACTCCAACAGTTCATCAACTATCATTGTACTACAACAGTTCATCAAATATCATTGTACTCCAACAGTTCATCAAATATCATTGTACTCCAACAGTTCATCAACTATCATTGTACTCCAACAGTTCATCAAATATTGTACTCCAACAGTTCATCAACTATCATTGTACTCCAACAGTTCATCAAATATCATTGTACTCCAACAGTTCATCAACTATCATTGTACTCCAACAGTTCATCAACTATCATTGTACTACAACAGTTCATCAAATATCATTGTACTCCAACAGTTCATCAAATATCATTGTACTCCAACAGTTCATCAACTATCATTGTACTCCAACAGTTCATCAACTATCATTGTACTCCAACAGTTCATCAAATATTGTACTCCAACAGTTCATCAACTATCATTGTACTCCAACAGTTCATCAAATATCATTGTACTCCAACAGTTCATCAACTATCATTGTACTCCAACAGTTCATCAACTATCATTGTACTACAACAGTTCATCAAATATCATTGTACTCCAACAGTTCATCAAATATCATTGTACTCCAACAGTTCATCAAATATCATTGTACTCCAACAGTTCATCAACTATCATGGTACTCCAACAGTTCATCAACTATCATTGTACTCCAACAGTTCATCAACTATCATTGTACTCCAACAGTTCATCAACTATCATGGTACTCCAACAGTTCATCAACTATCATGGTACTCCAACAGTTCTTCAACTATCATTGTACTCAAACAGTTCATCAACTATCATTGTACTCCAACAGTTCGTCAACTATCATTGTACTCCAACAGTTCATCAACTATCATTGTACTCCAACTTTTTATCAACTATCATTGTACTCCAACGGTTCATCAACTATTATGGGATACATACGATCACACATCTAATGAGATCAAGGACATTACACTTACTTGAAAGAGGTCGGTATCTGAAGACCACTTTGTCTCAAGCTTCAATGATATATTGTTTATCATACATAAAACGGTCCGGAGATAAATATTTTATAAATAACTGAAAACTAGAATTGTTGCGAGTTAGCATTCCTATGCTATCGTCTTTGACGATGATAATACAAATATAAGAACATCAGAGTTGAGAGGTTTAGTAGGCTACGTTTGTTTCGTTTTATGAAAAGATGACGGTTTTTGGTAAACTATTTCTGGTTAAACATTTTATGGAACAGAGAAACGATATACATGACCGATCAGAAAATACCTTTCATTTTGGGGGAAACGAGCGGAAGTGGTCAGAAGTGTAGGTTTTTTTCTAGTGGTGTGGCGTCTCGATTAAGAGCGCGGTTTTCAATCCTGATTTGGGTTGTCTGTTGTTTTCTGTGTTTTGTGTTGTTTATTTTAATGGCTTCTTTTCCGAGTGTTATAATAATACTTGTAAAAAAAAAAAAAAGTAAAGTACCCCCCGTCACGCCAAGTGGCGTATAGGGAAATATGGTGTTAGTGACCCTATATTTTACAGACCTGCACATGATTTTTGGGGTAATGTGGTCGGTATTACGCCCATGCTGCTTTACTTTCCCAGAAAAAATCCGGTACCCATTTAAGGCTAGGTGAACCCGGAGCCGTCGGTTGGGATCGAACCCTACCCCTTGTCCGTAGTAGTCCAGTTCACTAACCACTGAGCTATCGCGGCTCCCACTAATTTTTAGGGAATTAGTAAAACCCAGGTGTCCTCGCCAGGGTACGAACCCCGGCTGTTGCCGTGGTAAGCCAACCGCCTATCGATTGCGCTAACCGGACACCCAATAATACTTGTATTTCTGTGTAATTTATATATTCAGTCTTTGAAATGTTTCTTTTCATTAACATTAATCTGTTACGGGTGAGCATTGGGAGATGACCTGTCGACTAAACTAAACTAATATATCAAACGGGGGCGAGGGGTGGTTGCTGGGTGGTCTAGAGGTATGACATCGGCCTCTGAACAAGAGGTTACCGGGTTCGACCTCCGTTATTATCGGATGAAAATGTTTTTTAAAAAAGTGAATTCGTGATTTCTTCGCGACTTTGTCCTCCCTGCTTGTCTCTGGGTAGTCAGATCCGATGTCTAGTCTTCTCTGATAACGGCAAAAAGCAGGAAGCTCAGTTCTCACTTTGCGCACGTTAAAAACCCTTGGCAGTTAGACATCGAAAAAGAGTAGCCAAAAACATGGTTGCTACCTGGGCAAAATTATGAGGGAACAAAACTAGCCAAAACGTCAAAAATTTCGACGATAAAAATATGAGAGTGCCGCCTGTATGGCGGGGGACATCTGTGCAAAAGGCTGCATGTGTGAACAATAGGAAAAAAGTGATATTCATGCAAAATTCATTCCCTCTGAAGTTCACTAGAGAACTACATCCTACTACATTACCACGGTACGTTCCACCGACTACATTCTACTACATTACTACGGTACGTTCCGCCGACTACATTCTACTACATTACCACGATACGTTCCGCCCACTACATTCTACTATATTACCACGGTACGTTCCGCCGACTACATTCTACTACAATACCACGGTACGTTCCGCCGACTACCTTCTACTACATTACCACGGTACGTTCCGCCGACTACATTCTACTACATTACCACGGTACGTTCCGCCGACTACATTCTACTACATTACCACGGTACGTTCCGCCGACTACATTCTACTACATTACCACGGTAAATTCCGCCGACTACCTTCTACTACATTACCACGGTACGTTCCGCCGACTACATCCTACTACAATACCACGGTACGTTCCACCGACTACATCCTACTACATATACCACGGTACGTTCCACCGACTACATCCTACTACATATACCACGGTACGTTCCACCGACTACATTCTACTACATTACCACGGTACGTTCCGCCGACTACATTCTACTACATTACCACGGTACGTTCCGCCGACTACATTCTACTATAATACCACGGTACGTTCCGCCGACTACATCCTACTACAATACCACGGTACGTTCCACCGACTACATCCTACTACAATACCACGGTACGTTCCGCCGACTACATCCTACTACAATACCACGGTACGTTCCGTCGACTACATCCTACTACATTACCACGGTACGTTCCGCCGACTACATTCTACTACATTACCACGGTACGTTCCGCCGACTACCTTCTACTACATTACCACGGTACGTTCCGCCGACTACATCCTACTACAATACCACGGTACGTTCCACCGACTACATTCTACTACAATACCACGGTACGTTCCGCCGACTACATTCTACTACATTACCACGGTACGTTCCGCCGACTACATTCTACTACATTACCACGGTACGTTCCGCCGACTACATTCTACTACAATACCACGGTACGTTCCGCCGACTACATCCTACTATAATACCACGGCACGTTCCGCCGACTACATCCTACTACAATACCACGGTACGTTCCGCCGACTACATCCTACTACAATACCACGGTACGTTCCACCGACTACATCCTACTACAATACCACGGTACGTTCCGCCGACTACACCCAACTACAATACCACGGTACGTTCCGCCGACTACATCCTACTACATTACCACGGTACGTTCCGCCGACTACATCCTACTATAATACCACGGTACGTTCCGCCGACTACATCCTACTACAATACCACGGTACGTTCCGCCGACTACATCCTACTACAATACCACGGTACGTTCCGCCGACTACATCCTACTACAATACCACGGTACGTTCCGTCGACTACATCCTACTACATTACCACGGTACGTTCCGTCGACTACATCCTACTACATTAGCACGGTACGTTCCGCCGACTACATTCTACTACATTACCACGGTACGTTCCGCCGACTACATCCTACTACATTACCGCGGTACGTTTTGCCGACTACATCCTACTACAATACCACGGTACGTTCCGCCGACTACACCCTACTACATTACCACGGTACGTTCCGCCGACTACATCCTACTACATTACCACGGTACGTTCCGCCGACTACATCCTACTACAATACCACGGAACGTTCCGCCGACTATTTCCTACTACAATACCACGGTACGTTCCGCCAACTACATTCTACTACAATACCTCGGTACGTTCCGCCAACTACATTCTACTACAATACCACGCTACATTCCACCGACTACATTCCACTAACCAGCTGATTTATAAGAAGGAATAAAGAACTTTTGAAAAAGGGACCGTTACAAGAGAATCTCGTATAAATCCATTGACGTCTTAGCTTGTCAACGGTAGAAGGTATAGTAGAAAGAAACAACAGAAGAAGGAAGCCTGTGATATCAGTTCTCTAACTGTGACGGTATCAATGATGACTGCTGATATTGGATCCGTCAATTTATCTGTGGCTGGAGATAAAAACAGCGCTGGCGACCGATAACGGAACATCACGAACCACTTAACACTTTCCCGATCTTTGAGAGGACGATTACTCTCCGTTACCTCTTCCTAGGGACGTTTGATCAGGCGGGGAGGGGACGAGATGGAAAAGGGGCATTTTGAGAGGCGTCTTTAAATCAGTGGCGTAGCGTTGGGGATAGGAGGGCGATTGCCCGGAGCGTCATTCAAAGAATTTCAACAGGAAAAAAAAATAAAAAATGGAAGCAATAACACATTTTTAAAATCGGTTTGGACGAATGTAAAGGCGTCTAGGGAACAGGCAAATAATTGCAATGCTGCGGTAAAGCTGGTAGCAAGGAGCCAATGGTGGGGTGTGCTAAACACTCCAAGGTATGGTGACAGCTTTACAAATAAAGAACACAACACAATACTGACGTTTCGGCCTGTGGCCTTCTTCAGAATACAGGGACAACGACAACAAGCGGTGAAGCACAATTACTACATGTTAGATGATAAAGTGGAGGGCGAGGAAAGTAGGATGCAAAAATAAGAAAAGAGAGAAATGAATTTTACATGATGAGAGGTATGATGGGCGTCAAAATATATAAAATAGAAAAAGAGAGAGAAAAATGTATAATAAATTGTACTTAGCTGAGCTCAGAGCAGGGAGCAGGAAAACTGTAATCCGTGCTGAAACCAGTCGGAATGACGAAATGACTAAAAGCGCAGAGAACGTGTATAGAAAGCAACACGTGACAAAGACAGGTCAGTAAAGAGGGCAAAAAGGATCAAATTTCGGGAAAACCAAAAAGGGGGGGGGGGGAAGGGGGCATAGACGAGGATACTCCTGGGACACAACAAGCAATACATATAAATCACTCAACAATGGAAGTGAGAGATCACGCGAGAGGTTAAGAGAAAGAAATAGAATGACACGACAAAGTAGTAAACTAGGCAGTGGGTGAGAGAGATGGACTCTACAGAATGGATGGCCTCGAACTGAACGAGTTGAGAGGTAGGTCAACGAAAGGAAGGATTGGATACTGGAGGAAGAGATACGGTGAGGAAGAATAATAAAGCCGGTATAATGAGAAGGGCGATAGAGGGGTGGTCCGGAGGAAGTTAGTCTATCGGGAGGTAGGGAAGTATTGGAGGAGGAGGTATGGAGAGGAGGGATAAGAAGCAGGTATATGAAAACTGGATAGGGGGAGAGGCGGTAGGTCAGAAGTGAATGGAAAAAGAGAAAGTTTGGAAGAAGTGGAGCAATAGGGGATGGTGTGCAAGAGGTATGAACCATAGGAGGTAAAGAAGTAGGGAAATGATAGAACAAAGGGGGAATGAAAGTGGGCATCAGGATAAGGGGGATACTGGAATAGTAGGTATAGATGAGTAGTGACTACAAGTTAATAGAGAGGAGAGGGGTGAGCTAGGAGTAGATCAGCAGAGGGGTGGTAGGAAGGACGAGGGACAATAGAGGTGGGCAGAGAGATCGTACGTACAGTCCAGGTGGAGAGGTGATATAGTGATAAAGAGGTAAAGGACATGAAGATAGTCAGAAGAGAAAAAGGTGTAGGGAGAGGGGGGGGTTTAGGAGGAAGAAGGCAAGATGGGGGTTACTCAAAGAGGATATGAAAAGCAGGGATGGACGAGGAGTAGAGGACCCAAGAAGAGAAATAGGAAGAGAGGTCCATAGGTACCATCCTACTACTCGTCTGCTCTTCCCTGACCCACCACTAGTGGCCTTTAGACGTGACCGGAACCTCCGAGACTTTCTTGTCAGGGGCCGTCTTCCTGCTGACCACTTCAGCCATCGAGGCACTATCCGCTGCAACCGGAGAGTATGTAAAACTTGTGACCACGTTCTCCAGACCGACACTGTCCTCTTCCCTAATGGTCCTTTCGAGATCAGAGAGGGATTCACTTGCACATCGCGGAACATCATTTATGCCATCATCTGTAAGCGATGCAAGTTGACCTACATCGGTCAGTCTGGTCGCAGAATCGGCGATAGGTGCCGTGAACACTTGAATGACATCACCCAAGAAGCGGACACTCCTGTAGCAGCCCACTTAAACTCGAGGGGCCATCGAGGTAAGACTGATGTCTTGGTAACTGGCCTAATATCATGCTCCTCTGATCACCACAGTCGGCTCACTCTTGAGCACCGTCTGATCGCTCGTTGGGGCTGCCTCACCCCTCGTGGCATCAATGTATCCCTGTCCCTCTGAGGACCCTCCTGCCTCCGACTCCATCCTCCTACCTATGGACCTCTCTTCCTATTTCTCTTCTTGGGTCCTCTACTCCTCGTCCATCCCTGCTTTTCATATCCTCTTTGAGTAACCCCCATCTTGCCTTCTTCCTCCTAAACCCCCCCCCCCTCTCCCTACACCTTTTTCTCTTCTGACTATCTTCATGTCCTTTACCTCTTTATCACTATATCACCTCTCCACCTGGACTGTACGTACGATCTCTCTGCCCACCTCTATTGTCCCTCGTCCTTCCTACCACCCCTCTGCTGATCTACTCCTAGCTCACCCCTCTCCTCTCTATTAACTTGTAGTCACTACTCATCTATACCTACTATTCCAGTATCCCCCTTATCCTGATGCCCACTTTCATTCCCCCCTTTGTTCTATCATTTCCCTACTTCTTTACCTCCTATGGTTCATACCTCTTGCACACCATCCCCTATTGCTCCACTTCTTCCAGACTTTCTCTTTTTCCATTCACTTCTGACCTACCGCCTCTCCCCCTATCCAGTTTTCATATACCTGCTTCTTATCCCTCCTCTCCATACCTCCTCCTCCAATACTTCCCTACCTCCCGATAGACTAACTTCCTCCGGACCACCCCTCTATCGCCCTTCTCATTATACCGGCTTTATTATTCTTCCTCACCGTATCTCTTCCTCCAGTATCCAATCCTTCCTTTCGTTGACCTACCTCTCAACTCGTTCAGTTCGAGGCCATCCATTCTGTAGAGTCCATCTCTCTCACCCACTGCCTAGTTTACTACTTTGTCGTGTCATTCTATTTCTTTCTCTTAACCTCTCGCGTGATCTCTCACTTCCATTGTTGAGTGATTTATATGTATTGCTTGTTGTGTCCCAGGAGTATCCTCGTCTATGCCCCCTTCCCCCCCCCTTTTTGGTTTTCCCGAAATTTGATCCTTTTTGCCCTCTTTACTGACCTGTCTTTGTCACGTGTTGCTTTCTATACACGTTCTCTGCGCTTTTAGTCATTTCGTCATTCCGACTGGTTTCAGCACGGATTACAGTTTTCCTGCTCCCTGCTCTGAGCTCAGCTAAGTACAATTTATTATACATTTTTCTCTCTCTTTTTCTATTTTATATATTTTGACGCCCATCATACCTCTCATCATGTAAAATTCATTTCTCTCTTTTCTTATTTTTGCATCCTACTTTCCTCGCCCTCCACTTTATCATCTAACATGTAGTAATTGTGCTTCACCGCTTGTTGTCGTTGTCCCTGTATTCTGAAGAAGGCCACAGGCCGAAACGTCAGTATTGTGTTGTGTTCTTTATTTGTAAAGCTGTCACCATACCTTGGAGTGTTTAGCACACCCCACCATTGGCTCCCTAAAGGCGTCTAGCCTCGGGGGCTGGCAGCTCATCTACTTTCTTTAACTTGGGCGGATTAACCCACGCAACGCCCCTGCTTTGATCTGGTATGTGTTTGGAACAAACGATTTTGTCCAAACTTTATTGCTAGATGTTATTGCCAAATTGTAATGGTAGATAAAGTTAATAAATTAAGCATGAATTTATGGATTTTTAATTGAAATATGATATAATTAAAGTTATATTGTAGGATTGGTATTGTGGAGTTATATTGTTATAAACATGGTCGTGATAAAAACATTATAGTATTTGTAAATCTGATATTGTAATACAAAGTTGTGATTTGTCATGATTAGTCTAGGCAATAAAAGAAGGTAGTTTGCCATTCCTTTCCTTCTTGGCAGTGACTGTACTAGTTGGAGATCGCAGCCATTGTCTCTATACATGAGATCCTCTGCCTGTCATCGCGGTGTGGGGACCATAACCGGCACTACTTGTCGGCTGCTCCCACAACACCATCCACCACCTGCTCCAATGGCTTCACATAACCCTGATAGGGGGGCTAAACGGGAGCTCCACCTTGCCTAGGGGTGTCCCGAAGACTAGCGGAGGAAAGGAGGCGTTTTTCTCCTCCTTTGGTAGGGCAGAACTCTACCCGCTAACCCAAATACAAACATAATATTAATGGTATATATGATGTTTTGATACAACCATGATTTCATGATGTAAATATGACATTGAGATAGTTGCATTGTTAACGTACTCTTAGTTATAAGGGAATCAATCGAAAAAAGTGTTGTCAGCTCAGGATTCGATCATCTACATGGATGGTTCCGTATCCCGCGGACAGCCCAGTGGTTGGGGTTTTGTAGGATACCAATATGGCAGAGAAGTGGCTAGGGAATCTGGCAAGTGTAGCATTACGGTGTCCATAATGAGAATGGAGATAGATACCGCAAAGGCGGCGATAACAAAGTTGTTAGTTGTTGTTGGTTATGGAAGGCCTCGGTATCACTGCAAACGAATTAAAATCCATAATTGCTCAACCGCCCGTTCCAGCGGAATCATCCGAATTAATATCTCATCTTCCAAACAAAGAAAGGTAACTGTAGTTCCCATCGCAGCAGTCTCAGCACACGCCAAAAGACATAAGGCGAAACCGCGCAGAAAGTGAACACAGCCAACTGTTCCCTGTCATACGATATCATCATTCATCGTAAACAATTGGAATATCGAAACATGATCAAAACGGATGAGACACACAGCTACCGGTGTGCACAGAGCACTTAACTCAGTAGCTCCTGCAACAAGCCAGACTTGGAATATGAGGAAACTGCAACAAGGAACACTTTTCAGAAATAGCCTGCAATGGTTCCTGCCGCCTATCCACCACATACCGGAAGTTCTAACAAGGTTGGTTACACAGAACGTGGATCACGCAGTCTTAGTGACTGACTCGCAGAGTATGCTACGGAAGATGGATAGACAGTGTATGCGGCAGGAGTGGATGCAGCTCTTGGGTGACTCCAAAGTGAACGCGTTAAAATGGGTGTACTGTCAGGGCATGCTGGTGTATTCGGTAATGAAATAGCCGATAAGATCGCTTGCAGCTCTATCAATGAGTGTGGCCTTACTCTCGAGAAGACATCGCCAAGTTTGTTCTTCATTCCTTAATAGAAAAAGAGGTGTATGTGTGTGGCAATAATGTAAATATTGAGATACTGAGAAGTCTAAAGGGAGAAAAGGGATCTGGTCGATCCGGAGTGTTCAGTAAGAAAAGTAGTTTCTAGAATCAACACTTTACAGGAACAATCAGCCGCTTACGTTTTGAGAAATGCTGAGACGGTTCGTTGGAGCGGATATGGGGATGCCCCGACTGCAGTGAAACTGATTCCATTAATAGAAGAGTGCAAAATGGCTCCTGACACTATATGTAGCGTATAAGCAATCTGGTATTATTGCTCATACTTTTGTTAATTATTGCTTCGTAGTCATCACACCAGGTAGAGACTGTAGACAACAAATTCATCGGTTCTTAAAGCAGAAGTGCAGGCCTTAATTTTTTAAAACTCTTCCTATAGTGACACGGCCATTCACACAGACGGGCCTGTTATTCGACACGTACGGAACTCGTGGGCTTTCACGGTTCTTGTTGGAGATCGAACTGTAACAGAAAAGACAGCGGTGTTTTCGCATTGACTACAAGTAGTTTGACTATAGAAATTGTGGCTGTTGCAAACGCATTAGCATGACTTGAGATACAGTCTTATACACGTGGTGTTTCTTCAATGACTCAATGAGTATGTTCAGAAAGATCGCAACTGGCTGTGCTGGACGGCAGTCGTTTGTCTCTGGGGAGGTCTATTTATTTTTTTAAAGTGTCGATTTAAATTGTTGTGCTAGGGCACGTGGGTATAAAAGGTAATGAATGTGCTGACAGACTTGCCAGTTTGGCTGATGTTGAGTGCGGAAGCGCAATGGACCGCTCTGACATTCTAAATGCTCTCATCGACGCTGGACGAAAAAAACGACTTGAAAAAATCATCCTGAATCCGCAGCCATGAATAACCGTAACTGCACGAATATCATATTAGGGTGGAAGATGTCAGACGCTACTTTGGAATCTAAAGAAGACTTGTCAGAACAAGCACCTGTATCGTTTGTCACAATAGGCTGATGGATATTCTTCGGAGCTCTGAGCACTCATGGGCTTGTCCAATTTACTATCAGGATATCATGTCGACTAAACTAGACTAAACTAAACTAAACTAAACTAAACTAAACTAAACTAAACTAAACTAAACTAAACTAAACTAAACTAAACTAAACTAAACTAAACTAAACTAAACTAAACTAAACTAAACTAAATTAAAACGACTAAACTAAACTAAAGTAAAACAACTAAACTAAACTAAAGTAAAACGACTAAACTAAACTAAACTAAAACAACTAAACTAAACTAAAGTAAAACGACTAAACTAAACTAAATTGAACTAAACTAAACTAGACTAAACTAGACTAAACTAAACTAAACTAAACTAAACTAAAACCAAGCCAAACCAAACCAAACCAAAACCAAGCCAAATCAAACCAAACCAAACCAAACCAAGCCAAACCAAAACCACAAGACAAACCAAAACCAAAACTAAAACCAAACCAAACCAAACCAAACCAAACCAAAACGAAATAAAAGCTAGGCTAAACACAAATTTTTCATTTAACAAATAAAAACTAGTTTGAAACAGTATAAGTGGCTGCAGCGTTGAGGCAAAGTGTTTTTTGTCTTTACACCCAGAAGGTAGCCGGTTCAAACCAGATTTGGGACGATCAAGTACTCAGTCCAGAGATCCAAATTCTCAATGTAGCTGGGATCTAGTACCAACCCCGATCGGAGATGGACAATTACAAGTAGTTATATGTTCAAGTTGGGCACACACCAAAACTCTTGAGAGTTGAAAATTGAAACGAGTAGACTGCGTGCCGCTGTCCGGGGTTATATTTTAAAAATAAAGTGAAAAAAACAAAACCTTTCGCAAAGTGATGTATAGCAATTATGTAAGTGGCCATATTTTTTTATTCGGGACGGTCGCAACGTTATAATTATTTTATATTTATTTTAAATTAAATTAAATAAATTTATAAAAATTTAATTTATAACAAAATTTAATAAAATTATTTTTAAATATTTTTTGTGGGGAGGGAGGGGATTGGGGGGGGGGGGGGGGGGGGGTCATAATTACTTCCCTGCCGCCGTTCTTTCCAAGATAAAATCTGGTTCTTGTTTTTAGCTAGGTCAACATTGAAGCCATTAGTTAGGGTCGAACTCAAACTCTTGTCCGCGGTAGCCCAGATCACTAATCGCTCAGCTTAAACGGCTTCCAAAATGTAAGAAAAGTAAAGCTTTTAATGTTTCATATTAATGAGTCGGACTTTTGGAATTACCTGAAGTGTCTTCGCATTGCTATAGGTTTTGCGAACAAGAAAGACAGCAGCGTATAATGGACATTGTCGATGTGTAGGGACAGAGATACTTACACTAAAACACAGACAAAAGGAGCAAGGCAAGTTAACCAAAACGCAGCTGTAATATCAATGTTGTCTAGCAAACAGTGGCACAGCGTTGTTGTGGGGAAAAGGGGGGGGGAGCGGGTGTGAGTTGGGCTGAGGGGAGATTGTCCATGGTGGAACATTCATTGGGGTGCGCAATTTCAAACGAAAAAAACTAACCAGTAAATAAACAGATACAGAGGTGTGAGGATGCAATAGTCTCTTGTCCCAGACGTTTACAACTAACATATGTGTTGTGATTAGGGCGCTGACAACCGGAATATTTTCCTTGACCCAGGCGTTGTCAACAAACATACTGTCTACGGTCCGGTCGCTAACAACCAACATGTTCTCATTTGTTCAGTTGCTTACAAGGTAAGACAACCAATATATTCTCATTTGTTCAATTCCTGAAATAGGAAATACTTTCCTTGGTTCAGTTGCTGACAACTAACATACATGCTATGGTCCGGACGCTGACAACTAACATACATGCTATGGTCCGGGCGCTGTCAACTAACATACATGCTATGGTCCGGACGCTGACAACTAACATACATGCTATGGTCCGGACGCTGACAACTAACATACATGCTATGGTCCGGGCGCTGTCAACTAACATACATGCCATGGTCCGGACGCTGACAACTAACATACATGCTATGGTCCGGGGGCTGACAATCAACATACATGATATAGCCCGGGCGCTGACAACCAACATACATGCTATGGCTCGGGCGCTGACAACTAACATACATGCTATAGCCCGGGCGCTGACAAATACCATACATGCTATGGCCCGAGCGCTGACAACCAACATACATGCTATAGCCCGGGAGCTGACAACCAAAAAATACATGCTATGGTCCGGGTGCTGACCACAAAAATACATGCTATGGTCCGGGCGCTGACAAATAACTTACAAGCTATGGTCCGGGGGCTGACAACTAATATACATGCTATAGCCGGGGCGCTGACAACCAACATACATGCTATAGCCCGGGCGCTGACAACAAAAATACATGCTATGGTCCGGGCGCTGACAACCAACATACATGCTATAGCCCGGGCGCTGACAACCAACATACATGCTATAGCCCGGGCGCTGACAACAAAAATACATGCTATAGCCCGGGCGCTGACAACAAAAATACATGCTATGGTCCGGGTGCTGACAACCAACATACATGCTATAGCCCGGGCGCTGGCAACCAACATACATGCTATAGCCCGGGCGCTGACAACCAACATACATGCTATGGTCCGGGCGCTGACAACAAAAATACATGCTATGGTCCGGGCGCTGACAAATAACTTACATGCTATGGTCCGGTGGCTGACAACTAACATACATGCTATAGCACGGGCGCTGACAACCAACATACATGCTATAGCCCGGGCGCTGACAACAAAAATACATGCTATGGTCCGGGCGCTGACAACCAACATACATGCTATAGCCCGGGCGCTGACAACCAACATACATGCTATAGCCCGGGCGCTGACAACAAAAATACATGCTATAGCCCGGGCGCTGACAACAAAAATACATGCTATGGTCCGGGTGCTGACAACCAACATACATGCTATAGCCCGGGCGCTGGCAACCAACATACATGCTATAGCCCGGGCGCTGACAACCAACGTACATGCTATGGTCTGGGCGCTGACAACAAAAATACATGCTATGGTCCGGGCGCTGACAAATAACTTACATGCTATGGTCCGGGGGCTGACAACTAACATACATGCTATAGCACGGGCGCTGACAACTAACATACATGCTATAGCCCGGGCACTGACAACCAACATACATGCTATAGCCGGGCGCTGACAACCAACATACATGCTATAGCCCGGGCGCTGACAACCAACATACATGCTATAGCCCGGGCGCTGACAACAAAAATACATGCTATGGTCCGGGCGCTGACAAATAACTTACATGCTATAGCCCGGATGCTGACAACAAAAATACATGCTATGGTCCGGGCGCTGACAACCAACATACATGCTATAGCCCGGGCGCTGACAACCAACATACATGCTATAGCCCGGGCGCTGACAACAAAAATACACGCTATAGCCCGGGCGCTGACAACAAAAATACATGCTATGGTCCGGGTGCTGACAACCAACATACATGCTATAGCCCGGGCGCTGGCAACCAACATACATGCTATAGCCGGGCGCTGACAACCAACGTACATGCTATGGTCTGGGCGCTGACAACAAAAATACATGCTATGGTCCGGGCGCTGACAAATAACTTACATGCTATGGTCCGGGGGCTGACAACTAACATACATGCTATAGCACGGGCGCTGACAACTAACATACATGCTATAGCCCGGGCACTGACAACCAACATACATGCTATAGCCCGGGCGCTGACAACAAAAATACATGCTATGGTCCGGGCGCTGACAAATAACTTACATGCTATAGCCTGGATGCTGACAACTAACATACATGCTATAGCCCGGGCGCTGACAACTAACATACATGCTATGGTCCGGGCGTTGACAACTAACATACCCGTCTGTTGCCAGAAAATATGACCAGAGACTGCTAATAATAAACAACTATCTCTTTCTCATTTCAATCTTTGCTTCCTTTCGTTCTCTTAATATTCGTTTGCGACACATCACATTGTGACTTAATGTATACGTCTTCTATGATAACAGTAAATAAAGCAACAGCTCATGAAACAATCTATATTATAAATTCATCAGTCATGTGTCGATGTGTGTATATATATATATATATATATATATATATATATATATGTGTGTGTGTGTGTGTGTGTGTGTGTCTGTATGTGTAATGTTATTCATAAAAAAATTATGTTTTATACATACAAATAAATTTTTAATTATCTTTTCTGCATTTTAACGTTTTTTTTTTGGGGGGGGGGGGGGGGGGCGCGTCTGAAAGGGGGATTGAGGAGCTACTTGAGGAAGCTGGAGGATTTAGACATCTCCAGGGCGTTAGGGGCACGTGATGTGCATGTCGAGGTACGTGATGTGCATGTCGAGGTACGTGATGTGCATGTCGAGGTACGTGATGTACATGTCGAGGTACGTGATGTGCATGTCGAGGTACGTGATGTGCATGTCGAGGTACGTGATGTGCATGTCGAGGTACGTGATGTGCATGTCGAGGTACGTGATGTGCATGTCGAGGTACGTGATGTACATGTCGAGGTACGTGATGTACATGTCGAGGCACGTGATGTACATGCCGAGGTACGTGATGTACATGTCGAGGCACGTGATGTACATGCCGAGGTACGTGATGTACATGTCGAGGCACGTGATGTACATGCCGAGGTACGTGATGTGCATGTCGAGGCACGTGATGTATATGTCGAGGTACGTGAAGTACATGCCGAGGCACGTGATGTATATGTCGAGGTACGTGAAATACATGCCGAGGCACGTGATGTACATGCCGAGGTACGTGATGTGCATGTCGAGGCACGTGATGTATATGTCGAGGTACGTGATGTACATGTCGAGGCACGTGATGTATATGTCGAGGTACGTGATGTACATGCCGAGGCACGTGATGTACATGCCGAGGTACGTGATGTGCATGTCGAGGCACGTGATGTACATGCCGAGGTACGTGATGTGCATGTCGAGGCACGTGATGTATATGTCGAGGTACGTGATGTACATGTCGAGGCACGTGATGAACATGTCGAGGCACGAGATGTATATGTCGAGGTACGTGATGTACATGTCGAGGCACGAGATGTATATGTCGAGGCACGTGATGTGCATGTCGAGGCACGTGATGTACATGTCGAGGCACGTGATGTACATGTCGAGGTACGTGATGTACATATCGAAGTGTTTATTTCACCCTCCGCCCCCTCCACCGGGACTCTTTACCTTCCTAAGAGTAGATCGAAATCCGTCTGATTTTGGAGAAATGAATTGCTGTCCAATCGGTCACCAAATTTAGTCACAGCTAGAACTGAACCGGACTCTCAGTTTAGCAGATAAATGCTCTAATACCTCAACCACTCGATTTCTTATTTTGTTACAAATTGTGTCTATTATCTTTACAACAATAAATTCGATCGTTCCATTTTACACTTTGACTGACTCGTGTTCAAAATTATTTATATTTCTTACAGCATTGAATCTGATTATAAATCACAATCATCATCGGAACGCTCCAAAGTGGAGTCCAGAGGGGGATAGTGCGACTTAGACAAAGTACTATCTCCATGTTATTATATCTGCAGACATTAGTAATTAGATGGCAATGAGAGTTCCGTTCTCGTTTAGATATATTAATGAACTGTTTAAAAACGGATTGAGCGCTACCTATCGTCTGTGAAGTCGCCAATGATCATAACCTTCTTATAAGCTGTGGTCCAATCAAATCGCGAAGGTTGATCGAGAATATTATAGTTCGTGGGGGCGCAAAGATGGATGTCAGCATCCCGGCTGAAAGCGGCCAGCGCTTCAAATCTGACCGTTTGAGTCAAGATCACTGAACTAGAACTATCCAGATCCTACTTCACCTCAACGCTGTGCCTCCAGAAACAGACTTACTTGTCTGGCCAAGCCAGTAGGGATTGTTGAATGGGAAAGCAACTCGGTACTCAAAAATGCCAAGCTAAAGTCGGATATGTTGGTCGAAAGACGGAAATATAGAGAACTTGCAATAAACCACAAGGCCACGCATCAACAAACACTTAATGGCCTTTAAATGACGGGGACGAGGGTTTGAAGCGGAGCAGTCGTCGAGGTAACATCTCAGGGCTGAACGTACTCTGGCAAACTTGAAGGATTTTAATAACAGCTCCCGAGATACATTTTTCTCAAGTAACTGAAATCTACACCTGCCGCCATTGCACATTCTCTCTCGTTATGGTTGCTGACAACGATAACACAAGTGTAAGTCCACGAGGACTTCAGAGAGCTCTGCTACATTTATACGATGAGAGTCGGTTAGATAGTCGTCGGATTATCTTCACCGCACATCGAACAACTGTCCAGAAGCACTCATATCTCCTGCCCAGCAAATCTCGCAGCGTGAAACGATAGACTGGTTCACTAGTTCTCCCCCTTCTCCTAGCTTCTCTCTACCCTTTCTACTCCTAAATTATCTCTCCATGTTCTCTTCATAACTTCTCTCTACATGTTCTCCTCCTAACTTCTCTCAACCCTTTTCTTCTCCTAACTTCTCTCTACCCTTTTCTTCTCCTAACTTCTCTCTACCCTTTTCTCCTCCTAGCTTCTCTCTACCCGTTCTCCTCCTAGCTTCTCTCTACCCGTTCTCCTCCTAGCTTCTCTCTACCCGTTCTTCTCCTAGCTTCTCTCTACCCGTTCTCCCCCTAGCTTTTCTCTACCCGTTCTCCTCCTAGCTTCTCTCTACCCGTTCTCCTCCTAGCTTCTCTCTACCCGTTCTCCTCCTAGCTTCTCTCTACCCGTTCTCCTCCTAGCTTCTCTCTACCCGTTCTCCTCCTAGCTTCTCTCTACCCGTTCTCCTCCTAGCTTCTCTCTACCCGTTCTCCTCGTAGGTTCTCTCTACCCGTTCTCCTCTAACTTCTCCCTACCCGTTCTCCTCCTACCTTCTCTCTACCCGTTCTCCTCCTAGCTTCTCTCTACCCGTTCTCCTCCTAGCTTCTCTCTACCCGTTCTCCTCCTAACTTCTCTCTACCCTTTTCTCCCCTAGCTTCTCTCTACCCGTTCTCCTCCTAACTTCTCTCTACCCGTTCTCCTCCTAGCTTCTCTCTACCCGTTCTCCTCCTAGCTTCTCTCTACCCGTTCTCCTCCTAGCTTCTCTCTACCGTTCTCCTCCTAACTTCTCTCTACCCTTTTCTCCTCCTAGCTTCTCTCTACCCGATCTCCTCCTAACTTCTCTCTACCCGTTCACCCCCTAGCTTTTCTCTACCCGTTCTCCTCCTAGCTTCTCTCTACCCGTTCTCCTCCTAGCTTCTCTCTACCCGTTCTCCTCCTAACTTCTCTCTACCCTTTTCTTCTCCTAACTTCTCTCTACCCTTTTCTCCTCCTAGCTTCTCTCTACCCGTTCTCCTCCTAGCTTCTCTCTACCCGTTCTTCTCCTAACTTCTCTCTACCTGTTCTCCTCCTAGCTTCTCTCTACCCGTTCTCCTCCTAACTTCTCTCTACCCTTTTCTTCTCCTAACTTCTCTCTACCTTTTTCTCCTCCTAGCTTCTCTCTACCCGTTCTCCTCCTAGCTTCTCTCTACCCGTTCTCCTCCTAGCTTCTCTCTACCCGTTCTCCTCCTAGCTTCTCTCTACCCGTTCTCCTCCTAGCTTCTCTCTACCCGTTCTCCTCCTAGTTTCTCTCTACCCGTTCTCCTCCTAGCTTCTCTCTACCCGTTCTCCTCCTAGCTTCTCTCTACCCGTTCTCCTCCTAGCTTCTCTCTACCCGTTCTCCTCCTAGCTTCTCTCTACCCGTTCTCCTCCTAGCTTCTCTCTACCCGTTCTCCTCCTAGCTTCTCTCTACCCGTTCTCCTCCTAGCTTCTCTCTACCCGTTCTCCTCCTAGCTTCTCTCTACCCGTTCTCCTCCTAGCTTCTCTCTACCCGTTCTCCTCCTAGCTTCTCTCTACCCGTTCTCCTCCTAACTTCTCTCTACCCTTTTCTCCTCCTAGCTTCTCTCTACCCGTTCTCCTCCTAACTTCTCTCTACCCGTTCTCCTCCTAGCTTCTCTCTACCCGTTCTCCTCCTAGCTTCTCTCTACCCGTTCTCCTCCTAACTTCTCTCTACCCGTTCTCCCCCTAGCTTTTCTCTACCCGTTCTCCTCCTAGCTTCTCTCTACCCGTTCTCCTCCTAGCTTCTCTCTACCCGTTCTCCTCCTAACTTCTCTCTACCCTTTTCTTCTTCTAACTTCTCTCTACCCTTTTCTCCTCCTAGCTTCTCTCTACCGTTCTCCTCCTAGCTTCTCTCTACCCGTTCTCCTCCTAGCTTCTCTCTACCCGTTCTCCTCCTAACTTCTCTCTACCCTTTTCTTCTCCTAACTTCTCTCTACCCTTTTCTCCTCCTAGCTTCTCTCTACCCGTTCTCCTCCTAGCTTCTCTCTACCCGTTCTCCTCCTAACTTCTCTCTACCCGTTCTCCTCCTAGCTTCTGTCTACCCGTTCTCCTCCTAGCTTCTCTCTACCCGTTCTCCTCCTAGCTTCTCTCTACCCGTTCTCCTCCTAGCTTCTCTCTACCCGTTCTCCTCCTAGCTTCTCTCTACCCGTTCTCCTCCTAACTTCTCTCTACCCGTTCTCGCCCTATTTGTCATGAATTTAGACGTGTCTCTGAACTAACATGGGATGATAGAGTTTCAGTAACTTTGAAAATAAAAAATAAATAAAAAGCGCTACGTTTAAATAATTTATTATTATTATTATTTTTTTTTTTTGGGGGGGGGGGAAGGAGAGGCAAAAGTGTAAGGTAGTGAAAATGAAGGTTGAGATGATTAAAGCGATCATTGACAAGAAAGACGGGGGTAGGTTTGATTCCCTGAAAGACGATAGGTCCTGATTGGTTTTCCCAAATTGTTGTTTGTTATTTTTTTTTTATTTCAAAACGAAGCCACTAACTTGTCACCTACACACACTGGTCACGTGCGGTCACTATTTCCGGCCTCTTGGACAACTTACTCTGGGACACCGGATATGGGATATCGTGGTTATTTATATACCTGGCATCTATTGTCCTCTAATGCGATAGTTTGTTGTGTCTGAGGAAATGGTATTGGTAGAATTATGGCAATGAGTAGGAGGAGGAGGTTGTGGTAGGATTATGGAAATGAGTAGGAGGAGGTAGTGATAGGATTATGGCAATGAGTAGGAGGAGGAGGTTGTGGTAGGATTATGGAAATGAGTAGGAGGAGGTAGTGATAGGATTATGGCAATGAGTAGGAGGAGGAGGTTGTGGTAGGATTATGGCAATGAGTAGGAGGAGGTAGTGATAGGATTATGGAAATGAGTAGGAGGAGGTAGTGATAGGATTATGGCAATGAGTAGGAGGAGGAGGTTGTGGTAGGATTATGGAAATGAGTAGGAGGAGGTAGTGATAGGATTATGGCAATGAGTAGGAGGAGGAAGTTGTGGTAGGATTATGGAAATGAGTAGGAGGAGGTAGTGATAGGATTATGGCAATGAGTAGGAGGAGGAGGTTGTGGTAGGATTATGGAAATGAGTAGGAGGAGGTAGTGATAGGATTATGGCAATGAGTAGGAGGAGGAGGTTGTGGTAGGATTATGGAAATGAGTAGGAGGAGGTAGTGATAGGATTATGGCAATGAGTAGGAGGAGGAGGTTGTGGTAGGATTATGGCAATGAGTAGAAGGAGGTAGTGATAGGATTATGGAAATGAGTAGGAGGAGGTAGTGATAGGATTATGGCAATGAGTAGGAGGAGGAGGTTGTGGTAGGATTATGGCAATGAGTAGGAGGAGGTAGTGATAGGATTATGGAAATGAGTAGGAGGAGGTAGTGATAGGATTATGGCAATGAGTAGGAGGAGGTTGTGGTAGGATTATGGCAATGAGTAGGAGGAGGTTGTGGTAGGATTATGGCAATGAGTAGGAGGAGGTAGTGATAGGATTATGGAAATGAGTAGGAGGAGGTAGTGATAGGATTATGGCAATGAGTAGGAGGAGGAAGTTGTGGTAGGATTATGGAAATGAGTAGGAGGAGGTTGTGGTAGGATTATGGCAATGAGTAGGAGGAGGTAGTGATAGGATTATGGAAATGAGTAGGAGGAGGTAGTGATAGGATTATGGCAATGAGTAGGAGGAGGTTGTGGTAGGATTATGGCAATGAGTAGGAGGAGGTAGTGATAGGATTATGGAAATGAGTAGGAGGAGGTAGTGATAGGATTATGGCAATGAGTAGGAGGAGGTTGTGGTAGGATTATGGCAATGAGTAGGAGGAGGTTGTGGTAGGATTATGGCAATGAGTAGGAGGAGGTTGTGGTAGGATTATGGCAATGAGTAGGAGGAGGTAGTGATAGGATTATGGCAATGAGGAGGAGGAGGTAGTGATAGGATTATGGCAATGAGTAGGAGGAGGTAGTGATAGGAGTATGGCAATGAGGAGGAGGAGGTTGTGGTAGAATTATGGCAATGAGGAGGAGGAGGAGGTTGTGGTAGGATTATGGCAATGAGTAGGAGGAGGTTGTGGTAGGATTATGGCAATGAGTAGGAGGAGGTTGTGGTAGAATTATGGCAATGAGTAGGAGGAGGAGGTTGTGGTAGGATTATGGCAATGAGTAGGAGGAGGTTGTGGTAGGATTATGGCAATGAGTAGGAGGAGGTAGTGATAGGATTATGGCAATGAGTAGGCGGAGGTTGTGGTAGGATTATGGCAATGAGGAGGAGGAGGTTGTGGTAGGATTATGGTAATGAGGAGGAGGAGGTTGTGGTAGGATTATGGCAATGAGTAGGAGAAGGTTGTGGTAGGATTATGGCAATGAGTAGGAGGAGGTTGTGGTAGGATTATGGCAATGAGGAGGAGGAGGTTGTGGTAGGATTGTGGAAATGAGTAGGAGGAGGGTGTGGTAGGATCATGGCAATGAGTAGGAGGAGGTAGTGATAGGATTATGGCAATGAGGAGGAGGAGGTTGTGGTAGGATTGTGGAAATGAGTATGAGGAGGGTGTGGTAGGATCATGGCAATGAGTAGGAGGAGGTAGTGATAGGATTATGGCAATGAGTAGTAGGAGGTTGTGGTAGGATTATGGCAATAAGGAGGAGGAAGTTGTGGTAGGATTATGGCAATGAGTAGGAGGAGGTAGTGATAGGATTATGGCAATGAGTAGGAGGAGGTAGTGATGCAAGTAAGAATAGTTTTATAAAATGAATAGGAGGCAATTAAAATGGGTTTACGGAAATGAGAGGGCGAGAAAAATGGGTTTTTAGAATAATAAGGGGGAGAAGAATGGGTTTACAGAATAGAGAGTGCGACAAGAATGGGTTTGTAGAGTGAAGAGTGCGAGAAGAATGGGTTTATAGAGTAAAGAGTGCGAGAAGAATGAGTTTATAGAGTAAAGAGTGCGAGAAGAATGGGTTTGTAGAGTAAAGAGAGCGAGAAGAATGGGTTTGTAGAGTAAAGAGGGGGAGAAGAATGGGTTTATAGAGTAAATAGGGCGAGAAGAATGGGTTTATTGAGTAAAGAGGGCGAGAAGAATGGGTTTATAGAGTAAAGAGGGGGAGAAGAATGGGTTTATAGAGTAAATAGGGCGAGAAGAATGGGTTTATTGAGTAAAGAGGGCGAGAAGAATGGGTTTATAGAGTAAAGAGGGCGAGAAGAATGGGTTTGTAGAGTAAAGAGTGCGAGAAGAATGGGTTTGTAGAGTAAAGAGTGCGAGAAGAATGAGTTTGTAGAGTAAACAGGTCGAGAAGAATGGGTTTGTATAGTAAAGAGTGCGAGAAGAATGGGTTTGTAGAGTAAAGAGTGCGAGAAGAATGAGTTTGTAGAGTAAAGAGGTCGAGAAGAATGGGTTTATAGAGTAAAGAGGGCGAGAAGAATGTGTTTATAGAGTAAAGAGGGCGAGAAGAATGAGTTTGTACAGTAAAGAGGTAGAGAAGAATGGGTTTATAGAGTAAAGAGGGCGAGAAGAATGGGTTTGTACAGTAAAGAGGTAGAGAAGAATGGGTTTATAGAGTAAAGAGTGCGAGAAGAATGAGTTTGTAGAGTAAAGAGGGCGAGAAGAATGGGTTTATAGAGTAAAGAGGGGAGAAGAATGGGTTTATAGAGTAAATAGGGCGAGAAGAATGGGTTTATTGAGTAAAGAGGGCGAGAAGAATGGGTTTATAGAGTAAAGAGGGCGAGAAGAATGGGTTTGTAGAGTAAAGAGTGCGAGAAGAATGGGTTTGTAGAGTAAAGAGTGCGAGAAGAATGAGTTTGTAGAGTAAACAGGTCGAGAAGAATGGGTTTGTATAGTAAAGAGTGCGAGAAGAATGGGTTTGTAGAGTAAAGAGTGCGAGAAGAATGAGTTTGTAGAGTAAAGAGGTCGAGAAGAATGGGTTTATAGAGTAAAGAGGGCGAGAAGAATGTGTTTATAGAGTAAAGAGGGCGAGAAGAATGAGTTTGTACAGTAAAGAGGTAGAGAAGAATGGGTTTATAGAGTAAAGAGGGCGAGAAGAATGGGTTTGTACAGTAAAGAGGTAGAGAAGAATGGGTTTATAGAGTAAAGAGTGCGAGAAGAATGAGTTTGTAGAGTAAACAGGTAGAGAAGAATGGGTTTATAGAGTAAAGAGGGCTAGAAGAATGTGTTTATAGAGTAAAGAGGGCGAGAAGAATGGGTTTATAGAGTAAAGAGGGCGAGAACAATGGGTTTATAGAGTAAAGAGGGCGAGAAGAATGGGTTTATAGAGTAAAGAGGGCGAGAAGAATGGGTTTATAGAGCAAAGATGGCGAGAAGAATGGGTTTATAGAGTAAAGAGGGCGAGAACAATGGGTTTATAGAGTAAAGAGGGCGAGAAGAATGGGTTTATAGAGTAAAGAGGGCGAGAAGAATGGGTTTATAGAGTAAAGAGTGCGAGAAGAATGGGTTTGTAGAGTAAAGAGAGCGAGAAGAATGGGTTTGTAGAGTAAAGAGGGGGAGAAAAATGGGTTTATAGAGTAAATAGGGCGAGAAGAATGGGTTTATTGAGTAAAGAGGGCGAGAAGAATGGGTTTATAGAGTAAAGAGGGCGAGAAGAATGGGTTTGTAGAGTAAAGAGTGCGAGAAGAATGGGTTTGTAGAGTAAAGAGTGCGAGAAGAATGAGTTTGTAGAGTAAACAGGTCGAGAAGAATGGGTTTGTATAGTATAGTAAAGAGTGCGAGAAGAATGGGTTTGTATAGTAAAGAGTGCGAGAAGAATGAGTTTGTAGAGTAAAGAGGTCGAGAAGAATGGGTTTATAGAGTAAAGAGGGCGAGAAGAATGTGTTTATAGAGTAAAGAGGGCGAGAAGAATGAGTTTGTACAGTAAAGAGGTAGAGAAGAATGGGTTTATAGAGTAAAGAGGGCGAGAAGAATGGGTTTGTACAGTAAAGAGGTAGAGAAGAATGGGTTTATAGAGTAAAGAGTGCGAGAAGAATGAGTTTGTAGAGTAAAGAGGTCGAGAAGAATGGGTTTATAGAGTAAAGAGGGCGAGAAGAATGTGTTTATAGAGTAAAGAGGGCGAGAAGAATGGGTTTATAGAGTAAAGAGGGCGAGAACAATGGGTTTATAGAGTAAAGAGGGCGAGGAGAATGGGTTTATAGAGTAAAGAGGGCGAGAAGAATGGGTTTATAGAGTAAAGAGGGCGAGAAGAATGGGTTTATAGAGTAAAGAGGGCGAGAAGAATGGGTTTATAGAGTAAAGAGGGCGAGAAGAATGGATAAATATAGAATGAAAAATGCAACACGATTGAGAGGGACGCTTATCTAAAAACTTTTGGGAATCATCTCTTGGCAAGAATGATTCTGTAGCACCACTACTCAAGTATCATGAGCTTCTTTCCCCTCGTACCGTGACTATCTGAATAATTATCTACCCTTTCCGATGTCGTTATCCGTGCAGAAAATATCCAGTACGACAGTTTGAAGAACACAAAACACGTGTGCTAAATAAAATCCAGGCTCCACGTGCAGTGAGTGAGAAAACTGAAGGCACGCAGATGTGGAGCAGTGATTTTTGGAAATGCGGGCTTCTCGAATGTAATCTTCCCGCCGAGAATGAGGGCAGTGCGAGGGGAAATAATCACATCTGAAAGCAGTTTTCAGTGTGAGCATCTACCACTTTCTTTTTTTTTCTTCTCTCGATTCTTCTTTCCTGCTTCCTGCCCCCCCCCCCTCTCCCCATTTTCGGCTGGTACTGGGATAACATTTAAAACAGGAAAGAATTTAAACCGCGTTTTTAAAAATATTATTATTGTCCTTTTTACCCCTTTCCACGCTTTGATTCGTTCTGTAGCGGATGGAGCGAGGTAATAATGTAAATATACGTGCATATGTTTGCGCGACCCCTGAGCAAAAAATAGAAACGAATTATAGCTAAAAATACATCAATCTAATCAGATTCTTAATCTAATCAGATTCTTAATCTAAAATGATGCTATCTATTTTTTTGTATTTGTTAGTTTTTCCCTTCAGTTAAGTGTTCAGCCGAATATCTTGGCTTGACGTGCGGTGGGTTAAAGAAGAACTTGGTGGGCGTTTAAATCGAACATCACAGAATTGGAGTCGTCAGTCGCTGGACACTGCGGGACTTGCTGAGGAGGGGATCTGAGCACCTATGGGCGTGTTCGGAGTACAATGATGATGATGACCGGCAAATAACTCAAGATAAGGTGAAATAATAGTAAGAATAATAGTAAGATGAGATGTGTCGTCATGGGACCGACATGGAAAGAGGAAACAAGGAAAGTCCAGGAATACATGGAGTTGAGAAGTCACGGAAATTGTAAAGAAATCTGACCTTGACCTGAAGGAAAGAGAAAGTAGAAGAGTAGATATTGGTTGACATAGTATACAAATGTGTGGCTGCCGTAAAGCTAAGATAAAGATGATTAGAAATACATCTTTTCTTCTTCTATCCTTCCTCCATTGCCGTTGGCGTCGAGGGGAGATACAATCTGCGATTCTTTGCTCTTCTGTTGGCCTCTTCCGGTGCTATCTCTCCTAGTGACTCTAGTATTCCCTTTATCCATCTCTTTCTCGGTCTTCCTCTTAATCTGGCGTTTTCGTAGCGTTTGTTTATGGCTCTTTGAGTCATTGTTAGTTCTTTTTGTCTTGTTATGTGGCCGAACAAATTTACCTGTCGTTTCTTTATGTATTCGATGGCTGGTTCAATTTCGAGTTTCTTCCTCAGGTCAGTGTTTCTTACTCTGTCCCTTAAGCTGTTTCCTGTCATTCTTCTGACACATTTCATTTCGGTGGTCGTTATCTTTCTAATTGTTCTGGAGTTCAAGAAATAAATATGTAGATACAAATGGTATGGTTAAAGCCTTCATATGTGAGGAACAACACACAATCAAAATGGCATTGCGGCTCAGTACAGCATCAGTTTGAACAAAGGATAAAATACAAATACACATAAGTAAGTAAAGTACCCCCGTCACGCCAAGTGGCGTATAGTGAATATGGTGTTAGTGACCATAAATTTTACTGACCTTCAGCACATGATTTTTGGGGTATGTGGTCGGTATTACGCCCGTGCCACTTTACTTTCCCACAAAAAATCCGGTACCCATTAAAGGCTGGGTGTATAAAATAAGGGAGCCGCGATAGCTCAGTGGTTAGTGAACTGGACTACAAAGGACAAGAGGTAGGGTTCGACCCCAACCTACGGCCTCCGCTTCACCCAGCCTTTAATGGGTACCGGACTTTTTCTGGGAAAGTAAAGCAGCACGGGCGTAATACCGACCACATTACCACAAAAATCATGTGCCGAAGGTCTGTAAAATTTATGATCACTAACACCGTATTCCCTATACGCCACTTGACGTGACGGGGGTACTTTACTTTTTATATAAAATAAAACTACATAGCGACTTAATTTAGAATACATGAAAAACACTAAATAATAATTTTTTTTTTAAATAAATGAGCGAAACTTTTTTGCGACCTCTGCCGGTTTGGTGCCCGCTCGTGTTCATGTGACGGCTGTTCCCCAATCTTAAGTTTAGCTACGGCAGGTATTTTCAATGGATTATCTAGTGTCCCTTTAATATGGGCACCTAGTGAGCTATTTTTAATTGACCTTCCATCAATCAATTAAAGCCATTTAGATCTCTTTTTGGAGCATAGCGAAGAGATAAGGTCTCTCCGACATTCGTATTCATCGATATTTCTTTTCTACTTCTCTCCAGTCTAGGCCATTGTTCTAGAGGGTTTCCAGGTCTTCTCTTTTCATCGGTGGGTAGTTTTAATAAAAGTGCGGTCCCTCATCTTTGTAAACAATATTGTTGTCAGCAAATTGTATTTACTTTTATTTTAAGATAACTACCCAACACTGATGTCAAACAGAATGTTTGTTTGCCTGATCATTACAGGTTTGTTTGTGGGCGCTTACCTAGATCATTACAGGTTTGTTTGTGGCCGCTTACCTGGATCATTACAGGTTTGTTTGTGAGCGCTTACCTGGATCATTACAGGTTTATTTGTGGGCGCTTACCTGGATCATTACAGGTTTATTTGTGGGCGCTTACCTGAATCATTACAGGTTTGTTTGTGGGCGCTTACCTGGATCATTACAGGTTTATTTGTGGGCGCTTACATGAATAATTACAGGTTTGTTTGTGGGCGCTTACCTGGATCATTACAGGTTTATTTGTGGGCGCTTACCTGGATCATTGCAGGTTTGTTTGTGGGCGCTTACCTGGATCATTACAGGTTTATTTGTGGGCGCTTACCTGAATCATTACAGGTTTGTTTGTGGGCGCTTACCTGGATCATTACAGGTTTATTTGTGGGCGCTTACCTGGATCATTACAGGTTTGTTTGTGGGCGCTTACCTGGATCATTACAGGTTTATTTGTGGGCGCTTACCTGGATCATTGCAGGTTTGTTTGTGGGCGCTTACCTGGATCATTACAGGTTTATTTGTGGGCGCTTATCTGGATCATTGCAGGTTTGTTTGTGGGCGCTTACCTGGACCATTACAGGTTTATTTGCGAGTATGGCGGCCTCGATAGCCTAGTTGGGAAAACCACCCGACTGGACTACCGACGTTCGGACAACCCGTGTTCTATCCCAGCTGGGAGCAGTGTGAATTGTACTCGTGGTTGGAAAAAAAAATACCCCCACTGTCGACCCAGCCGTTGGCAGAATTGGGTACCAGGGTATTTACCCTGGGAAGTTGAGGAATGTCGCCTCGCATCGTGAGTTTCAATGCATGAAGCGACACTATCCAGACATTTCCGAACAATTCTGGATAGGCGGCCGAGCACATATGGGTGGAAACTCGCGTGCTAAGACGCCGGTTAAGTCTCGTACTTTACCTTTACCTTACCTTAAGAGTATATTTATCTCGATCTTTACAGGTTTATTTGAGGGCATTTATTTCGATCATTACAGGTTTATTTGATGGCATTTATTTCGATCATTACAGGTTTATTTGAGGGCATTTATCTCGATCACTACAGGTTTATTTGAGGGCATTTATCTCGATCACTACAGGTTTATTTGAGGGCATTTAGTTCCCTCATTACGATCTACACTGTCCGCTTTAAAAAGGTCAGAAATTGGTATAACTTATATTGTGTCGCGGTTTACAGAATTTACTTCTTTCGGTCCAGTATATCCGAATTGAGAATGTCATTCTTATGGATCGCATTTGCCAACCGTTTCCCACCTCGACTTCGTTAACTACACTTGTTTATGCTTAAAGAAATTTTACTAAGTGGACTTGCTTATTTATCAGCTCTTGATTATTTACCATAACGCAAGCAGTCAATAAAATAGAAGACCTACAAGAACACTTAACTCTTTCAGTATGGACGTTTTTTTTTTTTTTATCAATTTAGCGGTAGAGATTTCAGAGACATAATGTTTCATGTTTTTAATGATTAATCTACATGTTTACATTTATCTAACACTTAAACTTTTATATATGGATTTTTAGATCATTAAACAAGGAATTATATTTCACCAATACCAAGATGATACAAGACCTATCAAAAGGATATGGTTTGATGACAGTTTACGAAATAAACATGATAAGAAAAAAATATGGACTAGATATGAATATCAAAAAGACTAAAGCTATGATCATAAACAAAGGAAATACTCAAAACCTACAAATGGATATCAAAATTGAAGGAATAGACTTGGAGACAGATCAGAACCACAACTACCTTGGACATACTATAACCAGTGATAGAAAATGTACAACTGAAATAAACAAAAGAATAGGAATGGCAAAAAGTAATTTTAATGCCATGAAGAACATACTATTATCAAAACAAATAACACCAGGGCTAAAACTAAGAATAGCAATATGTTACAACTTCTCAATATTCCTATATGGTGCAGAAACATGGACATTAGACAAGAAAACAGAACAGAGAATTGAAGCCTTTGAAATGTAGATGTATAGAAGAATAGGTAGAATTGGATGGAAGGAAAAGAAAACAAACGACGAAGTCTTAAAACAACTAAAAATGAAAAGAGAACTACTAAACACAATTCAAACAAGACAAATGCGATTTTTGGATCATGTTAAAAGACACAACAGCCTACTAAAAGTAATCCTGGAGGGGAAAATACAAGGTAAAAGAGGCAGAGAGAGAGCAAGACTAACATGGACGAGTAACATCAAAAGATGGACAAATCAGCCTATGACAAGCTGCGCCATCATAGCAAGAGACAGAGCAGAATGGCGTTCCATGGTAGCCAACCTTCGTTGCGGAGACGGCACTCGATGATGATGATGATGATGATGCTGACAGTTTACACTAATCAGACTGAGGGTGACGCACTGTGCGGCTAAACGCACATGACCGAAATCGGCATGACGATGGTGCGTCGAAACGTACGGAGAGAGTTGAATAAATTCAACAGCACAGGCACAAAATACAACATGAAAATCAACATCAACAGAACAGAATTCATGAATGTCGCAAAAGAGAAACAGAACATCAAAATAAATATAGAAGGCTGGCAACTAAGGGAAGTAGAGGAATTTAAATACCTATGAAGTTTGGTGACAAACGACAATTCACAAACAGCAGAGATAGACTCAAGGTGCTTCAAAGCTTGTCAAATCATTGGACAGCTGTCGCCACTATTGTCCAATAAGGAAATAACCCTAAAGGCAAAACTCGCACTTTACAATACAATCTTCATCCCAACGTTGTGCTACCAACGTCAGACCTGGACCCTAGATGCAAGAACAATAAGAAAATAACCTTTACTGAGATGAAATGTGTTAGAAGAATGACAGGAAACAGCCTGAGAGATAAGATCTAAAACGAATAACTGAAAAAAAGCTAGGAATAGCCCCCACCATAGAATATATAAAGAAACAACAGATAAAATGGTATAGTTTGGCCATGTGACAAGGCAGAAAGATCAAAACACAACACAACGAGCCTTCAAAAAACGTTGCGAAAACACCAGACCCAAGGGTCGACCACGAAAAAGATGGATCGACGGAATATTAGAAGCACTAGGAAACATACAGCAGTAAAGGCCAAATGAAGAGCAAAAGACCGCAAATTATATTTTCCCTAGCCGCTGAAGGGCAAATGAGGAAGGAAAGAAGAAGAAAAAGTAAGCAGTCAGCTATGAGTCGCCGACCATTTTCAATAGTTTTTTTTTTTTTCCATCCCAGGTAATCTAACTTGAATATAACCAGCTACATTTCATATCTCCAGCTTGCTCGTTACTTGATAAGATGTTAAAATATATTTCTTCAACGGCTGGAACTATTTTTGGCTATTCCATTATCTAGGTCAATTATTCATTGCAACACTTTGTCTAGACACGAATATCACATTAAAGATATCAATGACGAGTTCACCTGAGTTTCACCTGAGCGAGCTGTCGGTGTCTTGGGCCTGACACACTTCCACATTCGTCAGTAACACACTTAATCAAAACATATCAACGGAGGAGGGAATGCAGGTAATCCTTATTGCCACCAATAGACCTTGGGGATGCTATTTCAGATCAACTATAACCGCGGTAATGGGGAGGGAGGGACAGGTGATCAACCAACATCGACGGAAATAGTTCACTGCTGATAGAGCTGACCTCACAGGGCAACAAAGAAATGAGTGGAGCTAAACAAAGAAATGAGTTGAGTAAAACAAAGAAATGATTGGAGCTAAACAAAGAAAATGGTGGAGTAAAACAAAGAAATGAGTGGAGCTAAACAAAGAAATGAGTAGAGTAAAACAAAGAAATGAGTGGAACTAAACAAAGAAATGAGTGGAGCTAAACAAAGAAATGAGTAGAGTAAAACAAAGAAATGAGTGGAACTAAACAAAGAAATGAGTGGAGCTAAACAAAGAAATGAGTAGAGTAAAACAAAGAAATGAGTGGAACTAAACAAAGAAATGAGTGGAGCTAAACAAAGAAATGAGTGGAGTACAATGAAGAAATGAATGGAGCTAAACAAAGAAATGAGTGGAGCTAAACAAAGAAATGAGTGGAACTAAACAAAGAATTGAGTGGAGCTAAACAAAGAAATGAGTAGAGTAAAACAAAGAAATGAGTGGAACTAAACAAAGAAATGAGTGGAGCTAAACAAAGAAATGAGTGGAGTACAATGAAGAAATGAATGGAGCTAAACAAATAAATGAGTGGAGTACAACAAAGAAATGAGTGGAGCACAACAAAAAAAGCATGGTGCTAAACAAAGAAATAAATGGAGTACAACAAAGAAATGAGTGGAATAAATGAAGATATGAATGGAGTACAACAAAGAAATGAATGGAGTACAACAAAGAAATGAATGGAGTATAATGAGAGAAATGGATGGAGCACAACAAAAAAATGAATGGAGTGCAACAAAGAAATGAATGGAGAACAACAATTACTCTGAAGTTTTCTCTGTCCTGTATGAGATGTCCATTGTAGACATCAGTAAATCCCATCCCATCTGTTTATGAGCTATTTGTGAGTTATCATTATTGCATTACAAACATGTCCTTATGTGCCAAGATTATCCCTTCAGCGTGTCCCACAAACGTCCAGCGACTGACGAATCCGCCTTGTAAAGTAAAAAAGTAAAGTGCCCCATCACGCCAAAGTGGCGTATAGGGAATATGGTATTAGTGACCATAATATTTATAGACCTTCAGCACATGATTTTTAGGGTAATGTGGTCAGTATTACGCCTGTGAAATTTACTTTCCCAGAAAAAATCCGGTACCCATTTAAGGCTGGGTGAACCCGGAAGCCGTCGATCAGGATCGAGCCCGACCTCTCGTCCTTTGTAGTCCAGTTCACTAACCACTGAGCTATCGCGGCTCTAGTGTTGGTTGATAAGTTGGCCACTAAGCCTCCGGTTGTACCCATCCCATCTGGGATATCTTACACCTACCTTCTTGGTCTTCACCGTTCACGCCCACCTGCTACAATATCATCAACCATAATCTTCTCTAAGCCATCACCTCTCATTATATGATCAATATAATATATTCTCCTTGTTTTTGTTTAGTTCTTTAGCTACTAGTCTTCTCACAGCTACTTGTTACAATCTAAATGTGGCATTTTAACGACAACTTTGAAAAATTCGCTGCATTTTTAGAAGTGTAGATGTCTGAGTAGAATGTACAACAGACCCTTTTTTGGAATCCCCAGAGGAAAAGACAAAGAGGAAGACCATGGAATTCTTGGAGAAGACAGATCGAAGCAGAGATGAAGATGATGGGGAAGACATGGAATGATCTTAAAAGAATTGCAAAAAACAGAACGACTTGGAAAGTGTTTGTTGAAGACCTATGCTCCACTGGGAGCTAAAAGGTAGAAGAGGAAGAAGAAGATGTCTGAGGACCTAGTTCATTCTACTCATTTTTAGAAGTATAGATGTCCATGGTCTAGTACATTCCACTCATTTTTAGAAGTGTAGATGTCTGAGGACCTAGTACATTCTACTCATTTTTAGAAGTATAGATGTCCGTGGTCTAGTACATTCCACTCATTTTTAGAAGTGTAGATGTTTGAGGACCTAGTACATTCCACTCTATTTTTAGAAGTATAGATGTCCATGGTCTAGTACATTCCACTCATTTTTAGAAGTGTAGATGTCTGAGGACCTAGTACATTCCACTCTATTTTTAGAAGTATAGATGTCCATGGTCTAGTATATTCCACTCATTTTTAGAAGTATAGATGTCTGAGGACCTAGTACATTCCACTCATTTTTAGAAGTATAGATGTATGAGGACCTAGTACATTCTACTCATTTTTAGAAGCATAGATGTCTGAGGACCTAGTACATTCTACTCTATTTTTAGAAGTATAGATGTCCATGGTCTAGTACATTCTACTCATTTTTAGAAGTATAGATGTCCGTGGTCTAGTACATTCCACTCATTTTTAGAAGTGTAGATGTCTGAGGACCTAGTACATTCCACTCTATTTTTAGAAGTATAGATGTCCATGGTCTAGTACATTCCACTCATTTTTAGAAGTGTAGATGTCTGAGGACCTAGTACATTCCACTCTATTTTTAGAAGTATAGATGTCCATGGTCTAGTACATTCCACTCATTTTTAGAAGTATAGATGTCTGAGGACCTAGTACATTCTACTCATTTTTAGAAGTATAGATGTATGAGGACCTAGTACATTCTACTCATTTTTAGAAGCATAGATGTCTGAGGACCTAGTACATTCTACTCTATTTTTAGAAGTATAGATGTCCATGGTCTAGTACATTCCACTCATTTTTAGAAGTGTAGATGTCTGAGGACCTAGTACATTCCACTCTATTTTTAGAAGTATAGATGTCCATGGTCTAGTACATTCCACTCATTTTTAGAAGTATAGATGTCTGAGGACCTAGTACATTCCACTCATTTTTAGAAGTATAGATGTCCATGGTTTAGTACATTCTACTCATTTTTAGAAGTATAGATGTATGAGGACCTAGTACATTCTACTCATTTTTAGAAGCATAGATGTCTGAGGACCTAGTACATTCCACTCATTTTTAGAAGTATAGATGTCCATGGTTTAGTACACTCTATTCATTTTTAGAAGTATAGATGTCTGAGGACCTAGTACATTCTACTCATATTTTTAGAAGTATAGATGTCCATGGTTTAGTGCATTCCACTTATTTTTAGAAGTATAGATGTCCATGATCTAGTACATTCCACTCATCTTTAGAAGTGTAGATGTCCGAGGACCTAGTACATTCTACTCATTTTTAGAAGTATAGATGTCTGAGGACCTAGTACATTCTACTCATATTTAGAAGTATAGATGTCTGAGGACCTAGTACATTCTACTCATATTTAGAAGTATAGATGTCTGAGTACCTAGTACATTCCACTCATTTTTAGAAGTATAGATGTATGAGGACCTAGTACATTCTACTCTATTTTTAGAAGTATAGATGTCCATGGTCTAGTATATTCCACTCATTTTTAGAAGTATAGATGTCTGAGGACCTAGTACATTCCACTCATTTTTAGAAGTATAGATGTATGAGGACCTAGTACATTCTACTCTAATTTTAGAAGTATAGATGTCCATGGTCTAGTACATTCTACTCATTTTTAGAAGTATAGATGTCCGTGGTCTAGTACATTCCACTCATTTTTAGAAGTGTAGATGTCTGAGGACCTAGTACATTCCACTCTATTTTTAGAAGTATAGATGTCTGAGGACCTAGTACATTCCACTCATTTTTAGAAGTACAGATGTCTGAGGACCTAGTATATTCTACGCATTTTTAGAAGTGTAGATGTTCGAGGACCTAGTAAATTCTACTCATTTTTAGAAGTATAGATGTCTCAGGACCTAGTACATTCTACTCATATTTAGAAGTATAGATGTCTGAGGACCTAGTACATTCTACTCATATTTAGAAGTATAGATGTCTGAGGACCTAGTACATTCTACTCATATTTAGAAGTATAGATGTCTGAGGACCTAGTACATTCCACTCATTTTTAGAAGTACAGATGTCTGAGGACCTAGTATATTGTACTCATTTTTAGAAGTGTAGATGTTCGAGGACCTAGTAAATTCTACTCATTTTTAGAAGTATAGATGTCTCAGGACCTAGTACATTCTACTCATATTTAGAAGTATAGATGTCTGAGGACCTAGTACATTCTACTCATATTTAGAAGTATAGATAGATGTCTGAGGACCTAGTACATTCCACTCATTTTTAGAAGTGTAGATGTTCGAGGACCTAGTAAATTCTACTCATTTTTAGAAGTGTAGATGTGTCTGGACCTAGTACATTCTACTCATTTTTAGAAGTGTAGATGTCCGAGGTCTAGTATATGCCACTCATTCTTAAAATCGATATTTTAGGGAAGTGGTTCAAGTTTGTGACACAGACAGAAAACGTATGTGTTCAGACCGCTAAGGTCAATATTTATGTATGAGTGATATTTAAGTAGTTAGTGCAGGTAACACAAATATGAAAGGAATAGCAAATGCCAGACTTTCTGGAGGGAAATATATTTTAATCATGCACATTTTTTACTTTGTAGATACAGCTTCTTATATTTTATTTAAATGTATAACAGAAGATGAATGTGTATTTGTATACTTCTGTATAGACACAAATTAGCAAACGAACAAATGTATCAATGACAAGCGGTTGTGTTCTAAAACATGAAGTTGTTGGAAAATGACATTTATTTCAATCATGTCAATGGTATTATGAGTATTATTCTGTCAACGGTATTATGAGTATTATTCTGTCAACGGTATTATGAGTATTATTCTGTCAACGGTAATATGAGTATTATTCTGTCAACGGTATTATGAGTATTATTCTGTCAACGGTATTATGAGTATTATTCTGTCAACGGTATTATGAGTATTATTCTGCCAACGGTATTATGAGTATTATTTTGTAACGGTGTTATGAGTATTACTCTGTCAACGGTATTATGAGTATTATTCTGTCAACGGTATTATGAGTATTATTCTGCCAACGGTATTATGAGTATTATTCTGTCAACGGTATTATGAGTACTATTCTATCAACGGTATTATGAGTACTATTCTGTCAACGGTATTATGAGTACTATTCTGTCAACGGTATTATGAGTACGATTCTGTCAACGGTGTTATGAGTATTATTCTGTCAACGGTATTATGAGTACTATTCTGTCAACGGTATTATGAGTACTATTCTGTCAACGGTATTATGAGTACTATTCTATCAACGGTATTATGAGTACTATTCTGTCAACGGTATTATGAGTACTATTCTGTCAACGGTATTGTGAGTACGATTCTGTCAACGGCTGCATTGGAAATAATTTTTTATTATTATTTTAAGTAAGTCTGTTAATAACACGCTTCAAGGCCGGATGTTGCTACGGGGAAAATACAGGCACTTACAAATATAAGTTTTGTTGCAATATGAGCTTGTTGTCATATGTTGGGCAGATGTTTTATTTGATTTATAGCTCCTATGTTCAGTCTTCTTTTGATCTCCTTGCTAGATTTATAACAAGGACATCAAACTTAGTTGAACGAGATGCAACAAAGACATCAAACATGAAAGATGAGTCTTAGCCTATCGGGTGTAGGGGTGGGCCAGTTGAGAGGAGAATTACAGATTAAGTGAGAGATGAGTACCTTAAAGTGTTAATGTTGGAAGAAAGTATCCAAAGAAAGCCAAAAGGAGATACAAAAGTTGCAACTGGTTCCGTTTGTCAAAGTGAAAATGGGCAATTCGGTATCGACATGTGTGCTACTACTTGTATGTTTACATCTGTGCACTCATTTAACAATTCAGATCAAACTACTACTGCTGCTGATACTAATGATGCTGCTGTTGTTGATATTCCTACTCTTCAACTACTACAGCTCATGTTATTAATACTACCGCTGCTGCTACTTTTAATACTGCTATTGCTGCTACTGTTACCTCTACTGCTACAATTACTACTTCATCTGCTGCTACTACAACTATTAATACTACTGCTGCTGCTACTTTTAATACTGCTATTTCTGCTGCTGTTACTTCTAATACTACCATTACTACTTCACCTGCTGCTACTACAACTATTAATACTACTACTGCTGCTGCTGTTACTATTACTACAACTACTACCACCACAATTGCCACTACAACTACTGATAATACTATTGCTGTTGCTACTATTACTATTATTACTACTATTACAACTACTATCATAACTATCACTTCTACTACTACTTCTGTGTTGCTACTATTACTGTTATTACTACCACTAATGTTCCTGCTACTATTACTACTGTTACTACCACTACTACGTCTACTACTACTACAATGCTATTAACATTACGACTGCCACTACTACTGGTACCACTACTCTACTGCTGCTGCTACTACTACTGCTGCTACTATTGTTACTAGTAGGAGCCGCGACAGCTTAGTGGTTAGTGAACTGGACTACTAAGGACAAGAGGTTCGACTTGATCCCGATCGACAGTTTTCATGTCCACCCAGGCGTAAATGGGTACGTGATTTTTTTCTGGGAAAGTAAAGCGACACGGGCATAATACCGACCACATTATCCCAAAAATCATGTGCTGAAATTCTTTATAAACTTTGGTCACTAACACCATATTCCTTATACGCCACTTGCTGTGACGGAGCACTTTATTTTAGCTGATGCTGCTGCTGCTGCTACTGCTACTACTACTAATACTACTACTGTATTGTAGTACTGTAGAGCACTTTACTTTACTTACTTCTACAACAACAACAACTACTACTACTACTACTACTACTACTACTAATACTACAACTACTACTACAACTGCTACCACAACTACCACTACTGCTACTCCTACCACTAATAATTATAATATTATTATTACCTGTATCGCTTATGTAAACAGACAGATGTATCGTGTCTAATGGCGCAGATTTCGGGGTTTGCAATAAGCTAACACTACAACCCGTCTACACCAACTTACCCTCTTTAATTAATGACGTGCGATAAAGAGAAGTCATCGCCGGATAAACGCACAAGAAGAAGAAACTGCTTCACTTCAAGGCAACACAACAGAAAAGCCTTACTCATGTTAACTTGACTTTTTATTTCACATTCCGCCGCTGTGGCTTAGTCTGTGTGGAACTATTTTTTTCCTTCCTTGCTGTTTCTCAAGAAAATGGCATAAACACTCTTCCAAACTGTTTAGTGGATTCCTCTGTTTCTTCACCTGCTTCGTTTACCTTGGATATTTGGGTGTGTGGATTTTTATTTTTATTTTTATTTTGGAAAGAAGGGTTGGGGGGTGTGTGTGTGTCTGTTTCTATTTTGGTTGAGTGTGTTGTAGACGTGCACTTGGAGTAGGGTTGCGAGTACAGTCATAGTGAGAGAGAGGGAGTGTGAGAGAAAGAGAGTAAGAGAGTGGGAGAGAGAGAGAAAGTGAGAAGAGACGGCGAGTTAAGGGCTCCGGAGTGGAATAGCCGGTGAATGGAGAAACCAATGTCAAGGACTATAAAGACTGTACGTACAGTGAGAGAGAGAGTCAGTGAGAGAGAGTCAGTGAGAGAGTTAGTGAAAGAGAGTCAGTGAGAGCGTTAGTGAGAGAGTCAATGAGAGAGTCAGCGAGAGAGAGAGTCAGCGAGAGAGAGTCAGTGAGAGAGAGTCAGTGAGAGAGAGTCAATGAGAGAGATTAAATGAGAGAGAGTCAGTGAGAGAGAGTCAGTGAGAGAGAGTCAGTGAGAGAGAGTCAGTGAGAGAGAGGGTCAGTGAGAGAGTTAGCGAGAGAAAGTCAGAGAGAGAAAGTCAATGAGAGAGAGAGAGTCAGTGAGAGAGAGTCAGTGAGAGAGAGTCAATGAGAGAGAGTCAGAGAGAGAGAGTCAGTGAGAGAGAGTCAATGACAGAGTTTCAGTGAGAGAGAGTCAGTGAGAGAGAGGGTCAGTGAGAGAGTTAGTGAGAGAAAGTCAATGAGAGAGAGAGTCAGTGAGAGAGAGTCAGTGAGAGAGAGTCAATGAGAGAGAGTCAGAGAGAGAGAGAGAGAGTCGCTGAGAGAGAGTCAGTGACTCGGAACAAGATTGTTGGTTGAGTAGCGTCAAGGACGCGGGGTAAGATTGCTGAGTGAGTCAGAGTAAAGGTCTAAGAGAAATATTGCGAGTAAAGTCGGAGTCAGGGACTCGGAGTAAAATTGCCGGTGGAGTCTGTGTTGCGAACTCAGAGTGAGATTCTCGGTTGAGTCAGAGACTCTGAGTAAAATTGCTGGTGTAATCAGAGTCAGTATGAAGCCTGATAATTATGAGCTGGTTCGCAAGAAATGTACCGACCCTCAAACTTTGATTATTCTCTTATTTTCGAGCCGTTTTCACCTTTGCCTTAAAAAGGGAAGCATAAATGTTAAATGTGTACTTAATGAATACATAGATAATGTCCGTACTACAATGAGCAATGAGATTACAGTAATAGCATCTCACACAAACTCTTTATAGTGTTGTTCTTTGTTGTTCGTTTGCGTCTTCTTCTACCCTTTTTAGCTCCTTGTAGAGCATAGTTTTTCAACAAACACTTTCCAAGTCGTTCTGTTTTTTGCCATACTTTTAAGATCATTCCATGTCTTCCCCATCATCTTCATCTCTGCTTCTATCGGTTTTCTCTAAGAATTCATTGGTCTTCCTCTTTATCTTTTCCCCTGGGGATTCCAAAAAAGGGCCTGTTGTGCAATACTCTCAGTTGGCTTCATCAGTGTGTGTCCAATCCAGCGCCATCGTCTTCGCTGTATCTCTTTAACCACTGGTATTTGACTGGTACATTCCTATAATTCTATGTTAGTGATTTTGTCCTTTTATTCTGCGTAAGCATCCATTAATATTATAAGTTTGTATCTTCATGATTGTCAATTTTGTTCTCCATGTTTCACAGCCATATAATAGGACCGACTTAACATTGGAGTTGAAAATTGTTATTTTTGTTTTTAATCTAATTTCTTTGGACTTCCATATGTTTCCCAGTGCAACATAAGCTCAATTTGCTTTTGATATCCTTATATTGGTATCATTTTCTGTTCCTCCCTCTTTATCTTGTTCGTTTGAGTACACCAGATTTATATCTCCAGCGAAGACCAGAAGGATTGAATTTTGCGCGAATATCACTTTTTCACAATTTAAACAACGGTAGCTATGTGCTCATGTATCTCTCGCCCTGCAGGCAGTTATTCTCCAACTTTAGATGTACTCTCGTTTTTGACGTCGACAGTTTTACATTTTTGGGACAGATTTCTCCTATGAAATTGGTCCAGGCAACTACCATTTTTGTCTCGTTCTTTTTGATGTCCAGATGATTATAGTTTTTTTTAGCACGCGCAGAGTGCACACGTGATCTCCTGTTTTTTCGCTTTTGTCTAAGAGGGCTAGATATCGTTTCTCACGTAAAATCACGAGAAAACCACAGATTGCAGAGATTCTCACCGTCTATAATGGAATTTGAATCCGGGACCTTCTCCTAAAGAGGCCGACATCTTATCTCTAGACCACCAAGTCCTTATACCCTTTATAATAAAACATCACAAACGTATCATTACCACCAGCATCATAAAAAGTATCATTACAATCAACATCATAAAAGTATCATTACCACCATCATCATAAAAGTATCATTACAGTCAACATCATAAAAAATCATTACCACCATCATCATAAAAGTATCATTACCACCATCATCACAAACGTATCATTGCCATCATCATCATAAAAGTATCATTACAATCAACATCATAAAAAATCATTACCACCATCATCATAAAAGTATCATTACCACCATCATCACAAACGTATCATTGCCATCATCATCATAAAAGTATCATTACAATCAACATCATAAAAGTATCACTACCACCAACAAAATAAAAGTATCATTACCACTATCATCATAAAAATATCATTACCATCATCAAGTACATCTACCGATGAAGGTGAACACGTCTATCCACAACTTGTTATCTCTGCAGCTGATATCGAGGTACATACTGGAGCTACCAGTCTCCACATACCGAGGTACATACTGGAGCTATAGAACAAATAAGTATGTGTTAGCACTCGGAAAAATTAACAGACAAACAACAACAGAAAAAAACGAAGAATAATATATGGTCCGAAGTGGGATCGAACCCGTACTCCCTGGCACCGCGCCTTGCCACGAGAGGCCGAACGCTTGGCACACTGCCCTTCGCTGAAGGCCTCTCGTGGCAAGGCGCGGTGCCAGGGAGTACGGGTTCGATCCCACTTCCGACCATATATTATTCTTCGTTTTTTTCTGTTGTTGTTTGTCTGTTAATTTTTCCGAGTGCTAACACATACTTATTTGTTCTATTATTCCCTATTATCGCCTCGGAAGTTCCCCATATAATAATATTTAAGTATTATTATTTGTTACCAGTACATACTGGAGCTACCAGTCTCCACATATCGAGGTACATACTAGAGCCACCAGTCACCACATATCGAGGTACATACTGGAGCTACCAGTTTCCACATATCGAGGTACATACTAGAGCCACCAGTCACCACATATCGAGGTACATATTGGAGCTACCAGTCTCCACATATCGAGGTACATATTGGAGCTACCAGTCTCCACATATCGAGGTATATATTGGAGCTACCAGTTTCCACATATCGAGGTACATATTGGAGCCACCAGTTTCCGCATATCGAGGGACATAGTGCAGCCGCCAGTCTCCACATATCGAGGTACATACTGGAGCTACCAGTCTCCACATATCGAGGTACATACTGGAGCCATCAGTCTCCACACATCGAGGGATATACTGAAGCCACCAGTCTCCACATATCGAGGGACATACTGAAGCCACCAGTCTCCACATATCGAAGGACATACTGCAGGAGCCAGTCTCCACATATCGAGGAACATACTGGAGCCGACAATCTCCACATATCGAGTGACATACTGCAGCCACCAGTCTCCACATATCGAGGAACATACTGGAGCCGCCATTCTCCACATATCGAGGGACATACTGGAGCCGCCAGTCTCCACATATCGAGGAGCCACTGGAGCCGCCATCCTGGCTACTATCATGGATCACCATTCATTCATTGAGCGCCGTCTCCACATAGAAGGTTGACTATCATGGATCACTATTCATTCATTGAGCGCCGTCTCCACATAGAAGGTTGACTATCATGGATCACCATTCATTCATTGAGCGCCGTCTCCACATCGAAGGTTGACTATCATGGATCACCATTCATTCATTGAGCGCCGTCTCCACATCGAAGGTTGACTATCATGGATCACCATTCATTCATTGAGCGCCGTCTCCACATCGAAGGTTGGCTATCATGGATCACCATTCATTCATTGAGCGCCGTCTCCACATCGAAGGTTGACTATCATGGATCACCATTCATTCATTGAGCGCCGTCTCCACATCGAAGGTTGACTATCATGGATCACCATTCATTCATTGAGCGCCGTCTCCACATCGAAGGTTGACTATCATGGATCACCATTCATTCATTGAGAGCCGTCTCCACATCGAAGGTTGACTATCATGGATCACCATTCATTCATTGGGCGCCGTCTCCACATCGAAGGTTGGCTATCATGGATCACCATTCATTCATTGAGCGCCGTCTCCACATCGAAGGTTGACTATCATGGATCACCATTCATTCATTGGGCGCCGTCTCCACATCGAAGGTTGGCAATCAAGGAGCGAAATGTTACTGTCTCTTGTCTTGATAGTGCACGTTGTCATAGGTTCACCTGACAACCTTTTGATGCTATCAGTCCATTTTAGTCATAATTTGCCTCTGCCTCGTCTGCATTGAACCTTCCTTTCCAAGAAAACATTTAGAATGGTCTCCTCACACCTCTACACAATTTCAACCCTTTTTTTTAATCGTGTCACGTAGTTCTTTTTTTTTTTCATTTTCAGCTGATTCAGAACTTCCTTGTTTGTCTACTTTTCTCTCCACCCAAATCTCCCCATTTCCCTATAGATTCCGCATTTCAATGCATACACTAGTGTAGTTAGAAGTGGTCTTAGTTTGGAAGAGTTAACGTTAGAAGCGGACAGTCAATGCCTGTTAGGGAACCTTGAACTTGGGCGGTGATATTGGGACTACCCTCGTCAGTTAGTATCAGAAAGAGATTAATTGTTGGATTTGAAGAAAAAAGAACTTTGTTGTGTGTGTATATATATATATATATATATATATATATATATATATATATATATATATATAGTGGGAAAGGGGATGGAGCGCATTGTCTGTTTTCAAGACTGGAAGTAATCCACAAATCAACAATAGAAAACAAAAAAGAACAACAGACAACCCAAAGTAGAATCGGCACAGCGCTTTGCTACATGAGACCTGCGTTGCAGCACACTGCCAGCTAAGCAACCCAAGGCGAGTAGCCGTCACATTCTAGCTCAAAAATGTCATTAGAGTGTTAATTCATCAAGTTGTGTTTCGGGACATACAAGACTTTACACGTTGCTACAGCCTAAATTATAATAAACAAGCATAATGAAGCTACCACAAGGCTTTATTATCTGAGAATTAAATAGGCGTATGTATTCTGTGTCTGTCTTGATAGTCACACAAAACTACAAAATAAAAAGAGAGGCGTAAGTGAAGAAATAAGAGAAAAGTAAATGAAGATGAGGGATATAAGTAGATATGGAAGAAAAAAAATAGAAGGGACATAAATAAGGCGAAGAAGAAATAGAAAAGAAAGAGGACGGGGTATAAGATGAGGAGGTATAAAGAGGAGGGGGCATAAGAAGGTATGGTATAAAGAGGATAGGGCATAAGAAGGAGCAGTAAAAAGAGGAGCGGGCATAAGAAGGGAAAGTGGAAAGAGGAGGGGCATAAGAAGGATAGGTATAAAGAGGAGGAGACATAAGAAGGGGAAGTAGAAAGAAGAGGGGCATAAGAAGGGGAAGTGGAAAAAAGAGGGGCTTAAGAAGGTGAAGTGGAAAGACGAGGGGCATAAGAAGGAGAGGTATAAAGAGGAGAAGGCATAAGAAGGGGAAGTGGAAAGAGGAGGGGCATAAGAAAAAGTAGAAAAAGGAGGGGCATAAGAAGAAGGGGAATGAGGAGGAGGGATAAGAAGGGGAGGTATAAGGAGGATGGGCATAAGAAGGGGAAGTGGAAAGAGGAGGGGCATAAGAAGAGGAAGTGGAAAGAAGAGGGACATAAGGAGAAAAAGTAGAAAAAGGAGGGGCATAAGAAGAAGTGGAAAGACAAGGGTGCATAAGAAGGGGAAGTGGAAGGAGGAGTGGGCATTTGAAGGAGAGGTAGAAAGAGGAGGGGCATAAAAAGAGGAGGTATGTAAAGAAGGGAAAGAGAATGGGCAATAAAGAGGGAGAATAGAACAAAATAAGACAAATAGTAGGGACATAATAAGGGAAAGAAAAAAGTGGAACAGTCGTCAAAAGGGAAAGGGGGTGGGGACATGAAGAAGAAGAAGAGAGGCATTAGGAGAGGAGGAACAAAAAAAAGAGAAAGTGAAGAAGAAGGAGGAAAAGAGGAGGAGAAGAAAATTAAATTAACGGTTGTGATGTTGTTTTTACAAAGAATTTAAAAATAGATGGTGACTAATTCTTTCGAAACGAAGGAAGAGAAAGAAAACAGGTATACATGTCTTACATAAGCACAACATAAACAAATGTAAGATAAAAATGAGCACACGAAACGACACAACCTGCCAGAAATGAAAATAAATAGATAAGACAAAAATCAAGAGAATTAATGTAGTTGGCAATAACCATATAGGATAGATAGGGAGACATCCTTCCTTCTCCAGGATGTATAATATAAATTATATATATATATATGACCCTTTTCGTCTTGTCAGACGGTCTAGTGGAGGCTATTGCGTATTTTTTTTAGGTATTGTTTTTGCCGAACAGCTTCTCTCGTGGCTAATTCTACCAATGTTTGACAAACACACGCGGTCACATAATGAACAGGTCAGGCTCGCTGGTCCACAGGGTTTACCATCCTTTTTCATGAGTCTCTTCTCTTCTAGGTCCTGTCTTAGCACAGTCTCAAATGTTGTTATACCGTTCCTTATACATGCTCTCCATGATGTGCGATCACTTGCCAGATGTTGCCAGTCGTTTTCACAGATGGAGAAGTCTTTCAGAGATGATTTGCAGATATTTCTATATCGTAGTTTAGGTCTGCCGATTTGTCTTTTTCCGTGTTTTAGCTCACCATATAGTATTTGCCTAGGAATGCGTTTTTCTTCCATCCGTTGGACATGCCCCAGCCATCTTAGCCTTCGACTTCTGAGCATCGACATGATTGTTAGGGTCTTAGCACATTGCAGGACAGTTAAGTTGGTTATTTTGTCTTGCCATTTGATGTGCATTATTTTGCGGAGACATCGCATATGGAAGACATTTAGTCTTTTTTCCTGGTTTGAGTATGTTGTCCAGGTTTCGGATCCATATAGTAGTGTGCTAAGCACACATGTTTGATAATATATATATATATATATATATATATATATATATATAACGAGTGATGAAATTGACGTCATGAAATTATGTGTCCACAATTTCGTCTGCAGCATAACACAACAGGCCGGTTGTTATATTCACGGTTTCATCTCTGAAAGAGCTGGACTGGTTGGTCTCTGTGGCAACCACCCCTGGTCTCAGCAGCGAGGCCCGGCTTGAGACGTCAATTACTCATCGACGGAAAATATATGAGTACCTCCGAAGTCGGAGTTATCTCCTGCGAGGGACCCCTGTGCACACGGCGGCCAGGGAAAATTGGATTAACACGCAAAATTCAGTTGCTAGTCTATAGGGACTTCGTCAGAGGTAAGAGTTGGCGAACGAAAAATAAAAAATCTCTGAAACGAAATGGCGTTAAACATTCAAAACAGGGTATTTTTGGTTGAACATGTCTTCCGTAATAAGATACGAAACAAAATACAAACAGATCAATGCCTTTTTTAAAGATAAGAAAGGAAATATGCTTAGAAATATAAGGGAACAAATGGACAGATGGAAAATTTGGGAGAGTGAGGAAGTACCTAAAAATTGGAAAAAGGCTATTTCATCAAACTGCCCCAAAAAAAGGAAGTTTACTGGAGTGCACAAATTACAGGGGAATTATGCTACTATCAGTGCCAGGAAAAATATTAAGCAGAGTCATTCTGGAGAGACTAAAAGAGGCCATAGAGAAACATTTGAGATAACAAGTCAGGTTTTAGGAAGAACAGATCATGTGCTGATCAAATAACTACCCTACGTATAATAGTTTAACAAAGTTTAGAACTACAGTCACCACTTTATATAGTCTCCACTTTATATTGGATTCATAGATTACGAAAAGGCATTTGATAGTTTAGACAGAAGAATGCTTTGGAAGTTGCTGAGTCATTACGGAATCCCCATAAAGTTTATTAACCTGATAAAAACAATGTATGAAGGAACGAAATGTAGTGTGGTGCATGAAGGACAGCTTACAGAAGCATTTGAAATAAGAACAGGGGTAAGGCAGGGATGCCTTCTGTCTCCATTTCTCTTTCTACTGGCCATAGATTAAATTATGAAAATAAGTCACAACAGCAGAAATGGAATCCAGTGGTCACTGACCAAACAACTTGATGATTTAGACTTTGCTGATGACATAGCTCTCCTATCACACAGCCATCAACAGATGCAGGATAAAATGAGTATATTTGATGAGAGATCCCAACAGATGGAACCAAAAATAAATAAAGATAAGACCAATATTATGAGAATTAATGCAGTTGGCAATAACTAAATAAAAATAGGAGAAAAGCCTCTATTACACGTACAATCTTACATATATCTTGGCAGTAATATAGATAAAGAGGGATGAACAGAAAATGATACCAAAATAAGGACATCAAAAGCAAGAGGAGCATTTGTTGCACTGGAACTCATATGGAAGTCCGAAGAAATTAGGTTAAATACAAAAATAAAAATTGTCATTTCCAATGTTAGGTCAGTCTTATTGTTCTACATGTGAAACAATCATGAAGATACAGACCTTCATTAATGGATGCTGCCGCAGAATAAAAGGATGGAAATGGCAGGACAAAATCACTAACATAGAATTATGGGAATGTACTAGTAATCCCCTCGACGCTGAAAGGCAAACGAGGCAGGAAAGAAGAAGTACTAGTCAAATACAGTACCAGTGGATAAAGAGATACAGCGAAGACGATGGCGCAGGATAGGACACACACTGCGGAAGCCAACTGGGAGTATTATACAATAGGCCCTTTTTGGAATCCCCAGGGAAAAAGATAAAGAGGAAGACCAAGAAACACTTGGAGAAGACAGACAGAAGCAGAGATGAAGATGATGGGGAAGGCATGGAACGATATCTCTCTCTCTCTCTCTCTCTCTGCGATCAGGACTCAATCAGAGTAGGACTCCAGACTCTCGCACGAAGACAGCTGTCTGTTTAAGCCTGTTAGATCCACTCCGCTTGAATACCTGTTACAACGTTGCACTGTGTTTTGCGCCAGTGGCCCAGTGCATCCGATTTCAGCCAGCATTTTGTTCAGGTTTGCTTTCCTTAGCCTTTAATTGTCCCCAATCTTCCTGCAAGGCAGCAGATGATCTTTTCTGCAGGGGGATTCTGCCCTTATATGGTCGGCCCTCCCAGGTTTACGAGCAGCATCTGCCCGAGTCACTAGAGGTGACTAACACAGACATGCGACTTGTAATATGAGGAAACTGCAACAAGGAACACCTTTCATGCACAGCCTCCAACTGTTCCCGCCTATCCCCATATACCGGTAAGTTACATCCTCTTGAAAATTATCGCCGTAGCACTTGATGATGTTAGGCCATCGCTGATGACTCCAATTCCAAACATATAGACATACAGTCAGTCGTCAAATTATACCCGTCGCACATCAAACAGCTAACCGTAAGATTTGCGCACGGCCGGTTTAGTGAACTATTACGATAACGTAGCACACAACAATGTCTCCGAACACATAATCTCGCTCTCTTTAGATTTCTGTCTGATTACCCTAATGTAAGCAGCCCACGGCGAACAAAATACGAAACAACTTCCCCAAAGAGACAAAACTGCGGATGACGAAATAGTTTACATTAATATGTAGCATGTAAATAACTTGTGTCAAGGAATTCCAACAACGGTCATGAACAGCACCAATGTGACATAAAGCGCAGATCAAGTCTAGACGGTGGAAGGTCACACTCACAACAACAAAAACGGACTGTTGTCGGTCTACGACCTCGCTTTAGCGACACAGATGTATTGGGTATATCATCATTTTGACTTTAATGCAGAAAAGTGCAAAGGAGATCCGAAATTAATCAGACCCTGTGTGCACTTTCTGCAGCGATCGAGAGGACGTTGACTAGATCCGCCATCTTAGAGACGGAACGATCTTAGAAAATTGACAAGAAACAGAACGGCTTGGAAAATATTTGTTGAAGACCTGTGCTCCACAGGGAGTTGAAAGGTAGAAGAAGAATGTCTTTTATAATAGTGGCAAATATACAGAAGAGGCGAGTCAACAAATGTTTTGAGGCCCGTGGTAGACATTTTGAACACATATGTAGACACAACGTCATCGTACGAAATGTCACTTTACCCAATACAAGCCAACCAAGAGCAATAGTGTCTAGATGAATAATACAAATTTATGTTACAGATTCAGGTAATTTCACAAACATTTTCACAGCACAGCGATTTTATGAACACCCCGTATATATATATATATATATATATATATATATATATATATATATATATATATATATATATATATATATATATATATATATATTATACCCACGAAAGTTAATATGTAACACTATAAAGGTCTTTTTCACAATATAGATCCCTTTTCTTAATAGCAGAGACAGAGAATGAACTACAAGAAATGATAGAATTAATAGTAAAGGAAAGCAACAAAAAAAAAGGAAAGCAACAAAAAAAAAAAAAGGAAAGCAACAACAAAGATCTCAGTCCAGTCTGAATAGTAAGAAAACAGAAGTAATGGTCATAAAAAAAAACAATAATTACCATCATGCAGCATAAAAATAAACAGAACAAATCCGAAACAAGTGCAACGTTTCAAATACTTAAGCACAATAATAGCATCAGATGGAAGATGCACCACAGAAATAAAAAGCAGAATAGCTCAGGCCAAAATAGCATTTCAGAAAATGAAAAATATCTTATGCAACAAATCTATGTCAATAGAAGTGAGAAAGAGAGTTCATCGGTGCTATATAGATCCAATTCTGACCTATGGAAGCGAATCATGGAATGTAAACAAACAAAGGAGAAGACGATTAGAGGCCACAGAGATGGGATTTCTCAGAAGAATGTTGAAAGTGACAGCCAAAAAGACCAACGAGGAAATTCTCAAAGAGGCCAACACAAAAAGGGAGCTCATAAAAAAAACACCATAAAGAAACAATCAACATTTTTCGGGCACATTATGAGAATAGGAAAGTTAGAATACTTGGCTACAACTGGCAAAATAAAAGGAAGGCGAGATCACGAACGACAAAGAGAGAAAATACTGGATAGCTTGGTGTCATGGCATGGACAACAGAAAACAACAGAACTGATACGATGCACCGTGAATTAGAAGATTGTGGAAGGACATGATCGCCTGCGCCAACCGGTACGGCACATGATGATGATATAGGTCACTGAGTGTAATTTCTTAAAATAAATATTCGTGAACATTTCAGTGTGGGTGGTGTACACTTACATGTACAGTCACTAGTGTTTCGCACTATTCAGGGAGAGATAATCAACATGCAAGTTAAATCGCCTAATAAGTTGTGTAGGGGAGAATTTATCACAGATAAATAGAAGGTAGGTATTTGGGTCCATGCCTCGCATAGAAAAACATAACCATTGAAATATAAATTACCAAGAGTCTAACGGAAACAGCTTTTTATTGTCCCACAATCCCAAGATTGGACCAACATCAGCAGGCTACAGAGATGGCAGCTGCGACAACGACTACATCAGCTTGTTCACAACAGTTCAAAGTTCACCCACCATTCCATCACGCACTCATGCTCGGTACCTCCGAACTGGATCAACTGTTGATCGTCACAATAGTGGACGACCACGAGTTACCACCCTGCACAAGATCTTTTTGTATACCTTAAGCACCTTCGTAACAGGTTCATCGAGACGTAAGGATTCCCGGGAACGTTGCAGTCGCGTGTGTTGTGCAGAACAGTGGGGAACTGTTTGAGAGAGGCAATCTTGTTACCTCACATATTTGTAGATAGTAATGTAAAATAGCAAAATATAAGCGCGCATGGCCTGGGTTAGACATGTGGCATGGCCTTACCATCGATGTAGACGAATTGTGTTCTCTGATGAGTCAAGATTCTATTCGCATGAGCGTTGTTTGGTGTACAGGCATCAAGGAGAACGGTTTGCTGACACTTGTGTGCTACAGGGTGAGAGGAGGCAGTGTAATGGTTTGGGGATGAATTTGTCATATACAGCCAGAACGAACCTCGTCATCATCAATGACAGCCTGACGGGTATTGGATATAGAGAAGAAACAGCACACGTAGAGCCTCACCTCAATGCAAAAGGCCTTACATGATAATGAGGCAATGCTTGGTAATGCTTGCCTATATATGGCACATGTGGCAATGGACTACTTTCATGAACTACTTTTCAGCAACAAATGATTTATGTTTTATCGTGACCTGCCCCGGACCTTACTCCCACGAGGATGCTTAGGACGAACTTGAGCTTATGCTGTGAAGAAGACACAATCTGTCTGAGAACACCACCACCAGTTAGCACAAGAGTCGCAAGAAGAATGAAATAACATGCCCCAACAATGAATTCAACATCTCATTAGCTCGATGAGAAGGCGTTGTCAAGCAGTGATAACAGCTCAAGGTGGACACGCACGACACTGAGATCCAGATTGTTTCTTGGAGTTCCTACGCCTCACTTTAGTTGTTATCTTTCTACAGTGACACTTTCAGCAACATCAAAGTGATCACGTGCTCTGTCAATGGATATTCACCCATATTGTGAACCTTATTTGATTCCATGTCTTCCAACAAGTCAGTGACCTATATAATGTTGCACACAACTATTTTTTTTTCCTGAGTATATATTCATGCTATAGCTTGGAGACATGCTCCACAAGGAGTTACAAGAGTAAAGACGAAGAAAAAGGAAGAGGAAGAAAAAAGAAGAGGGAGAAGAAAAAACAAGAGGAGGAAGAAGGAAAAAGAAGAAGAGGAAGAATAAGAACACAAGAGGAAGAAGAGAAAGAAAAGAAGAAGTAGACTATAATATTCAGTTAGTGCACTCTGTTTAGTTTTAAAAATATGTATTTAATTTTGTTTTTTTCTCAGATAAAAGGTAGCCGTCACGGCCTGTGCTATTTCCAATATTTAGAAACGACGATCATCGGTAGCCATCATGGATGATGCTGCTAGTATAACGTTTGTTTGTTTAACCGTCCGTCAAGATGATGATGAGAAGAGTAAACCGTAGAGCTAAACTTGTTACTTCAGGTCATTTGGGACACAACAAGATTACATGGCCTTAATGATGTCGATAGAGACATGTAACAACAAAGGAGAATCACTAATTCAGACAGTTCGAGCAGCTCAAGAACGACAAATGATATCAACTACGACACCTTTCGATATCAGTGAAAAGAGAAAAAGAATGATGTCGATTGCTGCATCTATCCTTTCTTTTTCCCCCCATCTATTAAATATCTTAATTTAAAAAAAATTAAAACAAGATGTCGTAAAATAAGAAAACAAGACGCGGTGAACAAAAACGTCAGAAGAACGCTAAGCTCAATAAAAATTCAATGTCGTAAAAAACCTTCTATGACGTAATTGCATTTGACTCCTGTGTGGTATTTTCAAAGGAATCGTTAAGTAATTTAAAACAAAACAGAAAAATGAAAACATGTCTACAGTAACATGATCAAGGTTTGCAAATGTAAATTGCGGTAATTAAAGATCAAAAATAATTGAGAGTTCCCTTCACGCCTGAAAGGGGAGTAATACGGACGGTGTTCATTTCTTGTTGCCAGCACATTTTACAGGTGATTGATCGCTATCACGTCATTCCGTTCTATATGTCCAGAAGCGGTTGCTAATACGCCAGTCCGCCCTATATGTCCAGAAGAGGTTGGTATTACGCCAGTCCGCCCAGTATGTTTAGAAGAGGTCGCTATTGTGCCAGTCCGCCCTGTATGTCCAGAAGAGATCCGTATTACGTCAATCTTATCTAATTGCCGAGAAATGGTCGCTATCACGTCAGTCTACCCTATTTGCCGAGAAATTATCGCTATCACGCCAGTCTTCCCTATTTGCTGAAAAATGGTCGCTATCACGCCCAGTCTTCCATATTTGCTGAAAAATGGTCGCTATCACGCCAGTCTTCCCTATTTGCTGAAAAATGGTCGCTATCACGTCAGTCTTTTCTATTTGCTGAAAAATGGTCGCTATCACACCAGTCCGCCCTATTTGCCCTGAAGTGGTTTCTATGACCCCATTACTTGTTCAGAAGTGGTCGGTATTACATGAGGCCGTCGTACATTTCTAGAATAATATCAGGTTCCCATTTTAACAGACTAGATAATCCTCGAACTCGTATCAACCCAATAAAAATTGACCACATCCGGGAATTAAACTTGCACCCTTCAGATAAGCAGCAAGATCACTAATCACTCAGCCACAACAGCTTCCACACAACAGAAAATAAAGAAAAGATAAGTACTTGTAATGAAATATCTGCATCATGCTTATGATGTGCGCAAAATGTTTGATAGCAATAAGAAAATACTGAAGTCATAAAGAAATAAACATTAGCAACTTCGCCAAGGTCGACTTGCACATTACAAGAACTTGCAATATGGCGGATAGGCTACAGGGAACTTTTGAGGCACTGTCTGAGAAGTGTTCTTTGCTGTCGTTTCCTCATATTTCAAGTCCAGCTTGCTGCCGGAGCTACTGAGTTTAGTGTCCCGTGCACACCGTGAGCTGTGTGTTGCATCCGGATGGTGTTTCTATATTCAGATTGCTTACGATGAATGATGAACTCGTATGAAGAAGGACAATTCAGCTGCGTTCACTGTCGGTGCTATAATACGCCTTATGTCTTTTGACGTGCGCTGTGTTTGCTACGATGGGGGCTGCAGCTACCTTTCTTTGTTTGGATATTCGATGAAATGTTCATTCGGATGATTCCCGCTGGCACGGGCGGTTGAGCAATTATGGATTTCCATTCGTTTGCAGTGATACCGGGCCTTCGAATGACTATAACCATACCCATAGCAAGGCGGAGTGTCCAGTAAACAAGCAGTGTATACATTTCATGCACTATAGCATATTTTCATCTGTCCTTCCTCATTTGTCTTTCAGAGTCTAGTGGAGATATAATTTGCGGTCTTTTGCTCGTCTGTTGGTCTTTCCTACTGTTATATTTCCTAGTGTTTCTAATACTTCATCAATCCATCTTTTTCGTGGTCGGCCCTTGGGTCTGGTGTTCTTGAAACGTTTATTCAAGTCTCATTGTGTTTTTATGTGTCTGCCTTATCACGTGGTCAAACCATTTTATTTGAAGTTTCTTTATGCACTCTATGACGGGAATTAATTCTAGCTTGTTTCTCAGTTCTTCATTTTGTATCTTGTCTCTCAGGCTGTTTCCTGTTATTCGTTTAACACATCTCATCTCGGTAGAAGTTACTTTTCTTACTGTTCTTGAATATATGGTCCTGATCTGGCACTGGTAGCACAACGTTGGAATGAAGATTACATGCATATATATTTACTATTCATTTATACTCGCATATTACAATTGTTATATATTCAAATATTACATTAGACAAGTTAGCTAGTTGTTTTTCCCCCTTGTAATGACGCTGAAGCAAATACATTAAACGAACTAAAAATATTCCGAAAATCATTTACATTTTCTTTGCTATTATTGACACTAGGAGCTTTAAAATTCCATTAGAAAACAAGTATCCAACACACGTTTTGATATACAGACAACACTTGATTGTTTGGTCCTAGCTAAGACGTTGTACGCATGGAATGTAAGAAAGTGGAAGCACTCAGCGACTTATAGCTAACTGCTGGTATCAGAAGCAGCGAACCATAACTGATTATGATCTGACACCATCTCCCCGCATTAGCCATGGAAACAGACCAACCGGTCCGGTTAAGCAGGTAGAGATCAAGAGGGGATGCAAATCGGGACTAAAAATACTCTGCTGAAGTCGGATGTGTTGGGCCGAAAGGCACATATATCAGAGCCAGATGTAAATAACAACACAACGCAACTTCGCCGACTGAACAATCTTTCAAGGGTAGATAACAAGAAGGAGTAATCGTTGGGTGAAGGCAAAACAAAAAGAGGAATGCACAGAACAGTTCTAAGAATTTCTGCTTTTTTCGCTGAAAGGCAATCATTGACACTAAATTTACGAGGCGTGTTCAAATAAAACCCGCCCTAGCTGCGTCAAGAGGACATATGTAAGAGGCGTGTTCAAATAAAACCCGCCCTAGCTGCGTCAAGAGGACATATGTAAGAGGCATGATGACGTCACACCTGGCCGGTGATACACCCAATTCGTTCCCATTTTTTTTTTTTTAACCACGAAGGGCTTTTATTGGCAGACTTTAAAGAGCCTGAAAGGAACAATCATGCCATCCGCTACAAGACACACGAGTCATTCTGTATAAAACCATCAAGAATAAGTTATCCGGCGTGCTTTCGCGTGGTGTGATTCTGCTGAACGAACATTGTGCAGGTAGATCTTGTAAAGAAATAATAGTAGCAGCAGGAGGAACAGGAGTGCAATGGCTGCACAGAATATTTAATGCAGCATGGCACCAACAACAAGCCCAGAAGACTGGCAACGGGTAATCATCATACCAATATGGAAAAAGAAAGGTAGCAAAAGAGACTGCAATCAATATAGAGGTATATCTCTTCTCAGCCATGTAGGAAAGCTATACGCCAAAATCTTGGAAAAAGGGCTGAGACCAATAATAGAACTACAGTTAAGCAATTCTCAAATGGGGTTCCGAAAAAAAACAGAGGATGCACTGACGCACTATTCACATTAAAACAGCTTGCAGAAAAAAACAACAGAACACAATCAAAACTTATACATAGACTTCATAGATCAAAAGTCATACCACAGCCTCGATCAGTCGCCACGTAACGTTCATTTGTTCAGAGCCTTTAACAAGTCTCTAAAGGGACATCGATTCGACTCCGATGCTGCCGTCATGGTCTCAGTAACAAAAAGGTTCAATGAGCAACCAAAGTCGTTTTTTCTCAGACGGCCTGTGCCACCTACCCAAGCTGTGGGATGCATGTTTAAATACATATTACCACTTTTTCTATTTTAAAAAAAAACCCAGCGAGTACTTGTTTCGCAACAATTGCTTTATTTAATTCTGCCACACCTGCTGGTGTAAGTAAAGAGCCCCCGTCACGCCAAGTGTCGTCTAGGGGATATGGTGTTAGTGACCATACATTTTACAGACCTTTAGCACATGATTTTTGGGGTAATGTGGTCGGTATTGCGCCCGTGCCGCTTTACTTTTCCAGAAAAACAATCCGGTACCCATTTAAGGCTGGGTGAACCCGGAAGCCGTCGGTTGGGATCGAACCCTACCTCTTGTCCTTTGTAGTCCAGTTCAATAACACTGAGCTATCGCGGCTCCCACATGCTGGTGTCCCTTACTTTTTTTTTTTTTTTGGAATAAAACCACTGGGACGGGTTTCATTTGAACACGCCTCGAATAGAGAAGCTCAAACAAAGCTAAGAGATAAACTTAGGGGAAAAAAGCTTTGATAAAAAATGGTGGATATAACATCAGTTATTGACTATAGTGGACAACAAAGTATCACACGTTTTGGACATCCGATTAGAATGAAATCTAACTATACTGCAGCTCGAGCATGTCACATGAAAACATCCTGATAGCAAAAAGGAAACCTATAAATAGATGGATAGATGGAATTAAAGAGGTATTAACCAGATTCGTCATGACAACAACTCAAACTATACCAAGGCCAGAAAATGACACACTCGACATCTCTCAACGCTAAAAACTCGACATCTCTCGACGCTACACTGCACAATCAGTGGTATAACGAAGAATCTTCTAACTCGTGTTCACCCTCAATCTGTGGCCCAGGGCTCTCTGACAAAATCCTTGCTCTCAAGTTTCATGGCGTGATCCTGGTCTCTCTGACAAAATCCTTGCTCTCAAGTTTCATGGCGTGATCCTGGTCTCTCTGACAAAACCCTTGCTCTAAAGTTTCATGGCGTGATCTTGGTTCCCAGACAAAATCCTTGCTCTAAAGTTTCATGGCGTGATCCTGGTCTCTCTGACTAAACCCTTGCTCTAAAGTTTCATGGCGTGATCCTTGTCTCTCTGACTAAACCCTTGCTCTAAAGTTTCATGGCGTGATCCTGGTCTCTCTGACAAAACCCTCGCTCTAAAGTTTCATGGCGTGATCTTGGGCTCCCAGACAAAACCCTCGCTCTAAAGTTTCATGGCGTGATCCTGGTCTCTCTGACAAAATCCTTGCTCTAAAGTTTCATGGCGTGATCCTGGTCTCTCTGACAAAATCCTTGCTCTAAAATTTCATGGCGTGATCCTGGTCTCTCTGACAAAATCCTTGCTCTAAAGTTTCATGGCGTGATCCTGGTCTCTCTGACTAAACCCTTGCTCTAAAGTTTCATGGCGTGATCCTTGTCTCTCTGACTAAACCCTTGCTCTAAAGTTTCATGGCGTGATCCTGGTCTCTCTGACTAAACCCTTGCTCTAAAGTTTCATGGCGTGATCCTGGTCTCTCTGACTAAACCCTTGCTCTAAAGTTTCATGGCGTGATCCTGGTCTCTCTGACTAAACCCTTGCTCTAAAGTTTCATGGCGTGATCCTGGTCTCTCTGACAAAACCCTCGCTCTAAAGTTTCATGGCGTGATCCTGGTCTCTCTGACTAAACCCTTGCTCTAAAGTTTCATGGCGTGATCCTGGTCTCTCTGACAAAACCCTCGCTCTAAAGTTTCATGGCGTGATCCTGGTCTCTCTGACTAAACCCTTGCTCTAAAGTTTCATGGCGTGATCCTGGTCTCTCTGACTAAACCCTTGCTCTAAAGTTTCATGGCGTTATCCTGGTCTCTCTGACAAAATCCTCGCTCTAAAGTTTCATGGCGTGATCCTGGTCTCTCTGACTAAACCCTTGCTCTAAAGTTTCATGGCGTGATCCTGGTCTCTCTGACAAAATCCTTGCTCTAAAGTTTCATGGCGTGATCCTGGTCTCTCTGACAAAACCCTCGCTCTAAAGTTTCATGGCGTGATCCTGGTCTCTCTGACAAAACCCTCGCTCTAAAGTTTCATGGCGTGATCCTGGTCTCTCTGACAAAATCCTTGCTCTAAAGTTTCATGGCGTGATCCTGGTCTCTCTGACAAAACCCTCGCTCTAAAGTTTCATGGCGTGATCCTGGTCTCTCTGACTAAACCCTCGCTCTAAAGTTTCATGGCGTGATCCTGGTCTCTCTGACAAAATCCTTGCTCTAAAGTTTCATGGCGTGATCCTGGTCTCTCTGACTAAACCCTTGCTCTAAAGTTTCATGGCGTGATCCTGGTCTCTCTGACAAAATCCTTGCTCTAAAGTTTCATGGCGTGATCCTGGTCTCTCTGACTAAACCCTCGCTCTAAAGTTTCATGGCGTGATCCTGGTCTCTCTGACAAAATCCTTGCTCTAAAGTTTCATGGCGTGATCCTGGTCTCTCTGACTAAACCCTTGCTCTAAAGTTTCATGGCGTGATCCTGGTCTCTCTGACTAAACCCTCGCTCTAAAGTTTCATGGCGTGATCCTGGTCTCTCTGACAAAATCCTTGCTCTAAAGTTTCATGGCGTGATCCTGGTCTCTCTGACTAAACCCTTGCTCTAAAGTTTCATGGCGTGATCCTGGTCTCTCTGACAAAATCCTTGCTCTAAAGTTTCATGGCGTGATCCTGGTCTCTCTGACAAAATCCTTGCTCTAAAGTTTCATGGCGTGATCCTGGTCTCTCTGACAAAACCCTCGCTCTAAAGTTTCATGGCGTGATCCTGGGCTCCCAGACAAAATCCTTGCTCTCAATTTTATGGCGTGATCCTGGACTCCGAGACAAAATCCTTGCTATCAGTTTCCTGGTTTCAGTCCGGCTGTAAAGTTTCTTATAAAAAGCAGCAGGCCGCTCGCCTCACAAACACAAAGTACGCGATTTGAACCACATCTGAGGCGATTGAGGTTTTTTTTTCCTTGTCAGTGAACCTTTGATATTAAAGTAGGTGAGATCGATACTCCGTCCTATCACCAACGGAGGACAAAATAGAAATTCCTTGTTCACGTTGAAAGTGTAAAAAAACAAAACGCAATTGGCAGTTGAAAATCGAATATAGTAACCGCTTTGTGCCCTCCAAGCTGTTGTTATGACACTTATCTCATTTCTGGAGTCTACAGCGGATACAATATGGGGATTAGGGAGAGCATAGACCATATACCCGGTGCTGTCTATGTATCATAATAGGTTATTCTAGTGAATATAATAAACTGCTAGAGTCCATAATGACAAATAAGACAAATGATCCCCGTAATATTTTGGTTCCTTTAATTTTTTACCTCAGGCGTTAGAAACTCAAACTCTGCATGCCCCTGTGCTCGGGTCAGAGTTTGCACTTTCGCGCCAAAAGTGGAGTAAACAACTTTTGACCTAACCCTGATTTTAAACCGTTAATTAATTAGATTTTTTTTTTAAACTGATGGAGATCTCTTGCCCATGCTGTGGAAGACGTGTACTTTTTTTTTTTTTGGCTGAGATTCTTCTTGCGTCATCTGCAAAGAGACTGAGAATGCTAATATGCATTGTCGGAGTCAGGTGACGCTGATCCAAACACAAAGGCAAAGGGCAACGATTATGCTGGACGAAGGCCACGTTTTTCTATATCAAATCTGCATGCTGGAGACATGAACTAGAGACAGTCTTGTAGAACATGATCTGCTGTCACATCAGATACTAGGTCTCAATGACACATACACTACTGGCATCTATCATAATCGTCCAATACAATTAGTGGTGGCTCATTTTGTTATAACTAGTACATCACGAAGATACCAGCAGATAAAAGAAAAAAAAACTCAATATATAAAATAAAGTAATAATCTGATGACATAAGTAAAACATGGGTATTTTTGTTTTCAGCCGGAACGGTCCGGAGCTAATTCCGTTTAAATGGACGTTAGCAGTTTACAGATAAAGATTTTATGAGTAACTGAAAACAGGAGCAAAAAATGACGCCAAAGAAACAGCTACAATTATAATGACCAACAGACAATGTCGCCAAATTCATAATAGCGATAAGTTACTGCGCCAGTGATCAATTCTCTTTGGATGCTGGTTGAAATTTTCAAAAATACCTACCATCCACCTCCATTCCTATTGCGCATTTTGGTGCTTAAGATAAAGTTACGTCCGCCTTTTGATCTCGATCTACTGTAAATTAAAAAAAGAACTGTTTCAATTCTGTTTTTTCAATATCAAAGGCGCCAATCCTGGCATTCTAAGCAGGTTCCAAACAAGTTTCCACATGATAATAAAATTCGAAGAATGATCACTAAACTTTTCGTGATTTTTAGCTCCAGAAGAGTTTCTGTGACGGGGAATGATTTTGAAACAATCGTGGCTCATTTTACAGCAGCAATACAATGTGAAAGCAGAGGCAGGTCTATGGGAAGACAGCTTGTTGGAGGGAGAAATAACAAGTGCTGATTTGTGTTGAACCGTGGACTAATGAGTGTCGGCCCCTGTTTGTGATTGAGAACTTGGAGCTGAACTATTAGCTCGCGGTATTAAAATTGACAAAGCTCAGAAAAATGAAAACACGAGGAGGGGCAAATAACAAACTTACAAAAATAGTCGTAGTTGTAGTTAGTCGAAAGCCCCGGTATCACTGCAAACGAATTAAAATCCATAATTGTTCAACCGCTAGTGCCAGTGGAATCATCCGAATCAACATCTCATCGCATTGAAGGATTCAAACAAAAAAAGGCAGGCTGCAGTCCCCATCATAGCAGCTACAGCACACGCCAAAGACGTAAGGCGTAACCACACTGAAAGTCAACGCAGCCAAACTGTCCTTCGTCATACGATATCAACATTCGTTGTAAACAATCGGAATATCGAAACACGATCCGGATGATATACACAGTCACGGTGTGCACAGAGCACTAAACTCAGTAGACCCGGCAGCAAGCCGGACTTGGAATAAGAGGAAAATGCAACAATGAACATTTTACAAACAGAGCCTCAACGGTTCCTGTCGCCTATCCGCCATATTAACCGGAACTCCTGACAAAAAATAGTCATTTAAATATATTTAAATATTAAAATAGCTAAATACAAAATAAAGACACCAGTATAACAAATACAAATATGAAGATACGAAACAGAACAGTCAAAGTAATAAAATGGCAATAAGAACATAGTACAATATTATATGATGTTGAGAAATGAAGTAAGCGGTAAAATAAAACCTCAAGCAGAACTATATAGTCATGAGGAGTAAAAGTAGAATAAAACTGAAGACACAAATAAATCAAAATTGGTGGAATGGACTGCAGGGCGAAGAACACAGTGCAGTACAATTTTCTAATGGCGATAAAAAATAACAAAAATGCAGAAGAGAAAAAAAGAATAACAAGAATCAAAAAGAAGAAGCAAAATTTAAAAAAGAGCAAAAAGAAAAAAGAAAAGAAAGAATAACCAGAACAAGAAGAATAAAACAAGCAATTCTCGTCTCTTTCACCATCCGCTCTCATAGAACAGCACAACTTTGCTCACTAAAGCAATTAGGTAACGCGTGAGTTTCTTGTTTCCGGTTTTGGTCAGTCAGTCCAATCTGGCAGGACCGTATTGACACTTTTCTTTTATTTCCACTCTTCTGGTGTAACTGACGATTGTAACGTTTCAGTTTTTTGAGGTTTCAGGCCTCAACTTGGGCGCGTGTCCTTCATTATTAAACACGTGATTGTTGTCTCCGGTATCGTCGATATATCTAAAGATAATCAAATATACATACGCACTTCTTGGCTTGAAGAAATGCCTTTGAGGTGTCGAGCCTCTCTGTCTGTGAAACAATTTCATGAACTATTATTATTGATAGGCAGCCGCGATAACTCAGTGGTTAGTGAACTGGAGTACAAAGGACAAGGGGTAGGGTTCGATCCTAACCGACGGCTTCCGGGTTCACCCAGCCTTAAATGGGTACCGGATTTTTTTTCTGGGAAAGTAAAGCGGCACGGGCGTAATACCGACCACATTACCCCAAAAATCATATGCCGAAGGTCTGTAAAATTTATGGTCACTAACACCATATTCCCTATACACCACTTGGCGTGACGGGGGTACTTTACTTTTACTATTATTATTATTGATAATACTTTGTTGATCTCTTGTTGCTTAAATAGGAAGCCGCATTAGCTCAGTGGTTAGTGAACTGGACTACAAAGGACAAGAGCTTCCAGGTTCACCCAACCTTATATGGGTACCGGATTTTTTTTCTGGGAAAGTAAAGCGGCTCGGGCGTAATACCGACCACATTACCCCAAAAATCATGTGCTGAAGGTCCGGAAAATTTATGGTCACTAACACCATATTCCCTATACGGCACTTGGCGTTACGGGGTTCTTTACTTTAGTTACTATGTATACAAACGTTACTGTTATGTAAACAAACAATCTTTAAGATATCTTGGCTAATGAAGAAGATCAATGAAAACATAATAAATGACAGAAGCACAATAAAAGAACAGGCTTATATCGTTCTACAGAGGAAATTAAAATACTATCGCCACATCGAAATACAGGGCCTGGAAAGAACAATAAAGGGGGGCATGGTTCTTGGACGTCGCATAAAGGGCAGACCAAGAAGAAGGTGGTTTCAAGACATCAAAGAGATCATGAACATGACAACGGAAGAAGTGGGAGATCTGGCTAGAGACAGAGATTGTTTAAGGCGGGTCGGAGGGAATGCAACGTTCTGCAAAGAACTTGCCACCTGATGACTATTATGTCGTTATAAACAAACAGTTTAATTCAGCACCGCATTTCTCCAGTTAAAAATTATTCAAATTAACGCCGCTGTTACGTCATGTCTCTGCCAGACCGCCGCCCCCCTCTGTATTTATTTGAATAATTATATATATATATATGGCTTCTTGTTATTAACGTTTACTGGAGCACTCTCATCCCTCAAATCGTTCTATATTAAGCAGACCTTTGAAGCTGTTGTTCACTTACATTTGTAAAGAGATTGATCAAATGAACTATTCCCATTTGTTGATCGATTGTTTACTCTCTTCTCCAAGTCACTCCTTTCATGTTGAAAATGTTGAACTACTCCTACAGTTTATCGATAAGAATAAACCCACTGTAAATGTTCTTGTTCAAATAGCAAAAAGTGGAGGCAAAGTCACCTCCCAGCATCAGAGGCGGAAGTTGTTAGCGACTCACAGCTGATGGTTTGCGCCAGGATTAAAAAAAAAAAAAAAAAACTATCTTTACGACACATAGTACCATTGCTGGTGTATGTCTGGGGCAACGATAGAACCAGAGGGATAAAGGCCGTTTGGTCAAGCAGTCGCCACGACGTGTGCGACTCAGGATTTTTATTTCACCCCCGATAGAAAAAATCCTTTCTGTCTACCGCGGGCTTCGAACACCGTACGTTAGCTTTTCACCCAGCGGAACAGTGGTTTTATCCGCACGGCCACGCCGGTGAACCAAAACCATCCAGGGTATACTACTCCACCTCTCCGTGGTACCTTTAATAATAGACTAACCTGTCCAGTCTGGCCAGCGAGTGAGGATCGAAGAGGGAAGACAACCCGGTACTCAAAAATAACATGCTGAGGTCGGATGTGTAGGGCCGAAAGGTGCAAATGTCAGTTTTACTGCAAACCACAAGACAACGCAGACACGCCCACTTAACGACCTCTTAAGGGCGGATGATAAGAAGCTGTATTCCTTTCGTCATCGGGCGAACGCAAGCAAGCAATAGCCAAAAGTCAGAATGTGGTGTCTTTGATAATTGGAAACTGAGTCCACCCGTTCTTTTGTTTAAGCTCACAAGAATCATGTAGCCTTTAGCATCAATTTGTGGAATAGGGGTACCGCAGGTGGTAGGTACTTCTTACAAGAATAATGTAGCCCTTAGAATCAATTTATGGAAAAGGTGTACCGTAGGTGGTAGGTACTTCTCACAAGAATCATGTAGCCCTTAGCATCAGTATGGGGAATAGGGGTACCGTAGGTGGTAGGTACTTCTCACAAGAATCATGTAGCTCTTAGCATCAGTATGGGGAATATGGGTACCGTAGCTGGTGGTAGGTACTTCTCACAAGAATCATGTAGCTCTTAGCATCAGTATGGGGAATAGGGGTACCGCAGGTGTTAGGTACTTCTCGTAAGGCGCTGACACTGGGCACAGCAACTTATCTTTATTACAAACCTCTCGCCTATACCATTTGGTAAATATAATTACCATAGTTCCGAGCCAGACAACCAAAGTTTAGAAATATCCATAAAATTCTATACGTATCTCGAGCCGTTAAAATCGTTAAAGTTCATCGAAATAAGTTCCAGTGCATTCCAGCTGAATATATCATCTTTTACACTTTTAAAACGCCTCTGACATATCTCCAACCATTAAAATCTTAAAAAGTTCACCGGCGCGGAATGCGTTCCAGTGCGTTCCGGCTAAATATATATAATCTGTAACACTTTTCTTTATGCTCTGAGGGAGAAGCCACGTTTAAAACAGTTCTGTTTACAGCTGATATCTCTATTTTGTTTGTTACCGCACGCATTAATTTGGTAGATCTACAATTTTTCAATATAAACCTATGATGATGTGTTTCCTAATGTGTTTGACAATGATTTGTTTAAGAAATCTGGTAGGCACAATTTAAATTCATGAATGTGAGAGACTATTCTACTACTTTATGAGAATTAACGTCAATGCTATACAAACAACAAGTGAAATGGTTTGGACGTTTGATAGAATGAGTCAGACTTAATGGCATCAAAAGCTGTCACCCACCTCAAAACATCAAGACAGAGAAGAAGAGGTAGACTAGGAAAAAGATGGACAGACGGAATAAAAGACATGCTCAAGAACGAAAAAAATATTCATCTTAACTAGCGTCCAGAAACGCCCAAGAACGACACCACATCTGAAAAGGAAACGACCAAAATGAAAGCAATACAAACATCTACAGACACCAGATTATATTATACATTCCTCCATTCAACAGCGGCGCCTCAAGGCAACAGCAGATGGACAAAGGAAGAAAGAATGTCACTGTTTTCTATCCTTTCAACACAATGGAAGCAATCTGCCCCCTAAATAAGTTTGGTTTCAAATCCCTTGCAGGAGTTATGAAAGGGAATTTGACACATGGAAACACTCCAATAGCGAGCGGTGGCCAGAGAATATTGGGTCATCCTGGGCAGATCGACCAGAGTCTGAATTACAACTAAAGGAAAACAGATAGGAAGAGTGCGTTTGGACTAAGAATGGAGAACTGATGAGTGGAGAGAGTTTGGACTAAGAATGGAGAACTGATGAGTGGAGAGAGTTTGGACTAAGAATGGAGAACTGATGAGTGGAGAGAGTTTGGACTAAGAATGGAGAAAGTTTGAACTAAGAATGTAGAACTGATGAGTGGAGAGAGTTTGGACTAAGAATGGAGAAAGTTTGAACTAAGAATGGAGAACTGATGAGTGGAGAGAGTTTGGACTAAGAATGGAGAACTGATGAGTGGAGAGAGTTTGAACTAAGAATGGAGAACTGATGAGTGGAGAGAGTTTGGACTAAGAATGGAGAACTGATGAGTGGAGAGAGTTTGGACTAAGAATGGAGAACTGATGAGTGGAGAGAGTTTGGACTAAGAATGGAGAACTGATGAGTGGAGAGAGTTTGGACTAAGAATGGAGAACTGATGAGTGGAGAGAGTTTGGACTAAGAATGGAGAACTGATGAGTGGAGAGAGTTTGGACTAAGAATGGAGAACTGATGAGTGGAGAGAGTTTGGACTAAGAATGGAGAACTGATGAGTGGAGAGAGTTTGGACTAAGAATGGAGAACTGATGAGTGGAGAGAGTTTGGACTAAGAATGGAGAACTGATGAGTGGAGAGTGTTTGAACTAAGAATGGAGAACTGATGAGTGGAGAGAGTTTGGACTAAGAATGGAGAACTGATGAGTGGAGAGAGTTTGAACTAAGAATGGAGAACTGATGAGTGGAGAGAGTTTGAACTAAGAATGGAGAACTGATGAGTGGAGAGAGTTTGAACTAAGAATGGAGAACTGATGAGTGGAGAGAGTTTGAACTAAGAATGGAGAACTGATGAGTGGAGAGAGTTTGAACTAAGAATGGAGAAAGTTTAAACTAAGAATGGAGAACTGATGAGTGGAGAGAGTTTGAACTAAGAATTGAGAACTGATGAGTGGAGAGAGTTTGAACTAAGAATGGAGAACTGATGAGTGGAGAGAGTTTGGACTAAGAATGGAGAACTGATGAGTGGAGAGAGTTTGGACTAAGAATGGAGAACTGATGAGTGGAGAGAGGTTGAATTAAGACAGGAGAGAAGATAAGAGGAGAGAGATTGAAGTAAAGATAGAAAGAAGAGAAATGAGAGGAGAGAGCTTGAATTAAAGATAGAATGAAGAGAAATGAGAGGAGAGAGATTGAATTAAAGATAGAAAGAAGAGAAATGAGAAGAGTTTGAATTAAAGACAGAATGAATAGAAATGCAAGGAGAGAGTTTGAATTAAAGATAGAAAGAAAAGAAATGAGAGGAGAGAGTTTTAATTGAAGATAGAATGAAGAGAAATGAGAGGAGAGAGTTTGAATTAAAGATAGAAAGAAGAGAAATGAGAGAAGAAAGTTGAGTGCTTTCTCTGAGAAAAATGAATCACCATCTGTAGATCGTTGGGGAAGAATAGTTACGTGGGTGAGTGAATAAGTTAGTGGGCGAGTAAGTGGATGAGTGAATGAGTTAGTGGGTGAGTAAGTGGATGAGTGAATGAGTTAGTGGGTGAGTAAGTGGATGAGTGAATGAGTTAGTGGGCGAGTAGGTGGATAAGTGAATGAGTTAGTGGGCGAGTAAGTGGATGAGATAATAAGAGAGCTGGTGGTGAGTAAGGGAATGAGTGAGTGCATCAGTCAGTCGTTGGTGATAGAGTGAGTGGTTTGCAAGTGAATCAGTCAGAGAGAGAGAGAGAGAGAGAGAGAGAGAGTGGATGGAGGTGGTAAGTGAATAAGTAAGTGTGTGAGCTAGTGAGTGAAAATATAAATGAATGAATGAGAGGATGTTTGGGTTGGTGAGTGGTGGATAAGTTAGGTTGGATGAGTGTGTGATTGCTTGAGTGAGAGAAATAGGATGTGGATGTGTGAGCAATCTTTATAGCCTGATCTACATTCTTGTTAAGCTAAGTCACATTTAAAGAACCTAAACAGCTCTGAAAATATATATATTTATAACTTTTGACATTGATTGTTTAGCAAGAAATATATATCTATAACTGTTGACATTGATTGTTTAGCAAGAAATATATATATAATTGTTGACATTGATTGTTTAGCAAGAAATATATCTATAACTGTTAACATTGATTGTTTAGCAAGAAATATATATATAACTGTTGACATTGATTGTTTAGCAAGAAATATATATATAACTGTTGACATTGATTGTTTAGCCAGAAATATATTTATAACTGTTGACATTGATTGTTTAGCAAGAAATATATCTATAACTGTTGACATTGATTGTTTAGCCAGAAATATATATATAACTGTTGACATTGATTGTTTAGCCAGAAATATATCTATAACTGTTAACATTGATTGTTTAGCCAGAAATATATCTATAACGGTTAACATTGATTGTTTAGCAAGAAATATATATATAACTGTTGACATTGATTGTTTAGCCAGAAATATATCTATAACTGTTAACATTGATTGTTTAGCAAGAAATATATATATAACTGTTAACATTGATTGTTTAGCCAGAAATATATCTATAACTGTTGACATTGATTGTTTAGCCAGAAATATATATATATATATAACTGTTGACATTGATTGTTTAGCCAGAAATATATTTATAACTGTTGACATTGATTGTTTAGCAAGAAATATATATATAACTGTTGACATTGATTGTTTAGCAAGAAATATATATATATATATATATATATATATATATATATAACTGTTGACATTCATTGTTTAGCAAGAAATATATCTATAACTGTTGACATTGATTGTTTAGCCAGAAATATATCTATAACTGTTAACATTGATTGTTTAGCCAGAAATATATCTATAACTGTTAACATTGATTGTTTAGCAAGAAATATATATATATAACTGTTGACATTGATTGTTTAGCCAGAAATATATCTATAACTGTTGACATTGATTGTTTAGCCAGAAATCTATCTATAACTGTTGACATTCACTCGTTAACAAGATTCATCCAACAGAGCAGAGTCTTTGCCCTCAAACCCAGTGGCGTATCTGCAGATATTTGATCCATATATCGCAATGGTAGTTTACAACAAGTCGTACCATGGCTGTATTGATTCGGGAAACAAACAAACACACACACATTGAATAATCATTGAAAAAATAACACAGACCCTAATAATGTAAGTCTATCTCGCTGAGGTTGAATTGAAGGTAAGCATAGCTTAAAGATAAAATATCTTTAAAAGAAAACTGCTAGAACAAAAATTCATATAGGAGAAGGTGTATCTTGGTCTACGCCCTATGGGCCGGTTACGGCTCGAAAGGTCAATAGATAGATAGATAGATAGCTGTTCGCCAAGAGAGCCGCGATAGCTCAGTGGTTAGTGTACTGGACTACAAAGGACAAGAGCTTCCACGTTCACCCAGCCTTAAATGGGCACCGGATATTTTTTTCTGGGAAAGTAAAGCGGCACGGGCGTAATATCGACCACATTACCCCAAAAATCATGTGCCGAAGGTATATAAAAATTATGGTCACTAACACTATACGCCACTTGACATGGCCCTTTATTTCACTTATGTTCGCCACAGGTATTTCAACTATTTTACTGGTATGTCTCTTTTCACAAATATACAAATGCATATGCTTCTTCTACAACTATCTGTCTTTATAGCATGTCCCCCATTATTGAGATTTGCCAGGTGGGAACTTTATAGGACCGGAGAACCATTATTGAGGTTTGCCACGTGGGAACTTTAAAGGATCGGAGAACCATTATTGAGGTTTGTTAGGTGGGAACTTTAAAGGACCGGAGAACCATTATCGATGTTTGTCAGGTGGGAACTTTATAGGACCAGAGAACCATTATTGAGGTTTGTCTGGTGGGAATTTTAAAAGACCGGAGAACCATTATTGAGGTTTGTCAGGTGGTAACTTTATAGGACCGGAGAACCATTATTGAGGTTTGTCAGGTGGGAACTTTATAGGACCGGTAACCATTATTGAGGTTTGCCAGGTGGGAACTTTATAGGACCGGAGAACCATTATTGAGGTTTGTCAGGTGGAAACTTTATAGGACCGGAGAACCATTATTGAGGTTTGCCAGGTGGGAACTTTATAGGACCGGAGAACCATTATTGGGGTTTGTCAGGTGGGAACTTTATAGGACCGGAGAACCATTATTGAGGTTTGCCAGGTGGGAACTTTATAAGACCGGAGAACAATTATTGAGGTTTGCCAGGTGTGAACTTTATAGGACCGGAGAATAAAGGCCTCTTGTCCAGTGCAGTCGCCGCGAGGTGTTCGGTTTTGAGCTTTTATTTTACTCCCCACAGAAAAAGAAATAAAAAAACTTGCTCCTATCGGGATTCGAACCGGCGTTGTCATAGTTTGGAGTCCGATAAGTCATCGGTTTGACTACATGCTCGCTTCTTCTATGTGGATGCAAATTTATTTTAAATATGTTTGTCTAAAATTGAAAAAAAAAAACAAAAAAAACATTTCTGTTTGAAAACTGAGTATTAAAACCGCTCAACTTGTGTGCATTTTTGTTTCGTTTTCCTTAAAAGCATTATCCAACTAAAATATTAAATATTCATGCATATGTTTCTTGTAATAGAAAGACTTTACATTTATATCGCCTGTGTGTGAAAAATTAATACACTTTAAATAACATAACAATTATATATATATATATATATATATATATATATATATAATTTTTGTTTAATTTGTTATGTATTTATTTATTTTTGGAGGTGGGGAGGGAGACTGGTTGGCCCCGAGGCAAGACGCCGTTCTCGAGACAGAGAGGTTGTGAGTTCAAATCCCAGCTGCACCAGATGGAATTTTTAATTGAGATTTCTCTCTGCGGCAATCACCCCTGGTCTCAGCAGCGAGGCCCGGCTTGAAACGTCAATTACTCATGGACGGAAAAAAAAATACAAGTACCTCCGAACACTGAGTTATCTGCCTGTGCGGCGAGGGATCCCTATACAAACGCCTGCCAGGGAAAAGCGGATTAACACGCAACATTCGGATCATGTGCTCCAGGCACTTCGCCAGAAGTGGAACGCTGGCGAACATAAAAAAAAAAATAACAATTTTTATTACGTGAAATATACTCAACTCAGGGCGCCTTCACCCACAACGGTTGCCAAATTTGTTTACATGGGCACTAAAATGTCACTTTAAGATTATTTCAAGCAGCTGTGAAAGACTAGTTCCAATGAGTGCTATTTACATTATTTAATTGTGGCTGCGAGAAACACATAATAAAAGTCAAATGAAACACGCTCAGCATCACAGGCCTAGATACACCACTGCTGCGTTCCTCTGTTGACATCACATTTTTCGAGTAGCCAGGAGAGTCTTCAGACAATGTTGCTATCAGTTCAGAAATACAGCGAAATTCAAAACCCGTACTCAAATATAAAGGAGATAAAGGTAATGATAAACAAAACCAATAAAACTTCAGAGATAACAATAGTAAACAAGAGGAAGATAACTGTCAACAAGTTGTAATATCGAGGTTCATTCATCAACAACAACGGAGACTGCCTAATGAAGATTAGATAATGACTGGCAAAGACTTTCACAAAGACTGACATGAATGAACCATGTATAACAAAACACGAATTCTTTTATTAAACTCTTGCTGCTCATTGGTTCTTTTTGTTTCCCATTTGCAGCTAACGAGTGAAAAATCTGGCACTAACTTTGACTGCTAAAAAAAATGTCATTATAGGAAGTGAAATGCAACAGAAATCAAATATTCAAATATCGCGATAGACAAATGAATCAATAAAATCAACTTTATAGAGCTAAAGATTAACCATCTTCTGATTAGTGGATTTAGCACTCTCTAAACTTCAACTACATTCACCGAGTCAGGCAACATAGACATAGGAAGGATGAATATATCAAGAAATCCATACACTCACTGAGTCCGCCTGTATAGACATATAAGAGATGAGGATATCAAGGACTCCATAAACTTAAGTTATAATCACTAGAGAAGACAACATAAGTGATAAGGACTCACTTCATTCACTGAAGCAGACACCATAAGTGATCACGGAATCACTACACTCACTGAAGCAGACAACATAAGTGATCAAGGAATCACTACACTCACTAAAGCAGACAACATAAGTGATCAAGGAATCACAACACTCACTGAAGCAGACAACAAAAGTGATCAAGGAATCACAACACTCACTGAAGCAGACAACATAAGTGATCAAGGAATCACAACACTCACTGAAGCAGATAACATAAGTGATCAAGGAATCACTATACTCACTGAAGCAGACAACATAAGTGATCAAGGAATCACTACACTCACTAAAGCAGACAACATAAGTGATCAAGGAATCACAACACTCACTGAAGCAGACAACATAAGTGATCAAGGACTCACAACACTCACTGAAGCAGACAACATATGTGATCAAGGAATCACTACACTCACTGAAGCAGACAACATAAGTGATCAAGGAATCACTACACTCACTAAAGCAGACAACATAAGTGATCAAGGAATCACTACACTCACTGAAACAGACAACATAAGTGATCAAGGAATCACAACACTCACTGAAGCAGATAACATAAGTGATCAAGGAATCACTACACTCACTGAAACAGACAACATAAGTGATCAAGGAATCACTACACTCACTGAAGCAGATAACTTAAGTGATCAAGGAATCACTACCCTCCACAGAGATGGGATTTCTCAGAAGAATGTTGAAAGTTCCCTGGACAGCTAAAAAGACCAATGAGAAAGTTCTCAAAAAGGACATCACAAAAAGGGAGCTCTTAAAATACATCAGAAAGAAGCAATCAACATTTTTGGGCACATCATGAGAAGAGGAAAGTTGGAATACTTGGTTACAACTGACAAAATAAAAGGAAAGAGAGATCGCGGACGACAAAGAGAGAAAATACTGGATAGCTTGGTGTCATGGCATGGAAAACTGTCAATAACATAATTCATACGATGCACTGTGGATATAAAATTGTGGAAGGACATGATCGCTAATGTCAACCGGTACGGCACATGATGATGATGACACTCCACCTACACTCACTGAAGCAGACAACTTAAGTGATCAAAGAATCACTACACCCACTAAAGCAGACAACATAAGTGATCAAGGACTCACAACACTCACTAAAGCAGACAACATAAGTGATCAAGGAATCACTACACTCACTAAAGCAGACAACATAAGTGATCAAGGAATCACTACACTCACTAAAACAGACAACTTAAGTGATCAAGGAATCACTACACCCACTAAAGCAGACAACTTAAGTGATCAACGACTCACTACACCCACTAAAGCAGACAACATAAGTGATCAAAGAATCACTACACCCACTAAAGCAGACAACATAAGTGATCAAGGACTCACAACACTCACTAAAGCAGACAACATAAGTGATCAAGGACTCACAACACTCACTGAAGCAGACAACATAAGTGATCAAGGACTCACAACACTCACTAAAGCAGACAACATAAGTGATCAAGGACTCACAACACTCACTAAAGCAGACAACATAAGTGATCAAGGAATCACTACACTCACTAAAGCAGACAACTTAAGTGATCAAGGAATCACTACACTCACTAAAGCAGACAACATAAGTGATCAAGGACTCACAACACTCACTAAAGCAGACAACATAAGTGATCAAGGACTCACAACACTCACTAAAGCAGACAATATAAGTGATCAAGGACTCACAACACTCACTAAAGCAGACAACATAAGTGATCAAGGACTCACAACACTCACTAAAGCAGACAACATAAGTGATCAAGGAATCACTACACTCACTAAAGCAGACAACATAAGTGATCAAGGACTCACAACACTCACTAAAGCAGACAACATAAGTGATCAAGGAATAACTACACTCACTAAAGCAGACAACATACGTGATCAAGGAATCACTACACTCACTAAAGCAGACAACATAAGTGATCAAGGAATCACTACACTCACTAAAGCAGACAACATAAGTGATCAAGGAATCACTACACTCACTAAAGCAGACAACATAAGTGATCAAGGAATCACTACACTTAAGCAACAATAACTAAGGCAGGCAACATAGGAGAGATGCATACATGAAGGGCTCCCTGCACTGACTGATGGGGACTAAATAAACAAGAGAAGTAAAGAAGTCAACGACTCTTTACATTCACTCAGACAGACTAAATAAACAAGAGGAGTAAAGAAGTCAACGACTCTTTACACTCACTCAGACAGACTAAATAAACAAAAGGCGTGAATACATGAATGCCTCATACACTAACTGAGGCAGACTTCTTAAACATGAGAGGTAAAGACGCTAATGACTCTTTACACTCAGACAAACTTCTTAAACAAGTAGGGTAGAGACGTCAATGACTATTACAAGCTCACTGAGGCAGACTACTTAAACAAGAGGAGTAAAGACGTCAATGACTATTACAAGCTCACTGAGGCAGACTACTTAAACAAGAGGAGTAAAGACGTCAATGACTATTACAAGCTCACTGAGGCAGACTACTTAAACAAGAGGAGTAAAGACGTCAATGACTATTACAAGCTCACTGAGGCAGACTACTTAAACAAGAGGAGTAAAGACGTCAATGACTATTACAAGCTCACTGAGGCAGACTACTGAAACAAGAGGGATAAAGACGTCAGTGACTCTTACACTCACTGAAACAGACTACTTAAACAAGAGGGGTAAAGACGTCAGTGACTCTTACACTAACTGAGACAGACTACTTAAACAAGAGGGGTAAAGATGTCAGTGACTCTTACACTCACTGAGGCAGACTACTTAAACAAGAGGAGTAAAGATGTCAGTGACTCTTACACTCACTGAGGCAGACTACTTAAACAAGAGGAGTAAAGACGTCAATGACTCTTACACTCACTGAGACAGACTACTTAAACAAGAGGGGTAAAGACGTCAGTGACTCTTACACTCACTGAGACAGACTACTTAAACAAGAGGGGTAACGACGTCTGTGATTCTTACACTCACTGAGACAGACTACTTAAACAAGAGGAGTAAAGACGTCAATGACTCTTACACTCACTGAGACAGACTACTTAAACAAGAGGAGTAAAGACGTCAATGACTCTTACACTCACTGAGACAGACTACTTAAACAAGAGGAGTAAAGACGTCAATGACTCTTACACTCACTGAGACAGACTACTTAAACAAGAGGAGTAAAGACGTCAATGACTCTTACACTCACTGAGACAGACTACTTAAACAAGAGGGGTAACGACGTCTGTGATTCTTACACTCACTGAGGCAGACTACCTAAACAAGAGGAGTAAAGACGTCAATGACTCTTACACTCACTGAGGCAGACTACTTAAACAAGAGGGGTAACGACGTCAGTGACTCTTACACTCACTGAGACAGACTACTTAAACAAGAGGGGTAAAGACGTCAGTGACTCTTACACTCACTTAGACAAACTACATAAAGATGTCATATTCTGACTACCAGGCAAAGGGGGATGTCCTGTCTACATGTTACATAATGACTACGATGAACTTTGATCAAATCCCCGACCATTCGCTTTGTTGTATTATGTAATATGCGATGTATTTACTACACTTCGTGAATATGTTGAGTTTTTCTATCTTCTCATATTCTTTCATCTTCCAATGTTGCTTTCGCAAGAAGACTGCTTCTCTCTATCGTCCGCCCTTAAAAGGACATAGATGGGCCTAAGTGGGTTCTGTTGTAGATTTACAGAAAGCTGTGATGTCTGCTTATTTCATCCCAAAACATCCGAATTTAGCTTGACATTTCAGGGTAGTGGATTGCTTTCTCTCTTCATTAATCACGGTTCAATCTGGTCAGTCTGTTTCAAAGTCCACAAAAGTGAGAAAGAGTGATGGATCTCTATCAGCCGTAGTTCACTTATCCTAAAGGTCAGCTATGAGCTGCTGATCGCTTTCAGATCCAGTTTGGTTGTTTGTTTTTTTTTGTGGTGGGGGGGGGGCTTTTAATCCCATGAATGGGTTTAGTGGTATACATTTACAATAGAGAATATAAGCATTTGAACAACATTAACTGGACATATAGATCTTGTTGAAAGGAGAAGTGCATTTCACAGCTGCTTGTTTCACCTTAAAGTGATACTTTAATTTCTAATCTTGAAAATGTTACAGTATATGTGGATGAAGATGTCTTTAGCCTCAAAAATTCCACTCATTCTAAAAGCTGATATTTTATAGAAGTGGTTTCAATTCGTGACACCAGACACAAAACGTCACATTGTTTAGCTAAAGTCAACATTTGTGTGTGAACGACACTTTCGTCCTGTGATCTTTTCTTTTCTTCCTCACCTGTCTTTCAGCGTCGAGGGTAGATATATTTTGCGGTCGTTTGCTCTTCTGTTCGCCTCTGCTGCTGTTATGTTTCCTAGTGCTTCTAATATTGCACCCATCCATCTTTTTCGTGGTCGACCAATGGGTCTGGTGTTCTCACAACGTTTGCTGAAGGCTTGTGTTTTGATCTTTCTGCCTTGCCGCGTGGCCAAACTATTTTATCTGTTGTTTCTTTATACATTCTATTGCGGGGGGGGGGGGGGGGGGGCTATCCTGTGATCGTGCTCTTTAAAAATAAGATTTTTAAAAAACTGACACATCTGAGGTTTTTCAGGGATCAATATTCAAATTTCAACCACAAAATTATTTATATTTTGAGATACAACTAATCACAATGGATGTACGATAGAAGAAGTTAGTGCATTTTATCTTTCTGGGGAGGTACACACGAGCAAATCAACTAGAGCATCAATGACGACAACTTTTGATGGTAGTGGATTGTCACAGAATGGACAAGTGAGAAGATGTAAAATACTCTTTTGTGATTTGATGGTAGTGGACTGTCACAGAATGGACAAGTGAGAAGATGTAAAATACTCTTTTCTGACTTGATGGTAGTGGACTGTCAAAGAATGGATAATTGAGCAAATGTAAAATACTCTTTTGTGACTTGTGGTAGTGGACTGTCAAAGAATGGATAATTGAGCAAATGTAAAATACTCTTTTGTGATTTGATGGGAGTCGACTGTCACAGAATGGACAAGTGAGAAGATGTAAAATACTCTTTGTGACTTGTGGTAGTGGACTGTCAAAGAATGGATAATTGAGCAAATGTAAAATACTCTTTTGTGACTTGTGGTAGTGGACTGTCAAAGAATGGATAATTGAGCAAATGTAAAATACTCTTCTTCACATCTGCTTGCTTTCATCATAAAGTGGTATTTTAGTTCAAGTATGATGCAGCAATTCATGAGTACAGATGTCCTGAATGTAATGCCCAACACTCATTTCTTTAAACTGGACTAGTATTTTATAAAAGTGCTTTGTTTTTAATTTGTGACACGACAAAAAATGTGACACTTCTCTATCTATCTATCTATTGTCCTTTCGAGCCGAAGACGGCACATAGGCCAGAACCAGAATCTCAAAAACAGAAACCTTTCGCGCCAAAATGGCACATATTGCAAAGATCACTGCTTCTAAAATCTATGGCTCTTTTTCCATAACAATAGTTTTTACAATGACAGCTTGTCAGGTCATCGATCAACCTCCTTAGTCGCCTCTTACGACATGCTTGGAAGATCACAGTGTCACTATTCTTTACTCATAATGAGAACCCTGACACTTCTAGTCATAAGTAAAATGTGTATGAATATTTAGTAAAACATATATAGATTCATCTCTGAAAGACTTCTCCATCTGTGAAAACGACTGGCAACATCTGGCAAGTGATCGCACATCATGGAGAGCACGTATAAGGAACGGTATAACAACATTTGAGACTGTTCTAAGACAGGACTTAGAAGAGAAGAGACTCATGAAAAAGGATGGTAAACCCTGTGGACCAGCGAGCCTGACCTGTTCATTATGTGACCGCGTGTGTTTGTCAAACACTGGTAGAATTAGCCACGAGAGAAGCTGTTCGGCAAAAACAATACCTCAAAAAAATACGCAATAGCCTCCACTAGACCGTCTGACAAGACGAAAAGGGCATATATATATATATATTGATTTTAAAACACAGAAACGTAAATGTTAATTCATGTTGATAATTTGATACTTTTTAGTGTGTAATAATTCCATTTTTAGTTGCAAATATTTGAACAATTAAGACAAAACTTTTTCTTTGACTTGAAAGTCAACATAGAAGAAACATTTGTAGTTTATTTTTATATAAACTGGTAGTAGAAAGAAAACAAAAAATAAAGAACTCAACCTAAATAGTGCAAAAAGACAGAAGTAATGGTAACAACAAGAAAAAGTCATCAACGCAGTGCACAATAAAGACAAGTGGAACAATATTAAACAGGTAAATGAATTTAAACAACGGGGAACATTGTTAACCTCAGATGGTAGATGTACAACGGGGGTGAAATGTACAATGGCTCAGGCAAAAGCAGTTTTCAAAAATGAGGAAAATACTGTACAATCCATTTTTGACAACAGAAACAAGAAAAAGAGTTCTTAAATGTTATGTTGAGTCAGTCTTAATATGTGGATATGAATCATGGACAATAGGACAATAGATAAGAAAATCACTGGAGGCTGTAGAAATGTGGTTTTACAGAAGAATGTTGAGAATACCATGGACAGCTCGGAAGATTAATGAAAACGTTCTGAAAGAGGCCAAAGCGAAAAGAGAGCGCTAATTTCCAATATTAGGAAGTAACAATCATAATCGTTTTGGCCATGTAATGAGAAGGGGACAGCTGGAATATATAGTAACAACTGGAAAAATCGAGGGACGAAGAGATAGATGGAAACAAAGAGAAAAGATACCAGATGTGCTTAAGCGAATGGCTTGGCAGAAGATCAAGAACGTAAATGATAAATAACTGTCGAGATCGAAAGTTGTGGAGAGACATGATCATCAACGCCAGCAGGTCCGGTACTTGCTGATGATGACTAACAGTCACTGTTTCAATTTATTTCCATTTAGTTGAACAACAAATGTAGAAAGTATTTTTTTATGTGCTACGTCTTCTTCTGCGTTTGCTCAACAATGACTCATTTTCGTCGTCAGCCCTTAAAATCATATTAAATGGGTGTAGATGTCTTGTGTGGTAGTTTAATGTAACTTACAGTTGAGTATAAGATGCAATATTTCAGCCTTTCGTCCCGACAGATTTAACATTCTAGAGTACCTGGTTGTCTTCCCTCTCGATCCTTACTCGCTTCGTCAAATGTCTTTCAGAGGCACCATTGGGAGATGGAGTGAGGTCTTGATCAGCTGATGGTCAAACAATATATTATGAGTTCCTGACTAATTTCTGCCGACGTGACATGCAACCATAAATCATGCTTTCACCAATCAAATAATATAAATTATTATTATAAATCAATAAATAGATAAGGTGGTGCAGTGACAAGATGTGTCTAATCATCGACATTATCGTCTATAAGATCATTGTCTCAGCCCAGACCACGCAAGAGGTGCACAGACTAGCCGGCATTATTTAGCTTCACTCAGCCCAACCTTCAATGTAAATGGGTATTGGTGTCAGACTTATGAGAATGAAAGGCCGCTTGATGTAATGCTGACATCATTAATAACTTGTGCCGATGATTAAATAAACTTGATATAGGCGATTCATATCACTTTTATTATAAATCGTAAACTAGGTCCTTCACTTTATTTTGTTCTGTAGTCTTGTGTAGTGTTTTTTTTTTAAATATTTTTTTAATAGCGAAGAAGAAAACAGCAGACACACACAAATAAATGAAAACAACTCACCAACTTTAGAAACAATGAGCAAATCCAACTGTGGAACTGTCTCAACAAAATGGAAACACAATTCCAAAGCAGTGAATCATGAACACAAATGATCACAATGATGCTGATTCTGTTTTGAATCTCAGCTATCTGGCTGTAAACGCGAATCACACTTTACAAAACTGATAATCCACATTTCGTGAAACTCCGGGCTGATTCATCCAAGCTTGTCTCAGAACACAACAATAAGCAAGTGCTGACTAGGAACACGTCTTGAGCCGATCTTACAAAGCTATTTAACATCAACTAAAGCTGACTCACGGTTACTGGAAGAATAAAAAATCAACACAATCCACTATAAACCTGTTAGTTAACAAAACTATCCACAAAGGAGACAATTCATTTGTCTAATTTTCATTTTACAACTAAAATAACTGAAATATAATACCATCAGTAGTGAGTGTACACACAAGAAAATGTAATTTAAAATTTCGAACAAATCGTACAAAGTTGATTTATAATAATTTTATTCCTAACTTGGGTTACCTTATTTAAAGAACACACTTTACTTTACAAAATGGTGAATATTGTGTTTCTTACTAGACTTGTTATTGAACTGTTCGTTAGACTCCGCAGATGAGTTTGTTCTTTTGTCCCTCCGGGTACACACTCTCGCTGTCTATATCTCTTCTCATGGGCACACGGAGTGACACAACACGCGAGAACTACCGCGGGTGTGAAGCCCGCGCCAGCACCGCTACATGGCGATTCGTTCCGTTCATTGATATGTAAATCAAATCGTTTGTGAATGGACATATCCAAACGCCAATCAAAAGGAAAGGCGGGGTTACTCGAAAAAGAGACAATCCCACGAATTGAAAACAATTACAAATGTGCTCCACCTACTTATAAGTGATATCACTTTTTGGGTTGTTCTATTAAATAAATTGAAGCATGTCTAAAAGGGACAACTATTAGTCACTAATTTGTGCTCCACCTGTTTCTTATGCCTCCTCCCTCTAATCTTTAGTTTACAAGTTTACATATTTTGAATTGTTATTCTTTAACATAAAACAACAACAAAACAACTATTTATTATGGAAACTCTAAGGCACGACACAGATAGACAAAATAACTCTCAGGTTCGAAGTATCGGATTAACATCAAGGAAAAATTCAACATAACGTTACAGTGTCTGCTTTACCAATCTCGACCAAGGCTTCTCAAAATGTTGACTTCATTACCACTTTATAATGGGCGGCTAAATTCCGACCCCCATCAATTTAGCGTGAAAGGCATTTTAAATAAGATAAAGAAAAAAAAAACATGTCAATAGATTTCTTTCAGAAAATAATTCAAACCTAATATTTAGTTTAACGGTAAAAATGACTACTGCAGAGGCAGAGTTAAATAAGTGTGGGGCTGTGTTCGCACTTTGACCGATCTTTCAAATTTTAAAGAAAGCTCTGCCCAGTGCTATCTCTCACCCCGGATGTTGTTCCTTCTCTGACCAAAGGCCAGGTACCAGTTTTCTGTTTTTCAAGCTCGATCTATTGTTGTTGGAGATTATTTCACATCCGGTCAATATAGCGGATAAGCGACAGGAACCGCCGAGGCACTATCTGAAAAGTGTTCATTGTTGCAGTTTCCCCATACTCATAGTTCGGTTTGCTGCAGGAGCTACTGAGTTTCTGTGCACACCGTGAGCCGTGTTTTTCATTCGGATAGAATTCCAATATTCCGATTGTTACGATGAATGATGATATCGTATGACGAAGGACAGTTTGGCTGTATTAACTTTCGGTGCGGTTAATCCTGTCTTTTGGCGTGTGCTGTAGCTGCTATGATGGGGGACTGTAGCTGCCTTTCTTTGTTTGGATCCTTCAGTGAGATGAGACGTTAATTAGGATGATTCCACTGGCAAAGGGGGGGCGGGGGGGGGTGAGAAATTATGAATTTTAATTCGTTTGCAGTGATACGGGAGCTTAGACTAACTACATCTATCATCATCATCTTCTTCAACATCGTGTGCCATCTCCGCAATGAAGGTTGGCTACCATGTAGCGTCATTCTCGTTCTGTCTCTTGCTTTGATGGTGCAGGTTGTTATAGGATGATTGGACCATCTTTTCATGTTACTCGTCCATGTTAGTCTTGGTCTGCCTCTGCTTCTTTTACCTTGTATTTTCCCATTCAAGATTACTTTTTTTTTTCAAGATTACTACAACTCAGTGGCGTATACTGGTTTTGGGGTCTGGGCTACCGCTGACATAATAAATAAAAACATACATTATATTCAGTAGGCTAACATAAAGTAATATTATCTAATGATATCACTACATTTGAAATTACTTATTTATTTATGTTAGTTATATCCGTCTTTTTGGGACGAAAATGTCTTGATTACTTTGTCATTGAAAGTACTGTTGTACTAAGGTTTCTAAGTTTCTGAGGGAATGATTTCTCAATGGACATTATTCTATCTATCTATTGACCTTTCGAGCCGTAACCGGCCCATAGGGCGTAGACCAAGATACACCTTCTCCTATATGAATTTTTGTTCTAGCAGTTTTCTTTTGAGGAAATTAGAGAAATCGCCAATCAACCACTAATATCTTCAGTAATAAAGAAAAGACCATGGTCATACGTTGGACATGTGATGAGAAGAGATAATAATCGAATAGCAAAGCAAGCCCTCATATGGGAAACAACAGGTAAAAGAAAAAGAGGAAGACCCAGGGAGACACTGAGAAGAACATTGATGGGAGAGGCAAGAGCAGCAGGAATCGGCTCCCTCAATGAGATAGAACTGCTTGCACAGAACAGAGACAGATGGCGAGATTTGATAAAATATCTTTAAAAGAAAACTGCTAGAACAAAATTCATATAGGAGAAGGTGTATCTTGGTCTACGCCTATGGGCTGGTTACGGCTCGAAAGGTCAATAGATAGATAGATAGATAGTTTTCTTTTAAAGATATTTTATCAAATCTCGCCATCTGTCTCTGTTCTGTGCAAGCAGTTCTATCTCATTGAGGGAGCCGATTCCTGCTGCTCTTGCCTCTCTCATCAATGTTCTTCTCAGTGTCTCCCTGGGTCTTCCTCTTTTTCTTTTACCTGTTGTTTCCCATATGAGGGCTTGCTTTGCTATTCGATTATTATCTCTTCTCATCACATGTCCAACGTATGACCATCGTCTTTTCTTTATTACTGAAGATATTAGTGGTTGATTGGCGATTTCTCTAATTTCCTCGTTTGTTTTGAATTCGTTCCATTCTATACCAAGTATTTTCCTTAGACATTTATCTTCGAATGCGTTCAACTTTGTTTCTATATCTCTTGTTGTTTTCCAGCTTTCACACGCATACGTAAGGGTTGATAGTACATTTGATTTGAATAGCCTAAGTTTTGTGTTTGTGCTAATGAGTTTTGATTTCCACAACTTTTCAAGGCTTCTGAAAGACATTGCTGCTTTAGCCAGTCTGATTCTAATTTCTTTGCTCGTATCCCCTTCTCGATCAATGTGACTTCCAAGATAGATAAAGTGATCGATCTCTTCTACTGGTTTGTTTTCCATGTATATTTTGTCACTTGTTGGAATTAAACTTTTCATGACTTTAGTCTTTTCATGATTGACCTCAAGCCCAATTTTGCTGTTTTCCTGCATCGTTTTTATCTGACTGCTGATGAGAACTATGTCATCAGCAAAGTCGAGGTCCTCCAAATGGTCTCCTTGTATCCATTCGATGCCTTTATTACCAGTGCAGCATTTCTTCATTATGAAGTCCATAACAATTCCAAATAACAAGGGCGATAAAATACATCCTTGTTTAACCCCAGTTTCTATTGGGAAACATTCGCTCAGTCCTCCCTCTGTTCGAACTGCACATGTGTAACCATCATACATGTCTTTGATAATATTTATGATTTTTGATGGTAAACCATATTGCTTCAGAATTTTCCACAAAGAATCTCTATGAATACTATCAAATGCTTTTTTGAAGTCGATGAAGTTAAGTACAAAAGGTTTTTGCTTTTCAATGTGTTCCTCCAATATAAGTCGTAGAGTGAAAATGTGGTCAAGACAGCTTCTCCCTTTTCTAAACCCAGCCTGTTCTTCGCGCATTACTGTATCTATTGAATCCTTTATTCTATTTAGGATGATTTTACAGAATAACTTTGAGGCAACTGACAAAAGTGTCACGCCTCTCCAGTTGTTACAATCTCTAAGATTGCCCTTTTTTGGGATCTTAACAATGATTCCTTTTTTCCATTTATGAGGCGTCTTCTCTGTTTTCCAAATGATGTTGAACATTTTTTGGAGATGTATTAAATTATGGCTATCAATTGCCTTGAGGATCTCAGCTGTTAACTTATCCTCTCCAGCAGCCTTGTTATTGGTCATTAGCTTTAAGGTGGTTTCTATTTCACTCAAGGTGAAGTCATCTAAATTTACATCTAATTCTGCTGCTGGAGTTTCAGCTTCAAAATCTATTAAACTGTGAGGTAGTGGACGGTTAAGAATTTCTTTGAAGTGTTCCGCCCAACGGGCTTTTATGTCTGCGCTTGTTGTTAGCATTAATCCAGATTTGTCTAGAATTGGTGTTCCACTGGATGTATAGGTGTTTGTCAGCATCTTTTGTACAGTATAGAGAGTTCTGCTGTCTCCTGTAATTGCAGCTGTCTCTGCTTTCTCTGCCAAGTTGTCTATATAAGCTCTTGTATCTCTTCTTGCCGAACTTTTCACTTTGTTGTCTAATTCTTTGTATGTTGCTTTTGCCAGAACCTTTCCAAGATCTGTCTTTACATTAGTCACGGCTCTCTTTGCTTCTCTTCTTTCTTTGATGTATTTCCATGTGGTGTCTGAGATCCAAGCTCGTTTTTCCATTTTCTTCAGTCCGGCACTTGCTTCTGCTGCTGTCATTAGTATTTTGCTCTGTGAGTCCCACATTTCATTGATATCTAAGTCTATTTCACCGAGTGCTGAATAACAATTACTTAGCTCTATGTTAAACTTTTCCTTTATGGCTTCATCTTTCAGTTTATGACTATCAATTTTATGTGTAATTGACCTCTTCTGTTGGTTTCTAATTTTAATCTTATTTTCCCAATGCACAAGTTGTGGTCACTATTAACATCAGCACCTCTGTAAGCTCTTACATCTATTAATGATGATCTGAATTGTTGTTTAATACATAGGTGGTCAATTTGATTTGAGGTTCTATCATCAGGAGATATCCATGTTGTTTTGTGAATATTTTTGTGTGGAAATAATGTCCCACCTATAACTAAATTTTCTATTAAACATAATTCTATTAATCTTTCTCCATTCTGACTTGTTGTATTACAGCCTTCTCTCCCCATCACATGTTCCACTCCTGCGTTATCTTGTCCTACTTTGGCGTTGAAGTCTCCCATTACAATTAAAAGATCGTGTTTTGGTATCAACATCGTTTTTACGATAGCGGCTTGTTAAACCTCTGAACAACGGTTCAATACCAAGCCGGAGAAAAATAATTCCTCCATTTTGGAAACAACATTATTGGACATTATATTGCCAAACCAGATAAGCGTTCTTGTATCTTAGTTGAGCGACAATAAGATTTTATTCTCTTGAGAGCAAAAAAAGTTCTTTCTACAGATACTGATGCTCATAACGTAGTTATAAATAGCTAAAGAAGTTCCGGTAATCAGACATTGTTTCACTTTCACTTTGTGACGATTCTGATTGGCTAGAGCTAAAAATAACCAGTGTAGAGGTCGCTTTACCGTATTATTTTGAGGGGAATTTTTGAATGTCAAGGTCGTTAATACAAGGTCGGGATAGGTGAAAAATGTACTGCTGGCTAATAGAGGTTTCAATGTAGTTTCGGTTTCATTCACAAACGTTATAGTGGACAGAGGAAAACCTTGCTTTAATAAATGCAAATAAAAGCAAATAAATCATATTGGCCTACGAAATATGTAATAGAATATTGGAAAATTTGTAATATTATTATTTTAAAAAATATAATAAATTATCATTTTCTTTTGTTTTCGTCAATATGTTCAGGCCACCGGCGGTAGCCGTGGTATCATAGAGAATACGCCACTGCTACAACTATCATCAGCATCATCATGTTCCATACCGGTTGGCGTAGGTGATCATGCCCCTCCACAATCTTCTATCCACAGTGCATCGTATCAGTTCTGTTGTTGACTGTTTTCCATGCCATGACACCAAGCTATCCAGTACTTTCTCTCTTGTCGCTCGCGATCTCTCTTTCCTTTTATTTTGCAGGTTGTAACCAAGTATTCCAACTTTCTTCTTCTCATGATGTGCCCGAAAAATGTTTATTGCTTCTTTCTGATGTTTTTTTAAGAGCTCCCTTTTTGTGTTGGCCTCTTTGAGAACTTCCTCATTGGTCTTTTTAGCTGTCCAGGGAACTTTCAACATTCTTCTGAGAAATCCCATCGTTAGTTGTAAATAGAAGGTTGTGACTGTTCATGATTATTCCAGGCAATTTAAGAAGGTAATTTGCCATTCCTTTCCTTCTTGGCAGTGACTGTACTAGTCGGAGATAGCAGCCATTGTCTCTACACATGCGATCCTCTGCCTGCCATCGCGGTGTGGGGGACCATAACCGGCACTACTTGTCGGCTGCTCCCACAAGACCAGCCACCACCTGCTCCAATGGCTTCACATAACCCTGATCATCATCATCATCATCATCATCATCATCTCATGTACCCTGCCGGTTGGCGTAGGCGATCATGTCCCTCCACAATCTTCTATCTACAGTGCATCGTATCAGTTCTGTTGTTGACTGTTTTCCATGCCATAACACCAAGCTATCCAGTATTTTCTCTCTTTGTATAGAAGTAGAAGGAGAAGAAGAAGGAAGAAAAGGAGAAGATGAAGAAGTAGAAGGAGGAGGAAAAGAAGAAGTAAAGGACGATGAGAAAAATAAGAAGAAGGATTAAATAAGAAGAAGGTTAAAAAAGAAGAGAGCTGATTTAGATCGAGGACATCACATTTTTTATTTATTTTGTAGTTCATGTTTTATACCAGGAGATAACAAAGTATTGAACCAAAACACCGTGATGTGTCTACAAATGGCCGTCATTTGCTGATAGAATCAGTTTATAAAGTAGGCCGCGTTGAAATACTCCCGACGCTTCATTGACTTTATATAGGATATCAGAATAGAAGACATTTTGACTGTTTAACTTTGCTTTTCAAATAATGATGACTTCTTCCATACGAGTTCAGCGTGTCCGAACGGTATCTCTACAATAGCATCTATCAATAAAATCTATGGCACACGTAAAATTGTTGGAGAAAGGGTTGTTTAGATTCTCAAGTTTAGCGTTTATTTTGCTTCATAGATTAACAAAGTGACAATTATTCTATGGGTAAACCAAAGCAAAAAGAGAGCTAATTTCCAATATTAGGAAGAAATAATCATCCTTTTTTTGCCATGTAATGAGAAGGGAACAGCTGAAATATATTGTAACAACTGGAAAAATCGATGGACGAAGAGATAGAGGGAAGCAAAGAGAAAAGATTCCAGACAGCTTAAGAGAATGGCTTGGCAGAAGGTCAACAACGGAAATGATAAATAACTGTCGAGATCGAAAGCTGTGGAGAGACATGATCACCTACACCTGCAGGCACGGTACTTGATGATGATGATGATGATGGTGATGACGATGATGATGAAATAATACTTGCTTGCTGGCATTCGCACGATGGCTAAAGGAGTACACTTCTTCATCATCCACCCTTAAAAGGACGTTAAGTGGCCGTGTCTGCGTTGTGTTGTAGTTTACAGTATAACTGTGATATTTGAGCCTTTCGGCCCAACACATCCGACATCACCACGACATTTTTGAGTACCGGGTTATTTTCCCTCTTCGATCCTTACTCGCTTGGCCAGACTAGACAGGTTAGTCTGTTACTAGAAGCACCGCGGAGAGGTGGAGCAGGGTCTGTATGGTTATGGTTCACCGTTCCTGGAGCAAGCCATCAGCTGTGGGTCGCTGACAACATCCAGCTCTCCTGCTGTGAGGCGCGCCTTCGCCTCCGAACCTATAGTGAAACGCGTTACACCCAATCGGGGCTTTATTTTGCTGCCGGTCGTTTTAAATGTGCACAACAATGTCTTTAAACCTTCGCGGTTGCCGTGTTCGTTTCTAAAGATCCACGTTTTTACTTTCCTTATACTTCACATCATTCTCATTGTCAATGAATGTTAGAAAACGTGTCCTAAAGTGCTGTATTGTTCTACTATATGAACGTGAGTTATAGACGATAAGCAAGACAGCACAGAGAAATTAGAGGCAGCTAAGTTGTGATTTATCAGAAAAATGCTATGAATTCCATGGATGGCAAAGATTACTAATAAAGAATGTTTAAAACGAGCTGGAGAAACCAGAAATATAATCAGAATATAAGGAAGGGACGATATACATGTACTGGACATGTCATGCGAAAATAAGGCATTGAGAATACAATCACAACAGGTAGAATGAATGGGAGGAAGAGCAAGAAACACGAAGAGACAAAATGTTGAACAGTTTATCCAAATGGAAAACGAGGAAATGAGAGAAATCGCCAATCAACCACTAATATATTCAGTAATAAAGAAAAGACGATGGTCATATGTTGGACATGTGATGAGAAGAGATAATAACCGAATAGCAAAGCAAGCCCTCATGTGGGAAACAACAGGTAAGAGGAAAGAGGAAGACTCAGAGGGACACTGAGAAGAACATTGATGAGAGAGGCAAGAGCGGCAGGAGTCGGCTCTCTCAATGAGATAGAGCTGCTTGCACAAAATAGAGACAAATGGCGAGATTTGATAAAATATCTTTAAAAGAATTGAAAACTGCTAGAATAAAATTTAGATAAGAGAAGGAGTATCTTGGTCTACGCCATATGGGTCGGCTACGACTCTAAAGTCAATATATAGATAGATAATAAAAGATCATGGGGTCAATAGATAGATAGATAATAAAAGATCATGGGGTCAATAGATAGATAGATAATAAAAGATCATGGACTGAAATTATTACATACTTGAAGGCCCGAGAGGTGTAGAGAGAGAGAGTGAGAGAGAGGGAAAGAGAGATGATCAACTACACCAACCGACATGGTACATGATGATGGTAAGTCTTATGTTTGTGCTTGTTTGGTTGTTCTGGTGGATGAGTTATGTTGACATTTCTTTGGATTTCTTTATCTAATTTACGTTGTTTTGTTGCTCCCTTCCTCCGATTTCTGCTTCCTTCAATGTCTCCTCCCCCAAACCAACAAAAGGCGGCAAGTGGGCAACAAATGACGTGCAACCTTACATATATGTGGGCAGTAACATAGACATATAGGGGGAACAGAGAATGATACCAAATAAGGATACAAAAAATCAAGAGGAGCATTCGTTGCACTAGGAAACAGATGGAAATCGAAATAATTTAGGTTAAAACAAAAATAAACATTTTCAACTCTAATGTTAAGTCAGTCCTATTATACAGCTGTGAAACATGGAGAACAAAAAAATGACAATAATTAAGATACAAATCTTTATTAATGGATGCTTGCTCAAAATAAAAAGATGGAAATGGCAGGACAAAATCATTAACATTGAATTATAGAAAAGTGCCAGTCACATACCAGTGGATAAAGAGATATAACAAAAAAGAGGGCGCTGAATAGGACACACACTGCGGAAATCAACCGAGATTATTACATAATAGGCCCTTTTTTAGAATCCCCAAAGAAAAAGACAAAAAGTAAGACCAAAATATTCTTGGAGAAGCAGGGTTGAAGATAGTGGGGAAGACATGGAACGATCTTAAAAGAATGGCAAGAAACAGAACGGCTTGGAAAGTGTTTGGTGAAGACATTTGCTCCACAGGGAGCTGAAAGGTAGAAGAGGAAGAAATCAGTCATCATGACGGTACTTTTGAGTAGCAAGTTACCTTCCCTCCATTTGCTTGGCCGGACTAATTAGTTCATCTACCACTGGAGATGGGGTTGTAGCGGTAACTCAATGGTTAATGAACTGGACTACTAATGACAGAGGTCGTATTTGATCCTAATCGACGGCCCCCGGGTTCACCTAACCTTAAATGTGTACCTGATTTCTTTTTCTGGGAAAGAAAATCTGCACGCGCACGGGCGTAATACTGACCACCTTACTCCAAAAAATGGTACGGGTCCGCTTGGCTTCAATATGTTGAGCGATATGATAGTAGACGTATATTGATTCTGATTGGAACAAAAATAAAGTTACCCGATAAACAAGTTCAAGGTATTTGCTTAAGACATGTTTCCCGCACTTTGTCTCTGGTTTTTTTCCCCCTCCAAATAATTGATAAAATTAGGACACACAATTGTCCCCCGCCCCTTTTCACCCCTGTCACGCCAAGTGGCGTATAGGGAATATGGTGTTAATGACCATAAATTTTACAAACCTTTGGCACATGATTTTTGGGGTATGGTGGTCGGTATTACGCCCGTGCCGCTTCACTTTCCCAGAAAAAAATCCGGTACCCATTTAATGCTGGGTGAATCCGGAGCCGTCGGTTGGGATCGAACCCTACCCCTTGTCCATGGTAGTCCAGTTCAATAACCACTGAGCTATCGCGGCTCCCACACACAATTGTCAGACATCCTGTATTCTTTAAAACAAGGGAAGGCCCTTATAACATTTAAACTATGTAAATCCTAGCCACCGTCTTTTCCTACCATTTTTTAGATCTATATTGTGTTTTCTAGCTTGGATTTATGTGTTTCATTTGTGTAGTTTGTTTGCTATACCTGATGAAGGTTTGTGCAGAAGCGTTGTAATTTGTCTTGTCTTTCTATTAGTGTATCTGTCCCATGCCATTTTATGTTTACTTGATATATTTTTTAAAATATTCAATACACCTACTTTAACGTCGTGTTGAACCTCGATGCACTTTTTCAACTTCTTGCGTTCTCGCGACATGTACAAGTTGACTGGCAAGATACAAGGAAAGAGAGATCGCGATCGGCAAAGAGAAGGTACTCGATAACCTGGTATCATTAAGGGTATGCAGTTAACAACACGGATGTACTAAGCACAGAGAATTGTGGGAAGACACGACAGAGGAAGCTTGTTGTTCAAATGATACAATTGACTTTATCATGTGACCGTCAGGTACAAGGGCAGGGCCGGCTCAAGGTACCTGCAACTCTGGCAGCCACCCGGGGCGCTCCATGTGTTTAGGGACGCCATCAAGGATCTTCCAACATTTTACAATTTTTCATTGTAACAATTGTTATAATTATACTTAAAAAGGGCGCCGAAGTTCAGTTTCTCCAGGGGGACAGCAACCACAGGGACGGTACTGCACAAGAGTTCTGGTCACTTTTCCTCTACTAATCATTCGGACCCCACCACGACATCGCCTTTTATGACCATCCGGAGATAAAACTCGTATTAAATATTTTTTGTTTATTAACGTTTATTGTCTTTTATCTGATGAAGGCTTAAGCCGAAACGTTGTCTTTCTTGTTTTAGGTGCTTAATCTATCTATTGACCCTTGGAATTAAACTTTTCATGACTTTAGTCTTTTCATGATTGACCTCAAGCCCAATTTTGCTGGCTATTGATGATAGTTCATTTGTGTTTTCCTGCATCGTTTTTATCTGACTGCTGATGAGAACTATGTCATCAGCAAAGTCGAGGTCCTCCAAATGGTCTCCTTGTATCCATTCGATGCCTTTATTACCAGTGCAGCATTTCTTCATTATGAAGTCCATAACAATTCCAAATACAAGGGCGATAAAATACATCCTTGTTTAACCCCAGTTTCTATTGGGAAACATTCGCTCAGTCCTCCCTCTGTTCGAACTGCACATGTGTAACCATCATACATGTCTTTGATAATATTTATGATTTTTGATGGTAAACCATATTGCTTCAGAATTTTCCACAAAGAATCTCTATGAATACTATCAAATGCTTTTTGAAGTCGATGAAGTTAAGTACAAAAGGTTTTTGCTTTTCAATGTGTTCCTCCAATATAAGTCGTAGAGTGAAAATGTGGTCAAGACAGCTTCTCCCTTTTCTAAACCCAGCCTGTTCTTCACGCATTACTGTATCTATTGAATCCTTTATTCTATTTAGGATGATTTTACAGAATAACTTTGAGGCAACTGACAAAAGTGTCACGCCTCTCCAGTTGTTACAATCTCTAAGATTGCCCTTTTTTGGGATCTTAACAATGATTCCTTTTTTCCATTTATGAGGCGTCTTCTCTGTTTTCCAAATGATGTTGAACATTTTTTGGAGATGTATTAAATTATGGCTATCAATTGCCTTGAGGATCTCAGCTGTTAACTTATCCTCTCCAGCAGCCTTGTTATTGGTCATTAGCTTTAAGGTGGTTTCTATTTCACTCAAGGTGAAGTCATCTAAATTTACATCTAATTCTGCTGCTGGTGTTTCAGCTTCAAAATCTATTAAACTGTGAGGTAGTGGACGGTTAAGAATTTCTTTGAAGTGTTCCGCCCAACGGGCTTTTATGTCTGCGCTTGTTGTTAGCATTAATCCAGATTTGTCTAGAATTGGTGTTCCACTGGATGTATAGGTGTTTGTCAGCATCTTTTGTACAGTATAGAGAGTTCTGCTGTCTCCTGTAATTGCAGCTGTCTCTGCTTTCTCTGCCAAGTTGTCTATATAAGCTCTTGTATCTCTTCTTGCCGAACTTTTCACTTTGTTGTCTAATTCTTTGTATGTTGCTTTTGCCAGAACCTTTCCAAGATCTGTCTTTACATTATTCATGGCTCTCTTTGATTCTCTTCTTTCTTTGATGTATTTCCATGTGGTGTCTGAGATCCAAGCTCGTTTTTTCCATTTTCTTCAGTCCGGCACTTGCTTCTGCTGCTGTCATTAGTATTTTGCTCTGTGAGTCCCACATTTCATTGATATCTAAGTCTATTTCACCGAGTGCTGAATAACAATTACTTAGCTCTATGTTAAACTTTTCCTTTATGGCTTCATCTTTCAGTTTATGACTATCAATTTTATGTGTAATTGACCTCTTCTGTTGGTTTCTAAATTTTAATCTTATTTTCCCAATGCACAAGTTGTGGTCACTATTAACATCAGCACCTCTGTAAGCTCTTACATCTATTAATGATGATCTGAATTGTTGTTTAATACATAGGTGGTCAATTTGATTTGAGGTTCTATCATCAGGAGATATCCATGTTGTTTTGTGAATATTTTTGTGTGGAAATAATGTCCCACCTATAACTAAATTTTCTATTAAACATAATTCTATTAATCTTTCTCCATTCTGACTTGTTGTATTACAGCCTTCTCTCCCCATCACATGTTCCACTCCTGCGTTATCTTGTCCTACTTTGGCGTTGAAGTCTCCCATTACAATTAAAAGATCGAGATATAAGGATATATAAGATAAAAGGTGCTTAATACCATTTTTTAAATATTTTTATATACATATATAGATAGAAATATCCTACGTGACAAAGTGATCTGTTATAGTTAACTAGAGATATATATTATGCGACAAAAGCGATCTGTCAAGAGTCAACTAGAGATACTGGTTCAAGATGGCGTCCGTATGTGGACTGTTTTCCGTTACAGCGTGTGTTGTGTCGAAATACGCCGGTTACACGCGGTGTTCTACTTGGATTTAGTGTTCTGTTCATGTGCGTTTTGGTTAAAGCATTATCTCCATATTATTGGCCCAGGCATTAGCAAGCAAGCTGAAAGGTCAGTTCCATCCTCGTTAGGACACAGCAAAAGGAAGACACAATCTCTCATACTCGGCACTTGGAACGTTAGGACACAGCAGAAGGAACACACAATCTCTCATACTCGGCACATGGAACGTTAGGACACAGCAGAAGGAAGACACAATCTCTCATACTCGGCACATGGAACGTTAGGACACAGCAGAAGGAAGACACAATCTCTCATACTCGGCACATGGAACGTTAGGACACAGCAGAAGGAAGATACAATCTCTCATAATCGGCACATGGAACGTTAGGACACAGCAGAAGGAAGATACAATCTCTCATAATCGGCATATGGAACGTTAGGACACAGCAGAAGGAAGATACAATCTCTCATAATCGGCACATGGAACGTTAGGACACAGCAGAAGGAAGACACCATCTCTCATACTCGGCACATGGAACGTTAGGACACAGCAGAAGGAAGACACCATCTCTCATACTCGGCACATGGAACGTTAGGACACAGCAGAAGGAAGACACCATCTCTCATACTCGGCACATGGAACGTTAGGACACAGCAGAAGGAAGACACCATCTCTCATACTCGGCATATGGAACGTTAGGACACAGCAGAAGGAAGACACCATCTCTCATACTCGGCATATGGAACGTTAGGACACAGCAGAAGGAAGACACCATCTCTCATACTCGGCATATGGAACGTTAGGACACAGCAGAAGGAAGACACAATCGCTCATACTCGGCATATGGAACGTTAGGACACAGCAGAAGGAAGACACCATCTCTCATACTCGGCGTATGGAACGTTTGGACACAGCAGAAGGAAGACACAATCGCTCATACTCGGCATATGGAACGTTAGGACACAGCAGAAGGAAGACACAATCGCTCATACTCGGCACATAGAACGTTAGGACCATGTGTCCAGGATTAAATAACACCAACCTCACGAATGCAGAAAACATGAGGGAAATGACCGGAATCAATATGGAGCTGCAGAGACCACATGTTGATATTGCAGCCCTTCAGGAAACATGGCTTGCGGATTGTGGTTCAGTCAGGGAAAACAATTATACCTTTTTCTGGCAGGGGCTAAAGACAGAGCAGCCTCACTTACATGGAGTGGGCTTTGATGTGCACAATATGCTCATACATTCTATAAACACCCCAAATGGTACATCAGAACGCATAATAACACTAAAAATCCATTCAAAAGATGGACCAATCAACATTATCAGCGCATATGCACCAACAAATGAGGGACAGGAGGTAGGGTTCGATCCCAACCGACGGCTTCACCCAGCCTTAAATGGGTACCTGATTTTTTCTGGAAAGTAAAGCGGCTAGGCGTAATATCGACCACATTACTCCAAAAACATGTGCTGAAGGTCTGTAAAATGTATAGTCACTAACACCATATTCCCTATACGCCACTTGGCGTGACGGGGGTACTTTACTTTACTTTACTTTACTTTACTTTACTTTACTTTACTTTACTTTACTTTACTTTACTTTACTTATGCACCAACAATGACAGCCACCACAGAAGATAAAGATACATTTTACGAAATGCTCCAAGTTACCTTGGATTCAATCCCCAAAGAAGAGCAACTTACGTGCTGGGCGATATAAATGCCCTCATTGGATATGGCCATCATGCCTAGGTCATCATGGTATTGGCAAAATGAATGATAATGGTCAGAGACTTCTAGAATGTTGTTCCCTTAACAACCTGTGCGCTACCAATACCTGTTCCAGCGTTAAGAACCGACAAAAAGCAACATGGCGCCACCCAAGATCCGGGCATTGACACCAGCTGGACTTTGTCTTAGTTTGCAGACAACACTTAATAATGTTATAATAACCAGAGCATACCATAGCGCAGACTGTGACACAGACAACACTTAAATCATGTTAGAATAACCAGAGCATACCATAGCGCAGACTGTGACACAGACAACACATAAATCATGTTAGAATAACCAGAGCATACCATAGCGCAGACTGTGACACAGACAACACTTAAATCATGTTTGAATAACCAGAGCATACCATAGCGCAGACTGTGACACAGACAACACTTAAATCATGTTAGAATAACCAGAGCATACCATAGCACAGATTGTGACACAGACAACACTTAAATAATGTTAGAATAACCAGAGCATACCGTAGCGCAGACTGTGACACAGACAACACTTAAATAATGTTAGAATAACCAGAGCATACCATAGCGCAGACTGTGACACAGACAACACTTAAAAATGTTATAATAGCCAGAACATACCGTAGCGCAGACTGTGACACAGACAACACTTAAATAATGTTAGAATAACCAGAGCATACCGTGGCACAGACTGTGACACAGACAACACTTAAATAATGTTAGAATAACCAGGGCATACCGTAGCGCAGACTGTGACACAGACAACACTTAAATAATGTTATAATAACCAGAACATACCGTAGCGCAGACTGTGACACAGACAACACTTAAATAATGTTAGAATAACCAGAGCATACCATAGCGCAGACTGTGACACAGACAACACTTAAATAATGTTATAATAACCAGAGCATACCGTAGCGCAGACTGTGACTCAGACAACACTTAAATAATGTTATAATAACCAGAGCATGCCGTATCGCAGACTAAGACACAGACAACACTTAAATAATGTTATAATAACCAGAGCATACCATAGCGCAGACTGTGACACAGACACCACTTAAATAATGTTAGAATAACCAGAGCATACCATAGAGCAGACTTTGACACAGACAACACTTAAATAATGTTATAATAACCAGAGCATACCATAGCGCAGACTGTGACACAGACAACACTTAAATAATGTTAGAATAACCAGAGCATACCATAGCACAGACTGTGACACAGACAACACTTAAATAATGTTAGAATAACCAGAGCATACCATAGCACAGACTGTGACACAGACAACACTTAAATAATGTTAGAATAACCAGAGCATACCATAGCACAGACTGTGACACAGACAACACTTAAATCATGTTAGAATAACCAGAGCATACCATAACGCAGACTGTGACACAGACAACCCTTAAATAATGTTAGAATAACCAGAGCATACCATAGCGCAGACTGTGACACAGACAACCCTTAAATAATGTTAGAATAACCAGAGCATACCATAGCGCAGACTGTGACACAGACAACACTTAAATAATGTTAGAATAACCAGAGCATACCATAGCGCAGACTGTGACACAGACAACACTTAAATAATGTTAGAATAACCAGAGCATACCATAGCGCAGACTGTGACACAGACAACACTTAAATAATGTTAGAATAGCCAGAGCATACCGTAGCGCAGACTGTAACACTGACCACACTTAAATAATGTTATAATAACCAGAGCATACCATAGCGCAGACTGTGACACAGACAACACTTAAATAATGTTAGAATAACCAGAGCATACCGTAGCGCAGACTGTGACACAGACAACACTTAAATAATGTTATAATAACCAGAGCATTCCATAGCGCAGACTGTGACACAGACAACACTTAAATAATGTTAGAATAACCAGGGCATACCATAAAGCAGACTGTGACACAGACAACACTTAAATAATGTTATAATAACCAGAGCATACCATAGCGCAGACTGTGACACAGACAACACTTAAATAATGTTAGAATAACCAGAGCATACCATAGCACAGACTGTGACACTGACCACACTTAAATAATGTTATAATAACCAGAGCATACCATAGCGCAGACTGTGACACAGACAACACTTAAATAATGTTATAATAACCAGAGCATACCATAGCGCAGACTGTGACAAAGACAACACTTAAATAATGTTAGAATAGCCAGAGCATACCGTAGCGCAGACTGTAACACTGACCACACTTAAATAATGTTATAATAACCAGAGCATACCATAGCGCAGACTGTGACACAGACAACACTTAAATAATGTTAGAATAACCAGAGCATACCGTAGCGCAGACTGTGACACAGACAACACTTAAATAATGTTATAATAACCAGAGCATTCCATAGCGCAGACTGTGACACAGACAACACTTAAATAATGTTAGAATAACCAGGGCATACCATAGAGCAGACTGTGACACAGACAACACTTAAATAATGTTATAATAACCAGAGCATACCATAGCGCAGACTGTGACACAGACAACACTTAAATAATGTTAGAATAACCAGAGCATACCATAGCACAGACTGTGACACAGACAACACTTAAATAATGTTAGAATAACCAGAGCATACCATAGCACAGACTGTGACACAGACAACACTTAAATCATGTTAGAATAACCAGAGCATACCATAGCGCAGACTGTGACACAGACAACCCTTAAATAATGTTAGAATAACCGGAGCATACCATAGCGCAGACTGTGACACAGACAACACTTAAATAATGCTAGAATAACCAGAGCATACCATAGCGCAGACTGTGACACAGACAACACTTAAATAATGTTATAATAACCAGAGCATACCGTAGCGCAGACTGTGACACAGACAACACTTAAATAATGTTATAATAACCAGAGCATTCCATAGCACAGACTGTGACACAGACAACACTTAAATAATGTTATAATAACCAGAGCATACCGTAGCGCAGACAGTGACACAGACAACACTTAAATAATGTTAGAATAACCAGAACATACCATAGCACAGATTGTGACACAGACAACACTTAAATAATGTTAGAATAACCAGAGCATACCGTAGCCCAGACTGTGACACAGACAACACTTAAATAATGTTAGAGTAACCAGAGCATACCATAGCGCAGACTGTGACACAGACAACACTTAAATAATGTTATAATAACCAGAGCATACCGTAGCGCAGACTGTGACAGAGACAACACTTAAATAATGTTAGAATAACCAGAGCATACCGTAGCGCAGACTGTGACACAGACAACACTTAAATACTGTTAGAATAACCAGAGCATACCATAGCACAGATTGTGACACAGACCATGCACTTGTCATAAGTAAAGTGAAGGCAACCACCGAAACGATATACAAATCTAGAGAACCATCCAGGCTGAAGATTAACATCGCTGCGATAAAATTACCAGACAACCAAGTCCTGTTCAAGAATGCCTTCCAGAAATGCATGGAGAAAGAAGACCTAGACAATGTAGATGATTCATGGACACCGGCTAAAATCTCACATCACTGACTGTGCAATCTCTTCTTTGGTAAAGAGCAACACTTCACCAAGGATTGGGTTCAAGAAAACTCGATGAAACTCATGCCACGTATAGAGAAGAAGAAGGCTTTCCTAGCCTTAAAGAACTACACATTCCAGAACACAAAAGACAAATTTAAAAAAGCAGGAGAACAGGTACAACGAGAATCAAGGAGATGTGCGAAGGAGTTCTGGTCAAATCTGTGCTCTACGATCCAGAAAACTGCTGAGCTGGGCGATTCACGAACCTTGTATAACAACATTAACATTTCTCTAGGCCCAAACATCTAAAAAAAATAAAAAAAGACATAATTGATGAGTCTATCAGTGACAAAAATAAACAGCTGGAAAGATGGGTCGAACATTACTCAAGTTTATATTCTGAAAGACTAGCGAGCCCACTCCTTGAACAGCTACTAGAAAAATACTCAGTGCTGACTGAACTGTACAATTAACCTACAGAGAAAGAACTTCATGATGTCGTCCGCCATCTTTCAAATGGAGAAGCTTCTGGTAATGACAACATCCCAGCCGAAATACTCCAGGAAACTCTTGAAACACTCATGCCCCAACTCTACAAACTCCTTGTCCATTGCTGGAGAAATGGCGATATCCCAGGACATGAAAGATGCCAAGATTGTAACGTTACTTGTTGGAGAAGTGGTGATATACACGAGGACATGAAAGATGCCAAGATTGTAATGTTACTTGTTGGAGAAGTGGCTATATACACTAGGACATGAAACATGCCAAGATTGTAACGTTACTTGTTGGAGAAGTGGTGATATACACTAGGACATGAAAGATGCCAAGATTGTAACGTTACTTGTTGGAGAAGTGGTGATATACACTAGGACATGAAACATGCCAAGATTGTAACGTTACTTGTTGGAGAAGTGGTGATATACACTAGGACATGAAACATGCCAAGATTGTAACGTTACTTGTTGGAGAAGTGGTGATATACACTAGGACATGAAAGATGCCAAGATTGTAATGTTACTTGTTGGAGAAGTGGCGATATACCCCAGGACATGAAACATGCCAAGATTGTAACGTTACTTGTTGGAGAAGTGGCTATATACCCCAGGACATGAAACATGCCAAGATTGTAACGTTACTTGTTGGAGAAGTGGTGATATACACTAGGACATGAAAGATGCCAAGATTGTAACGTTACTTGTTGGAGAAGTGGCTATATACCCCAGGACATGAAACATGCCAAGATTGTAACGTTACTTGTTGGAGAAGTGGCTATATACCCAGGACATGAAACATGCCAAGATTGTAACGTTACTTGTTGGAGAAGTGGTGATATACACTAGGACATGAAAGATGCCAAGATTGTAACGTTACTTGTTGGAGAAGTGGCTATATACCCCAGGACATGAAAGATGCCAAGATTGTAATGTTACTTGTTGGAGAAGTGGCGATATACCCCAGGACATGAAACATGCCAAGATTGTAACGTTACTTGTTGGAGAAGTGGCTATATACCCCAGGACATGAAAGATGCCAAGATTGTAATGTTACGCAAAAATAAAGAGGGCAGGGGCGATTGCAACAACAGTATGGATAGATCCCTACTGAGAATAACTGGAGATGGATTCGCAAGAGTTGTTTTAAAGCGCCTGCATCAATTGGCGGAAAGTATCCTTCCTGAGACCCAGTGCGGGTTTAGAGCTGGACGGTCAACCACCGATATGATTTTTAGTCTCCGCCAACTTCTGTCTAGTCTGGTCAAGCAAGTAGGGATCGAAGAGAAAAAAAAAACCCGGTACTAAAAAATGTCATGTTGATGTCGGATATGTTGGTCCGAAAGGCACAAATATCAGTTTTTTATGCAAACCCCTACACAACGCAGACATGCTCACTTAATGTCCTTTTAAGGGCGAATGACGAAAAGGCGCGCTCCTTTAGTCATCGGCCGAAAGCAAGCAAGCCATTGTTGATCTCACAAAGGCTTTTGACGCCGTGAGCAGAACAGATCTTTACAGATTGCTGGAAAATGTTGGGTGCCCTCATACATTACTCAAGATGATTAAATCGTTTCACAACAATATGTCTGCAGCCATCCAGTTCGACGGTATATCTTCCAAGCCCTTTGATATGAACTGTGGAGTCATGCAAGGATATGTCATTGACCCTACCATATTCGGAATATTTTTCGCAAAAAGTATTCAAATTTACTAAATTTGTTTGCTTAGTAAACGGATACAGATAGGAAACTTGGACTACCTCTGCAGGACACGAATAATGTTTAACAGCTTTCATGTGCGTTGCCTTCGAAAATGATGAACATCAAACGGCAGGACAAAGTAACCAACTCTTATGTCTTACAACGAGCCAAACTCCCATCCATCATGGCAACACTTAGGAGTCCTGATTAAGGTGGATGGGCAGTGTAAGAAGAATGGCAAACAAACGTATTCCCAAACAAATATTGTATAGGGCGAAATTAAGGACGGAAAGAGACTAAAGGGCAGACAAGCGCTGAGTTGAGTGAATTCTCTATCAGTGAAATGGAGAACACAAATTTAAAAAAAATTGGCATAGGAACTTTCGCGGCAGTACGTAATTAAAGAGCCCCGTCACGTGACGTATAGAGAATACGGTGTTACCATCATTTGTATAGACCGTCGGCACGAGATTTTTGGGGTAATGTGGTCGGTATTACGCCCGTGCCGTATAACCTTCCCAGAAAAAAAAATCAGGTACCCATTTAAGGCTGTGTGCACCTGGAAGCAGTCGATCAGGATCGAAACCGACCTCTTTTCCTTTGTAGGTAATTCACTGACCACTGAGCTATCGCTTTCGAGGCAGCGCTGATATCAAATTCAAAAGACGAAGGAGAAAGGAGACGAAGCCAGGCACCAGGAATACATCTTGTTCGTTCTACGGATGGATCTGTCTGTTCAATATTGACAGATTCAGCCAAGATAGAAGCTGTTCAGCAAAGCAGCATCCAGCATAAAACACTTATATTTTACTAAAGTACTGACTTATCAGGAGCCGCGATAGCTCAGTGGTTAGTGAACTGGACTACCAAGGACAAGGGGTAGGGTTCGATCCCAACCGACGGCTTCCAGGTTCACCCAGCCTTAAATGGGTACCGGATTTTTTTCTGGGAAAGTAAAGCAGCACGGGCGTATTACCGACCACATTACCCCAAAAATCATGTGCTGAAGGTCTGTAAAATATAGGGTCACTAACACCATATTTCCCTATACGCCACTTGGCGTGACGGGGTACTTTACTTTACTGACTTATCATGATTGCTTACAACCAACCGTCTATCAAGACGCCAAAGGCCATTTATATAGATATATAGATATATCTTTCGTTGACAAAGTGATCTGCTAAAGTTAGCAAAGATATATTTTCTACGTGATGATATAGCCCACTTAGACCCCCGGTGTTATTTCCTAGTTGGACAGCAGCAATAACATTCAATTTTTTGACGGGTTTTGTTGCATTTTTAGACTATTTTTGTCTGCTTTTAAGAATTATTCAATGACAAGTAATATTCATAGTACTAAGGGAGGGAATTCAATTTTCAGATTTCATTTCACAGTTTTCACCCCCAGATGTCAACAACAGAAGTATATAACCCGTACAGATGATTGTTTCCTGGTACAGAGTTATCCTTTACTACCGGCATGCACCTGAAACTAAAATATAAGATGTTTTCTTTTAATTTCTTATTTTGTATACATTAATATTACACACACATACACACACGCGCACACATACACACACGCACACGCACTCACGCACGCACACACACACACACACATATTAAGCACCACTCACGCACATATATATACAAGTAAAGAGCCCCGTCACTCCAAGTGGTATAGGAAATATGGTGTTAGTAACCATAATTTGTATAGACCTTCGGCACATGACTTTTGGAGTAATGTGGTCGGTATTACGCCCGTGCCGCTTTACTATCCCAGATAACGTTAGGTACCCATTTAAGGCTGCGTGAACCTCTTGTCCTTTGAAGTGCAGTTCTCTAACAAGAATGCACTGTATCACCAAGCCTGTTCAATCTATACACTGAGCAAATCTTTAAAAACATCACAGAGATGCCAGGCCTAAACATTAATGGGAAGATAATCAATAACCAAAGGAATATACGGGTGTGTGATATGCTGATGATGCTGTACTACTTGCAGCAAATCCTAAAGATCTACAACAATTACTTAATGAAATAAACATGACAAACAAAAATTTGGATTAGATATGAATATCAAAAAGACTAAAGCTATGGTCATAAACATAGATAATACTCAAAACCATTAAGTGGATATCAAAATTGAAGAAATAGACCTGGAGACAGTTCAGAGTTACAATTACCTTGGACATACTATAACCAGTGATGGAAAATGTAAAACTGAAATAAACAAAAGAATAGGAATCGCAGAAAGTAATTTTAATACCATGAAAAATATACTAACATCAAGGTAGATTAGGGCTAAAACTAAGAATAGCAAAATGTTATATCTTTTCAACGATCCTGTATGGTGCAGAAACATGGGTATTAGACAAAACAAAAGACAAAATACAAGCCTTTCAAATGTGGATATATAGAAGAATAGGTAAAATTAGATGGAATTAAACGAACATAAATGATGAAGTTATATATCATAAATGATGAACAACTATAAAGATTAAAACTACTAAACACAATGAGCCGCGACAGCTCAGTGGTTAGTGAACTGGACTACAAAGGACAAGAGGTAGGGTTCGATCCCAACCAACGGCTCCGGTTCACCCAGCCTTCAATGGGTACAGGATTTTTTTTTGGGAAAGTAAAGCGGCAGGGGCGTAATACCGACCACATTATCCCAAAAAATCATGTGCCGAAGGTCTGTAAAATTTATGGTCACTTCTTCTGCTTTTCTCTTTCACTGATACCTAAAAGGTGTCGTGGTTTATATCATTTGTCGTTCTTGTGTTGCTCGAATTGTCTGAATTAGTGATTTCCCTTTGTTGTTACATGTCTCTGTCACTGCATCTATCCATCTTCTTCTGGGTCTTCCTCTTGGTCTTTTTCCATGCATTCTCGAGAACGCCCTTGATGGTGATTGGTGAGGATTCATTCTGACCAGGTGGCCAAACCATTTAAATTGTTGTTGTTCTATATATTCTTGGCAGGGTTTTGTTCCTACTATTTTTCTTATGGTTTCATTTGGTACTCCAAAGGCTTTCTCTGACAGTGGCGGTGTAGTGTTCCAGTATAATGATATATCATACCCAAATATTTCTGTGAACACTATTGTAGTCACCATACAAGCGACAATGGCACACAGTAAGTTTGAGTTCTCACCGACCTTTTCGCAGGACGAGAGTGCACTGACGGTGTGTGAGGTGCAAACATTTACAGACACCTATTGTCTAGACGGGCATTCTTGGTCGTTTTGTACAGTGTGTTGTGGGAGTAGCAAAGGCTGCACCGTCATCATCGGTACGTGTCACGGCAAACTGTTCACATGGGATTTATGGACACGACTGCTCCGGGTTTTGTCTTAGTGTCAGTTCTTTATATGAGGAAAATCCGGAAAATGCCAACATTGCAAACATCCTGGCTAAACCTGTGATGACACTTGTCCTGATGGTAATTTTGGGCTACAGTGCGAACAGACGTGTTCTGATGGCTGTGACATCATATGGGACACAGAAAGAGCAGACTGTACGCGCAAGGAAGCGTACTACGGGCCAGACTGCACTCTCAAATGTCCTGACCTCTGTTTCAACGACACCTGTGAACAGTCAACCGGTATCTGTGCATGCAAGGGAACGTTCTACGGGTCAGACTGCACTCTCAAATCTCCGTACAACTGTTTGGACGATATCTGTTAGCAGTTCATGGGGGCCGGCGTCTCGTATGTCGATGATTCAAACGTTAAGAAGAGTATGCCGACTACAACAAACCCAAGCATATGGATACCTTAATGTGTACTGGATATTTTCTTTCTGTGCTGGACATGGTTCATTTCTTGGTGTGTTTCATTGCTAGCCAAGGCTCATATCTTGGCTTGTGTGTGTTGTGTGTGTGTGTGTGTGCTGGTCATGGCTCATATCTTGGTGTGTGTCATGTTAGTCATATCCCATATCTTGGAGTGTCCGTGTTAATCATGTCTCATATTTTTAAGTGTGTATGTGTTTAGTCATATCTCATATCTTAGTGTGTATCTGTGTTAGTCATGTGTCATATCTTTGTGTTTGGGCTAGTGATATCTCATATCTCTGTGTGTATGTTTATGTTAGTCATATCTCATATCTTTGTGTGTGCATGTCTGTGTATGTCACATCTCATATCCTTGTGTTTGCATGGCTATGCTAGTCACATCTCATATCATTGTGTGTGCCTATCTATGTTGGTCATATCTCATATCTTTGTGTGCATGTCCATGTTAGACATGTGTAATTTCTGTGTGGGTGCATGTCTATGTCAGTCATATCTCATATCTTTATGTGCATGTTTATGTTAGTCATGTGTCATATATCTTGATGTATGTCAGTGTTAGTCATGCCTCGTATCGCTATGTGCATGTCTGTGTTTGTCACATCTCATATCTTTGTGTGTGCATGTCTGTGTTAGTCACCTCTAGTGACTCGGGCAGATGGCGCTCGTAAACCTGGGAGGGCCGACCATCTAAGGGCAGAATCCCCCTACAGAAAAGATCACCTGCTGCCTTGCAGGAAGATTGGGGACAATCAAAGGCTAGGGAAAGCAAACCTGAATAAAATGCTGGCTGAAATCGGATGCACTGGGCCACTGGCGCAGAACACAGTGCAACGTTTTTAACGGGTGTTCAACCAGAGTGGATCTGCCAGACTCTAATTGTGATGTTCTGTTTGTAACACACCTAACCTGACAGTTGAGTTCATGTGAGGAGCTGGAATCCTACTCTGATTGGGTCCTGATCGCAGAGAGAGAGAGAGAGAGAGAGAGAGAGAGAGAGAGAGAGAGAGAGAGAGATTTGGTATTCTATCTCTTCTTGTGTTGTTTGTTACTTTTCTCAAACAACGCATCTCACATGTATTGATCTTTCTTAAATGTGATTTAGAAAAGGTCCATGTTTGACTTTCATAGCACAAAGGTGGTATGAAGATGCTATTTATCATATGGTCAATAACGATATATAACAATGATATATTCCCTATAAGCCGCCACTTGGCGTTACGTGGGTACTTTACTTTTTTTTTTTTTTTACTAAACACAATGCAAACAAGACAAATGAAATGTTTGGGGCATGTTAAAAGACACAACAGCCTACTAAAAGTAGTCTTGGAAGGGAAAATTCAAGGTAAAAGAGGCAGAGGCAGACCAAGACTAACATGGACGAGTAACATCAAAAGATGGACGCAAGTCAGCCTATGACAACCTGTATATAATTATAACAGAGCAAGAGACTGAGCGAAATGGCGCTCCGTGGTAGCCAACCTTCGATGCGGAGACGGCTCTCAATAATGATGATGAGTACCTTTAGTATGAACAAAAACATCAACTTCTGCTACAGAATTCGATCAATCAGAAAAGTCGTTGCCACATCAACTTCTATAGTCCAAATGCTAATGGCTGGTGGTGACCTCGTGACTTTCGATCACCACCATCATCGTGTGTATGTACATAAACTATGGAGCGGCAGTATAGGATGATGACTTCAGATGGAAGATCTAGATTCTTCCTTTCTGTCCTCCCCTTCTCAAACTCTCCGAATTGGTTTTCCCAACGTATGTGTATGATTCTACTCCATGCAGACATTCCGTTAAGGACTTCTAAAATTAACTGATTTTGAAACGGGCAATAACTCGACTTTTGTTGTATTTAGAGGATTCAGTTATTTCCCCCCGTGGACCGTGAGAAATCAGTTTTTGTTGCACCTGTTTTTAGAGAAAAAAGGAATCAGGACAGCCCAGGTGAGCTTGACTTGAATTATGGGATTGTATCAATCGATAAATCTCGCAGGTGAGGAACCAGTGTTATCGCCCATTCACCGTGAAGCCATGGAGACTAATTGTACCAGTGTTCCCAGGAGTCAAGAAAGAGGTAAATAGACCTTTAGAAAGATCGTGCAAATCCGGTCTGTGGACGGATCAGATATCAAAGAACGCCTCCTGGGAAAGTACATTTCCGTGTCTCCAAACATCTGCGGCAAGGGGTAGACGATTGTGTTGCCTTGTAACTTCTTGTCTTTAATGTCCCTAACAATTCATTTGTTTGTCTTTTATTTTGTACCTTTAGTGAGCTGTCACATATTGTTCTCTCCATAGCTCTCTCTCTCTCTCTCTCTCTCTCTCTCTCTCTTTCTCTCTCTGTATGCACACTCTGTATGTACAATTTGATGTACACTTTCTTTGTACACTCTATATGTGCGCTTTGTATGTACACTGTTTGTACACTCTTTATGTACACGCTGTATGTACACTCTGTTTGCGCATTATGTTTGTACGCTTTGCATGTACACTCTGTTTGTACAATCTGTATGTAAACCGTATTTGCATGCTGTATATACACGCTGTATGTACACAATGTATACGCTGTTTGCACACTTTGTGTGTACACTTTGTATGTACACGCTGTATGTGCACTCTGTTTGTACACTCTGTGTGTACACTCTGTATACTCTGTATGTACGCTCTGCTTGTACACTCTTTTTGTACACTCTGTTTGTACATTCTGCTTGTACACTGTTTGTACACTCTGTATGTACACACTGTATGCACACGCTGTATGCAAACTCTGTTTGTACACTGTTTGTTCACTCTGTATGTAAACTCTGCTTGTACACTCTGTATGTACACTCTATATGTACACGCAGTATGTACACATTTGAGTACCGGGTTGTCTTTCCTCCTCCCCTACTCGCTTTACCAGACTAGACAGGTTAGTTTGTTACTGGAGGCACCACGGAGAGGTGGAGTTGGGTCTGGATGGTTCTGGTTCACCGATCCTGGTGCAAGCCATTAGCTGTGGGTCGCTGACAACTTCCGGCTCTGCTGCTGCTAGGTGACGTCTTTGCGTTAAGATACGCATATAAATACATATGTATAAATGCACATATAAATACACATATAAATACTTATATATATATATATATATGTATATATATATATATATATATATATATATATATATATATATATATATATATATATATATATATATATAGTAGGAAACTTTGTACAGATCTTCGCAGCTGGAGGCAATCTGATCATCTGAAGAGAAACCCCGGCGAGCACGTGTTTTGGCCCTTTAGCTTCTTGACACTCTAGGGGAGGTGGGCCCGCCTGGGTCATGACTCCCAGGCGTCGACCTCCTGCTGCATTGCCTCTAAGGCTTACACAGTATGTTCGGTACAAAATAACTACACTTAATATACAAAACATTCGAAAATAGTTTAACTAACCTAACACTTACATTGTATGTTCGGTACAAAATAACTATACTTAATATACAAAACATTCGAAAATAGTTTAACTAACCTAACCTAAGACTTAAATTGTATGTTCGGCACAAAATAACTAGACTTTTGGAGGTACCTAGGTACAGAGGTACATTTTGTGGAATAAATAAACATAAAACAATGTTGCCAACCAATCATTATTGTAAAACATCCGATTTCAATGAAATTTCTGGATTCGGGGTTTGCATGCACTTTTCAGTCCCAGCTTGCTTGACAAGGCTAATTGATTTTGTTGCCAATGCCACCATGGGGATGTACAGTAAGGTCTTGGTTAGCTCTGGTGCACCAATCCTCTCTTCTGAGCATTCACTCATTAAGTGGGCGTTGACGCGATGTGTCTCTAGTTTTCGACAGAGCCGCGATATCTGCAATATTTTAGACCCGACACATCCGTCTTCAAATTAAATTGGTTTTGCTGAACAATTTTTTCTCCCTCATCATCATGTGCCATACCGGTTGGCGTAGGCGATCATGTCCTTCCACAATCTTCTATCTACAGTGCATCGTATGAGTTCTGTTGTTGACTGTTTTCCATGCCATGACACCAAGCTATCCAGTATTTTCTCTCTTTGTCGTCCGCGATTTCTCATTCCTTTTATTTCGCCAGTTGTAACCAAGTATTCCAACTTTCCTCTTCTCGTGATGTGCTCGAAAAATATTGATTGTTCCTTTCTGATGTTTTTTAGGAGCTCCCTTTTTGTGTTGGACTCTTTGAGAATTTCCTCATTGGTCTTTTTAGCTGTCCAGGGAACTTTCAACATTCTTCAGAGAAATCCCATCTCTGTGACCTCTCATCGTCTTTACATTTGTTTGTCTACTGTCCATGATTCACTTCCATAAGTCAGAATTGGTTCTATATAGCAACGATGAACTCTATTTCTCACTTCCAGTGACATAGATTTGTTGCATAAGATATTTTTCGTTTTCCGAAATGACAAATTTGCTCCCTCAGTGTTTGTTTTTTTTTAAATATTCTTTTCAACTTTTAACGAGCAAGAGTTCTTCCACACGAGCTAGTGCACACGTGACATCCCCTGTTTCGTCGTTTTCTTAGAGGTCAACGTTTAGGATATCACTAGTCAGAGTCCAGGAGAAAGTCAAACCACGGGCTCGATGTGAGAAACGTCAATGCCTCTGGTGGGATTAAAACCCGGGGCATCCGTGTCCAGAAACTAACGTCTTAGCTCCAGACGACCAAATTGCCTGGGTTTTAGTTCTTTTAGTTCATTTACTGTTGTTCTTTGTGTGTGTGTCTGCGTGTGTGTGTCTGTGTGTCCGTGCGCGTAGATGCGTCAGTGTATGTGTGTGTGTGCGTGTGTGTGCGTGTGTGTGTGCGTGAGAGTTTGTGTGTATGAGAGTATGTGAGTGTGAGGGATTGTGTGTGTGAGAGAGAGAGAAAGAGAGAGAGAGAGAGAGAGAGAGAGAGAGAGAGAGAGAGGATTTCAGCTGCATATTATTTCAGGGTAGACAAAAGAAAAGATTCAATGACACATTTAAAAGATTCACTATAACATTGTGGTATCAGCTCTGATGCTTGGGAGATCGTTGCTGTTAATCAAACATCAAGATTGTTCCGGGTATGGCAAATCTGTGTGGGGGGGGAAAAAAATTAACAAAATGACACAATCCTGAAGCGATCACTTTGCAAGGCAACCATAAGAATAATATCTTCCTCCTTGATACAGCTGACCAAGACCTCACTTTGCTTCCTAGTTGGTCTACTCGGTAACAGGTAGCGTAACAATTGACTGGGTAATGATCTACGAATCCCAATAATCTAATCAAAGCAGTGATGAAGTCTGTTGATATAGAAGGTCTAGTATTGCAGTAGTGAAATCTGTTGACATAGAAGAACTAGCAATGCAGTAGTGAAGTCTGTTGATATAGAAGGTCTAGTATTGCTGTAGTGAAGTCTGTTGATATAGAAGGTCTAGTATTGCAGTAGTGAAGTCTGTTGATATAGAAGGTCTAGTATTGCAGTAGTGAAGTCTGTTGATATAGAAGGTCTAGTATTGCTGTAGTGAAATCTGTTGATATAGAAGGTCTAGTATTGCAGTAGTGAAGTCTGTTGTTATAGAAGGTCTAGTATTGCTGTAGTGAAGTCTGTTGATATAGAAGGTCTAGTATTGCAATAGTGAAGTCTGTTAATATAGAAGGTCTAGTATTGCAGTAGTGAAGTCTGTTGATATAGAAGGTCTAGTATTGCTGTAGTGAAGTCTGTTGATATAGAAGGTCTAGTTTCGAAGTAGTGAAGTCTGTTGATATAGAAGGTCTAGTATTGAAGTAGTGAAGTCTGTTGATATAGAAGGTCTAGTATTGCAGTACCTCTGGGATGAACGAGCTACCACTTTTCCAGCAGAACAGGGGGAAATCAGGAAAATCATTATCATTGCAATCGTCACGTCAGTTTTTCGACCTTAAAGCTAATAGTTGGCATCAAGACTCCATGTTGTTTAGGTTGTCATCACCGTTGCAATCCATAAGTAAACATTCAACTATAAAATAAATAATATGGGTCCGATATTTTTATTCTGGATCTCAAGCCTGGCAATTGAAAGGAGGAGTTCCTGGCACATCAGCAGACCTCGCTTGTTAACACACTAGTTGCTCTCCCCAGTAACTGCATCACACCAGGCTGGCCGCGGATTGTCGTGTGGAGCCACGGTCCGCTGATTGAGTATCCTAGTAGGAATCTATCTCTAAACAGGAAAGGTTTCAACTGCTGCTACAGAATCTGGAAGTCAAGACAGCCACTTGTAAGTTATAACAGGAGTAAGTGCGGGGTGGGTACTATCTTATCTATTGTTTATTGTTTATTATTTACATTTACGCGTGAATTAGCCAACTCATCGGAGATTAATGAGCTTCTTCTATATGCAGACAATCTGGCACATACATGGAACAATAGAAGACCTACAAGAACATTTAAATAGATTTAACAGCACTAAGCACTCAATACAATATAGAAATCAACATCAACAAAACAGAAGTCAGAGGTCTTGTCACGACCGACAATTCACAAACAGCAGAAAAAGACAACTCCAAGATGTAACAACTCATCGGACAACTATCACCACTATTGTCCAACAAGGAAAATAGCACCAGAGGCAAAATGGGCACTCTATAGCATAATCTTCATCCCAACGTTGAGCTACCAATGCAAGACATGGACTCTATGCTCAAGAAAAATAAGAAAATAAACCACTATCAAGAGGAAATGTGTTTGGCGAATGATAAAAAACAACCTGACAGATAATTTCAGAAATGAAGAACTGAGAAAAAAAACTGGAAGTAATTCCTAACATAGAAAATATTAAGTAACAAAAGATAAAATGGTTTCCTCCACACGTGATGAGACAGAAAGTCTGAAACACAACACAACAAGCCATCATTAGACGTTGCGAGAACACCAGACCCAAGGACCGACCACGAACAAATATGGAATGCTTAAATATTATAAACACTAGGAAAAGCACTATCAAGGCAGAGAGAGAGAGAGAGAGAGAGAGAGAGAGAGAGAGAGAGAGTCAAACATGGTAGCCAATCTTCGAGGTGGAGAAGGCACACAATGGTTGAATGAATGAACATATCTATAATGCCAGATTTTCACGGAAAAGAAGTGCCAAAATGCGCGAGTTTAAGAATAAAATATTTAAAATAAAATATGTTAAGTTTAACTCTGTATCCTTCTGTATTATGTTATTTTAGGATCATCGTCGCTGCACACCAGACGTGCCCATAGGTGCTGCAATTTCCCCCTTCAAATATTGAGAATCTTTGTAACACAGCTTGTGTGTGTGGGGGGGGGGGGGGGGGGTGTCGATATTTTGCTGACAATTTCGCCCGGGCGGCGGCCATTTTTAGGCCTGCTCTTTTTGATTTTGAACTTCCAATGGTTCCTTAACGTGAGCGAGTGCACAAGGAACCTTCTGTCTCTCCCCCCCCCCCCCACACACACACATCGGATCTCACAAACCAGTGGCAGTAAACCCATGAAGAAACCAACGATTCAAGTTTTCTTTATTTTTGACAAATAATCCCATTGGTTGAATTGAGTTCAGAATTTTCCTCTCCAGAAGTCGACGTCTTACCTTTAGACCAGCTCCACTTTTTCTCCCCGAACTCTATTTCATCATTGTCAATGATGAACGCACATTCACAGTAGCTAGTATGTAATAAAGTACATGAACTTCATGTTAAAGGTTGATGCTTTATTATATTTAACGTCATCTATAACATAACGTATCAATTACATTCATATAAATGTGACGTAAACAATTTAACATATTTATAAATACATAATCTAAATGTGAAAGAAACAATCAAGTGCAATCACATAACATTGGCGTGTAAAATGTAGATCATATGTAGAGCTATATTCAAAGTAATATCTAATCACGTGAAGCTCTTTAATAAGAATAGCATCTATAATATACGCTGAAAGTATATATCGCTGAAATCCTATAGCGTTAATAGTGTTGGAGGATGATGTGTAGGGCCTCGACTTCTTTATGCGCATCTTTTGAGAGAGCTAGGCTCGGTGATCTTACCCATGACAATATTTCTTGATCATGTCTTTTTGAAAACTTTGTCGACTGCAGTACATGTTTTGAGACCTGGCGTTCTACAAGGCGCTCCACCATAGCACATCCAAATGTCGTTCAAGTTAATTTTATGCACAGATAAGAGCTGCAAGTAAAGGAAACTCAATGGCGTACGCGTGTAGTAGATGCACCTGAGATGTAAAAGTAATGTGCCTCATTTATATATCTTGAGCGTCAATTACAAATACATACATCTATGCGCAGTATCAAATTAGGGTTATAATATCCACATTAAATGACGTACATAATATATAGTTATAACAGTTGTTTCTCTTTATTTGCTCTGATAAAGGAACATTTCACACACACACATCACATATATATATATATATATATATATATATATATATATATATATATATATAGTCCGGAAGACCCGCTTTCAGGCGGTTCTTACATAATGAGATTGTCAGCTTACATCATGGCAAGTTATATTAGGTGAAAGATATTCGCAAAACTGACGCCCGATGAGTTGAAACAAAAATTATCCTTGTCGCTTTGTTTGTTAGTATGATGCTGTTTTCTTGGAATTATGCAGTCTTCTTGGAATATGTGCAGAATTCTTATATATGCAAATTTTTTATAATATATTCATAATTCTTAGAATATATGCAATCTTCTCAGAATAACTATTGAAATATTTTATTTTTAATTATTCTTCATTTCTGTTATATTTAAGAGACCAAAGTAACAGGTTAGTGCGCACGCCTAATGTAAAGATGAATGAGGGGGTCACGTCTAACAAATGTGGGGATAACTTATGTTCGGATAGACTTGGATTCGGGGGCATTGTACGACATTTGAAAATAGGTACCATATATTTTCCTTTTTAATGAGTAGGCATGACGATCTGGTGTAATACTTGCCATGTTTAATGAGTAGACATGACGATCTGGTGTAATACTTGCCATGTTTAATGAGTAGACATGACGTTCTGGTGTAATACTTGCCATGTTTAATGAGTAGACATGACGATCTGGTGTAATACTTGCCATGTTTAATGAGTAGACATGACGATCTGGTGTAATACTTGCCATGTTTAATGAGTAGACATGACGATCTGGTGTAATACTTGCCATGTTTAATGAGTAGACATGACGTTCTGGTGTAATACTTGCCATGTTTAATGAGTAAACATGACGATCTGGTGTAATACTTGCCATGTTTAATGAGTAGACATGACGATCTGGTGTAATACTTGCCATGTTTCCCAAAAGGGTGTCGATTGTCACTTCCGCCACATTAGCTGGATGCCAGCAGGTTTAACACCTACCTTCCCTACCCCTGCCCAACTTTAATGCTCAATTACGTTCGCCAGCTGTTACCTCTGACGAAGTCCCTAGAGACTATGAACTGAATGTTGCGTGCTAATCCGTTTTTTCCTGGCAGCCGTGTGCACAGAGGTTCCTCGCCGCACAGGCAGATAACTCCGTCTTCGGAGATAATTATATTGTTTCCGTCCATGTGTAATTGACGTTTCAAGCCGGGCCTCGCTGCTGAGACCAGGGGTGGTTGCCGCAGAGAGAAATCATAAATAAAAATCCAAACTAGCGGGGATTTGAACCCACAACCTCTCTGTCTCGAGGCCGGCGTCTTGCCTCGAGACCAACCAGTCCCCCACGCTGAGATCTGACAGTGATGTTCACAACAGCAATGACATCAACTGCTGTCAGTCAAAATCTTGTTCATCGTGTACAAATTGTCTTACAAACAGGCACACAAATGAGAAGATGACACTCAACCGTAAAGTGGAAGATAACAGTAAAGTGGAAGATAACAGTAAAGTGGAAGATAACAGTAAAGTGGAAGATAACAGTAAAGTGGAAGATAACAGTAAAGTGGAAGATAACAGTAAAGTGGAAGATAACAGTAAAGTAGAAGATAACAGTAAAGTGGAAGATAACAGTAAAGTGGAAGATAACAGTAAAGTGGAAGATAACAGTAAAGTGGAAGATAACAGTAAAGTGGAAGATAACAGTAAAGTGGAAGATAACAGTAAAGTGGAAGATAACAGTAAAGTGGAAGATTACAGTAAAGTGGAAGATAACAGTAAAGTGGTAGATAACAGTAACGTACAACCAGCATTAGCTGAGGGTGTCTGATTACAAAGCCCTCAGTGACCAGAAGAGGCAACATTATAAATATATTAAACCAGAAGAGGCAAAACTATGAATATATTAAACCAGAAGAGGCAAAACTATGAATATATTAAACCAGAAGAGGCAACATTATAAATATATTAAACCAGAAGAGGCAGCATTATACATATATTAAACCAGAAGAGGCAACATTATAAGTATATTAAACCAGAAGAGGCAACATTATAAATATATTAAACCAGAAGAGGCAACATTATAAATATATTAAACCAGAAGAGGCAAAATTATGAATGAGATCAAAGAATCGACGTAGAGCTGTTCTTGAACTATCTACAAAGGCAATAAATAAATGGTTTGCTCACGTGATGGAATTTCATACTGCCTAAGGCATATACAAGAAATTCAAAAGGTAAGCAGAGCTCCGGACAGACTCTATAGTAGAATAGATAGGGCAACAAAGAACATTCTACATCTACATCAAATGGCCCAAACTGTAGCTGTGGGAAAAAAATATATATAAAAAAGAAGGACGTGACGTAAAGCTATGAAAATCTGTCACAACTTTCTTTTAAAAGAGAAAATCTGTCATAACTGACTAATGATAAATCTATCTATCTTTCGTTCACCCGAAGTATTGTCTATATCTGCAATGTCGTTTCCTGTATAAATTTTACTGTCTTTTGTAACTCTTGCAGTGACCCATATAGTTTTGTCTGTAGTGTTGTATCTATGGGCCATTGGATTTTCCTTAGTCTACCATGTTCAGTGCAGTCTTGAAGTATGTGTTCAGCAGTCTGGGGCGCCTGTCCACATGTACAAGTAGTTGATGTGCCGATCTTGAATTTTGTATACATGTGACTATGGAGTCGATTGTGTCCTGTTCTGAGGCGTATAATGATAACTTGTTCATATCTATTCAACTAATGATAAATGATGTAACGTGTACTCAAATAAGATTACATGAAGACGATCAGTGTATTCAGTAATGAAGGTTATATGTGGTGTGTTCTCATAAATGTTGTTGTTCAGTTTTGGTGTTTAGCCTCAACTCACATTTCATCATTCGGAGGCTGACCACGCTCTGGAACACAGGGAAGTGAACTTTTTTTTATTTCCTTTCTTGAGTACCTAACATATAATCGTCATGTAGTTGGATTTGTTTACATATCCTTATATAGATTTTTGTTTTGTTGCTTGTTGTTCCAGCTGAAGGCCTACTTGGCCGAAACGTCGATTCTTGTTTTGTCCATTACCACGTAAAGCTGTCACCATACCACTTTTTTCTTTTTGTTTTAGAATTGCTATTATCAGCAGCTTTACAGCAGCTTCGCATCTCTAGGCATCTCTAGGCATCTTGATGCCTTTACTTCCTCACATTTGATCCCAGGTCTGGTTACCTACCAGAAAAGTCACAGTAAAAGTGAGCCTTTATTTGTTGACTGCCACGCCATTATTAATTTTATGAGACGAGGCGGAGTCAAGAGCCGCTTACTTTATTCGTATAACGGTATCTCAATGAGAGATATTCGAGGGGGTACCCTAAAAGAGGATGCTAAGAAAGTAGAAATGCAAAAAAGAGAGATTGGAAAGTGCTAAAAACAAATAAAATGAAGCGCCCAAAATATGTAGCAGGCACTTTCTATATTCATATTAGGCTTGTCTTCCGATTAGCAAATGTAGGGAATTCGTCTTATCTGCGAGCCTCGGTAGTCTAGCTGGGAAAAACCACCCGAATGGGCTACCGGTGATTGGACAACCTGTGTTAGATTACCGCTGGAAGGAATGTAAGTTGTGCTTACGCATGAAAAAAAAACCCTGCGGTCGACCCAGCCACTGGCAGAAATGGGTACCAGGGTATAGTACTCTGGGAAGGTGAGGAATGCCGCCTCGCATCGTGAGTTTCGATGCTTGAAGCGGCACTATCCAGAAGTCTCCGAACTCTTCTGGAAAGGTGGCCGAGTACATATGGGTTAAAACTCACGTGCTAGGACGCCAATTCAAGTCTCGTACTTTACCTTAAGCTTTCGTCTTATATGTGCCACAGGTTCAGTAAAAGAAGCTGATATTGCCACTGTGTTATATATGGGATGTCTTCATCTACCTTTTTAGCTCCCAGTGGAACATAGGTCTTCAAAAAACACTTTCCAAGTCGTTCTGTTTTTTGCCATTCTTTTAAGATCATTCAATGTCTTCCTCATCATCTTCATCTCTGCTTCGATCTGTCTTCTCCAAGAATTCCTTGGTCTTCCTTTTTGTCTTTTCCCCTGGGGATTCCAAAAAAGGCCTATTGGGTAATACTCTCAGTTGGCTTCCGTAGTGTGTGTCCTATCCAGCGCCATCGTCTTCGCTGTATCTCTTTATCCACTGGTTAATTTGACTGGTACATTTCCATAATTCTATGTTAGTGATTTTGTCCTGCCATTTCCATCCTTTTATTCTGCGTAAGCATCCATTAATGAAAGTCTGTATCTTCGTGATTGTCAGTTTTGTTGTTCTCCATGTTTCACAGCCATATAACAGAACCGACTTAACATTTGAGTTGAAAATTTTTATTTTAGTACATGTATTTAACCTAATTTCTTTGGACTTCCATATGTTTCCCAGTGCAATGAAAGCTCCTCTTGATTTGGATATCCTTATTTTGGTATCATTTTCTGTTCCTCCCTCTTTATCTATATTACTGCCTACATATTAATAGATATATAGTATCTCTATTAATCTTCAGTCCTAGCTATTGTGATCTCTCATCAAGTATGCTAATTTTATCCTGCATCTGTCTATGGCTGTGTGATAGGAAAGCTATGTCATCAGCAAAGTCTAAATCATCAAGTTGTTTTGTCAGTGACCACTGGATCCCATTTCTGTTGTTTTGAGTTATTTTCATAATATATATTGGATGTTCTGTCGCACAATTTGAAGGGTAGATAGCAATGATTTCGTGCTTGAACGCGACCTTTGAAAATTGAGTGACTGCTCCTTGCAGCTGATCAGGGTGCAATGCCTGTCCGTTGTGCTCGAGACAAACACACGACTGCTTGCTGTACTCTCAAAGTGACATGTTAGCTATAATCATAAAAAAACATTACTTCATGTATGAATGAAGATGTCTTGAAGTAACTACATTCCACTCATTCTTGATATTGATATTTTATTGAAGTGGTTCACGTTTATGACACTGTACACAAATAGCAACATTCTAGAACAGTTAATTTTATGTTGTTGACATTTTAGCTCAATAAACATTTAGGAGAATACATATTTCAAAATTTGATAACTTGTATGCAAAATAATCATATTTTAACCACAAATATTGTAAAAAAGTTACGTTATATCATCTCTTATGATCATTTTCAGTGTATTATATCAGAACAAAACTCAAGTTATGTTTAGTTTATTGTAGCAAGACTATACTTAAGTTATGTTTAGTTTACTGTTGCAAGACAATACTTAAGTATGTTTAGTTTACTGTTGCAAGACTATACTTAAGTGATGTTTAGTCTACTGTAGCAAGACTATACTTAAGTTATGTTTAGTTTACTATAGCAAGACTATACTTAAGTTATGTTTAGTTTACTGTTGCAAGACTATACTTAAGTTATGTTTAGTTTACTGTAGCAAGACTATACTCAAGTCATGTTTAGTGTACTGTAGCAAGACTATACTCAAGTCATGTTTGAGAACTGAGAAAAGTTACCAAGACTGCTAAAACATCATCAACAAACGGCCGTGAAGCAGGTCCCCTTTCCTAATGACAGTTTTATATTATGGAGAGCTTCACCGTTGTTTTCCACAACACAACATCTTGTACGTAATCTTTTGACAATGCAGACGTAAAAATAATGTTGGTGAAATAGAATTTAGTGGAAACATCCATTTGACTTCTTTCTTGTTGCCTGTACTCCAATTCTCTTAATCATGGTGGCTCGATATAGTTACTGGCATTATCCCATGCGCTTCAGGTGATCATAGTCGGTTTGTTCACCTCATTGTTCGCTTTTTTTTATTTTTATTAATTTTGTGTGTGTTTAACCTGAGCGTAGTTAATGCTTTTCATTCAAAAAAAAAGTATATTTTAGTGATACTATTTGGCCCTTTCTATTGACATTTTGGGAACCACAAAATAATTGGTTATATGACAGAAATTGTTTCTGGTTTATTTGTATTTAATGTCACGTTCACTTTAATAATGAATATTGAGATTTGTTTTGGTTGTTATTTCTGTCCCCAAATGAAAACATTTGAGTCGAAACGATCCCTTATTTTGTCTTTTTGTTCTGCAAAGATTTATAATCATTAGACTGTTTTGTGTTATTTTAATGCATTTATAACAATCTTCTTTCGCTTTACCGCACACGGTCTTCATAACAATTGTTATTAACTGACACTGGCAGTACAAATTCTTCTTCTTCTTCTTTCCTTCCTCATCTGCCTTTCAGCGTCGAGGGGAGATATAATTTGCGGTCTTTTGCTCTTCCGTTCGCCTCTGCTGCTGTTATGTTTCATAGTGCTTCTAATATTCCATCGACCCATTTTGATCTGGTGTTCTCACAACGTTTGTTGACGGCTCGTTGTGTTGTGTTTTGATCTTTCTGCCTTGTCACGTGGTCAAACCATTTTATCTGTTGTTTCCTTATATATTCTATGACGGGGGCTATACCTAGCTTTTTTCTCAGTTCTTCATTTCTGATCTTATCTCTCAGACTATTTCCTATTATTCGTCTAACACATTTCATCTCTGTAGAGGTTATTTTTCTTATTGTTCTTGCACCTAGGGTCCAGGTCTAGCATTGGTAGCACAACGTTGGGATGAAGATTGTATTGTATAGTGCTCGTTTTACCTCCAGAATTATTTCCTTGTTAGACAAAAGTGGTGATAACTGGCCAATGATTTGACAAGCTTTGTTGCATCTTGATTCTATCTCTGCTGTTTGAGAATTATCGTTTGTCATTAGACTTCCTAGGTATTTGAATTCCTCTACTTGTTTTAGTTGCCTGCCTTCTATATTTATGTTGATGTTCTGTTTTAGTTGCCTGCCTTCTATAGTTATGTTGATGTTCTGTTTTAGTTGCCTGCCTTCTATAGTTATGTTGATGTTCTGTTTTAGTTGCCTGCCTTCTATAGTTATGTTGATGTTCTGTTTTAGTTGCCTGCCTTCTATAGTTATGTTGATGTTCTGTTTTAGTTGCCTGCCTTCTATAGTTATGTTGATGTTCTGTTTTAGCTGCATGCCTTCTATAGTTATGTTGATGTTCTGTTTTAGTTGCCTGCCTTCTATAATTATGTTGATGTTCTGTTTTAGCTGCATGCCTTCTATAGTTATGTTGATGTTCTGTTTTAGTTGCCTGCCTTCTATAGTTATGTTGATGTTCTGTTTTAGCTGCATGCCTTCTATAGTTATGTTGATGTTCTGTTTTAGTTGCCTGCCTTCTATAATTATGTTGATGTTCTGTTTTAGCTGCATGCCTTCTATAGTTATGTTGATGTTCTGTTTTAGTTGCCTGCCTTCTATAGTTATATTGATGTTCTGTTTTAGTTGCCTGCCTTCTACAGTTATGTTGATGTTCTGTTTATCTTTAGGCAGCACAACGCCGGAATGAAGACAGTGCTGCATAGATAAAGATAGGAAAGAGCATTACACTGAACAGGTGATTGTTTTTATTTCAACCCCCCTCCTTCTTCCCTTCAAATGAAAAAAAGCAAGCTTTAATAAAACAGAAAATTAAACTAACGTACACACATTTAACCTATGACCCTGAAACATGCAAACATTTGTTTGGTTAATTGCCCTTTAAAGAGGATTATTTCCCTTTTGTTACATCATTATATTCTATTCTGGACAAGCCAACACGATCTTTGATGCAACGAAATATTAACTCTAATACTCCCACAATGTAGAATGGTCTACTTCTTCACCTAGAGCCTTAAACAGTCCATTATGTTCTCCTTTAATGTACCGTCCATTCGAACCTTTGATTGTGACAAGTGAAGAGCTTTTAGGCTCCAGCTGAAATGGCTCTGGAATGTCTCCATCGGATATTATGGATGATCCATCCCCGAGTCTCCAGTATTGATTGTTGATTCCTAGAGAAGAATATTTTCAAAATGATTATTCGTATTGGGTTTCAATATATTAAACATACATTTGAGTAAGGAAACGTTTAACAAACGGATTTCCCGTAAACAATAGGATTCCGACAGACGTCACTAGGACTTTCACATGTTTGTTTGTTTTTTTTAGCATCAGTCAATGTTCAATTTGTATTAATCTTATTTAAATTTCAGTGGATAAAGCGATACAGCGTAGACGATGGCGCTGGATAGAACACAAACAGCGGAAGCCCAAGCCGGAGAGTATGACACATCAGACCGTTTTTTGGAATCCCCATGGAAAAAAACAAAGACGAAGACCAATGTATTCTTGGAGAAGACAGATGGTAGCAGAGATGAAGATTATGAAGAAGACATGGAATGATCTTAAAAGAATGACACGAAAATGAACGGCTTGAAAAGGGTTTGTTGAAGACCTATGCTCCACGGGGAGCTGAAAGGAAGAAGAAGAATGTTAAATGAATTAAATCCATTTAGACCACTTATGGTTATGGTTAGTCGAAGGCTCTGGTATCACTGCAAATGAATTAAAATCCATAAATGCTCAACCCCCGTGCCAGTGGAATCATCGGAATTAAAACGTAATCTCATTAAATGATCCAAACAATGAAAGGCAGCTGCAGTCCTCATCATAGCAGCTACAGCACACGCCAAAAGACATAAGGCCAAGCGGCACCGACAGTGAACGCAGCTGAACTGTCTTCCGTCTTACGATATCATCATTCATTGTAAGCAGCATCGTGGATATCGAAACACAGTCCGAATAAAAAAACACTTCTCACGGTGTGCACAGAGAACTAAACTCAGTAGCTCCGGTAGGAAGCCGGTAGACCCCTTTTTAGAGCATAGGTCACAGATAAGGTTTCTCATCCCTATTGTAGAACATTTTCTCTACTTCTCTCCAGTCTAAGCCAGTAATCTTAATCGTTTCCGTGACTTCTCTTCTCTATGTATTCCTGGACCTTTCTAGTTTTCTCTTCTCCGTGTATTCCTGGACCTTTCTAGTTTTCTCTTCTCCATGTATTCCTGGACCTTTCTAGTTTTCTCTTCTCTATGTATTCCTGGACCTTTCTAGTTTTCTCTTCTCTATGTATTCCTGGATCTTTCTAGTTTTCTCTTCTCCATGTATTCCTGGACCTTTCTAGTTTTCTCTTCTCTATGTATTCCTGGATTCTAGTTTTCTCTTCTCCGTATATTCCTGGACCTTTGTAGTTTTCTCTTCTCCGTGTATTCCTGGACCTTTCTAGTTCTCTCTTCTCCATGTATTCCTGGACCTTTCTAGTTTTCTCTTCTCCTATCGCTCTTCAACATAAGAAAAACGTAAGTAATTTTAAAAAAAAAAAACCTCAGCTATTAGAAGTAAAATAAGTTTATGAAAAGGAATTGATGTCATCTGAAAATATAATTGTAAAGATTCCATGAAACTTGAAATTAATTGCAAGGGTCTCGCAGTTGTAAAAAGTTAGATAAACGCATGTCTCAAAGTAATGAATGCATAATACCTCCATCCACGACGGGTAGTTGTCACTAATGTAAAATAATAAGACGAAATTAATATACACATCTTATGCAAGAAATTTATGCCGCTAGAAATGAATTCATCGGAGTTATACAGAGCCACTTGTGACCTATTGAACCATATCATGACAGTAAACAAACAAATGAAAAGACTAGATGCCACAGAGATGGGATTTCACAGTAGAATCTCGAGAGTTCCTTGGACAACTAAAAAAAAAAAAAAAAAACGAGGAAATTTTAAAAGAAGGCAACATAAAAAGGGAGCTTTTTTTCACCAGGAAGAACAAATTGACATTTATCGGGCACATCACGAGAAGAGAAAAATTATATTATTTGGTTACAACTGGCAAAATATGGAGAAAGAAAGATCGCGGACGACAAAGAGAGAAAATTCTATATAATTTGGTGTCGTGGTACAGAGTAGTCAACAATAGAGTTGATACGGTGCACTGGGATAAAAACTGTGGAAGGACATGATCGCTTTCGCCAATAGGTATGGCACATGATAGTGATAACGGAAATGCACAAAAACTACCCGCCCTGCCTTCAAACATTAATGAATAAATACATAAAGCTAACACCTGCACACACATGTAGAGAGAGAGAGAGAGAGAGAGAGAGAGAGAGAGAGAGAGAGAGAGAAATAAATAGCCACATACTCTTATAGTTATTGACTGTGATCCCGGTAAAGATAATCTTTAATTAGAAATCATTCTCTGCTAGTTGTTTTCTTCTACAGTTTCATCATTACCTCGATTAATATAAAGATACAACGAGGAAGAGTTTCACACTGTCACAACAGGCATACGATGACGATAGACAATGTGAGAGGAGATCCTGGCCCGATCATAAGAATTGTCATGCTTTTGACTCCATATGGAGGAACGAATGAGATACAAGGACAAACTGGCATAGAGCAGCAGAAGAAGAGATGAATACCCTAGGCCAGACCTGGAGCACTCTGTGAAGGATGACTACGTAACTTCAATTGGAATTGAAGAACTTTGTTGCTGCCCTATAATATACCATAAGTCGTTGCGGCCCTCGACTGCTTTGTTGGTGTGTGACATCACAACGTGCACAATTCAAGACTATGCCTGTATATAAGTGCACAGTCCCACGACTATGTCCGTCTGTGATGTCAAATGATTGCTATGTCGATATGCTTGCTTACTTGCTTGCGTTCGCCCGATGACTTAAGGAGTGTACCTCTTCATCATCCGCCCTTAAAAGGACGTTAAGTGGGCGTGTCTGCGTTGTGTTGTGGTTTACAGTATAACTTTGATATTTGCGCCTTTCGGCCCAACACATCCGACTTCAGCATTACATTTTTGAGTACCGGGTTGTCTTCCCTCTTCGATCCCTACTCGCTTGGCCAGACTAGACAGGTTAGTCTTTTACTAGCGGCACCACGGAGAGGTGGAGCAGGGTCTGCATGGTTCTGGTTCACCGAACCTGGCGCAAGCCATCAGCTGTGGATCGCTGACAACTCCCAGCTCTGGTGCTGGGAGGCGCGCCTTCGCCTCCGCTATGTCGATATGAGACGTCACAAGGCATACAGTCAAAATACTGCAATGTCAATCTCCGACGTCACAAGGCATACAGTCCAAATACTGCAATGTCAATCTCCGACGTCACAAGGCATACAGTCCAAATACTGTAATGTCAATCTCCGACGTTGCAAGGCATACAGTCCAAATACTGCAATGTCAATCTCCGACGTCACAAGGCATACAGTCCAAATACTGCAATGTCAATCTCCGACGTCACAAGGCATACAGTCCAAATACTGCAATGTCAATCTCCGATGTTGCAAGGCGCACTGGCTAATAGCTGCTATTTTATTCATCTGTGATCAGTGATAGAAGCAGACAATAACATTTCCAACCTTATAGCGTCGATAACCGATTTCTTTCCGAACAATTTGACCTATTACCAACGTTAGTGTTTCATTTGTCCTCTGACTTCTTGACACTTAAAACAAAACTACTCCGCCACGATTGTTCTCTTTATGTCTTTGCTTGCTTGAAATCTTTACTTGCTAACATGAAGTGATTGATCATGCTATGATGGCCAGTGTGTTTATTATTCGTCTCAGATGACTCAGCCTCCAGTGTCGAAAGCTTAATATATTGATTGCCAAATACATTCTTAATTGAAAGACATCCTGCGACAAAGGAAATAAGGTAAACCCCTTCTACACTATAAAGACGTTGGTAAACGTGCTAAGATTGTGCTTGATACGAACACAACAGACTGGAAAGAGCTTGCTAAAGATAGATCCAGCTGGAGATTAACAGCGAATGATGGCTTGAAAAATGGAGAGATCAATTTGAGAAAAAATTGCGGATTATGTGAGTGTACAGAAGAGCGGAACGCATTCTCTTCTAAAACACCCATGCGCAGCCAATGAATCAAATGTGCATCATGGAGGATAATTCGACTATTAATTTTTCCTGATAAATTTTAATTTACTAACCTTTCCTTGTTCAATCATGTAAATCATTTTACCTGCTATTGATTTTTTTTTTTTTTTTTTTACCAGCGGACTTATATTCATTTCCCTCCACCTCCAGCCCCGTCCACCTCCAGCCAATCCCCTCCATGATGGAAAGTAAATGAAGAAGGAAAGAATAATACTCAGTTCTAGTGGTTTTTGTTTTACCAGTTCCTCATTGATGTCTATATCATAAATGGTGGCCCTTCTGTTCTATAAAATAACCGTTCTCACACAAAGAGAATTGGTGATTCCATTTACCTTTCAAGAAATAGCGCCCATCTTGACTAGGTTCCATGTAAATGATCTCATAGCTTGATTTGCTGCACTGCACCTCTGGTTTAGATAACGATTTGAGACCCACGTATCCGTGTTCATTCTTCAACAGAAGATGGGGACGGTTAATAATTCGAACATAGAACTTCTCCTTGTTTGTTACTGAATTACTGACCGCCATCAGCTGACCGGTCTGTCGACTCTGTATGTAATGTTTATTTTCAGCTCTCAGTGAAACAGTGCCATCTGTAAGCCAGTCGACCTCAAACTGAGCGCTGGAAACCCTGAAATCAAGAACACTTTGATTGTAAAATGGCATAAGGCAGCTCTGGTGGTCTCTCCTATGATTCATTACATCATTCTAATTCAGCAGATGCTTTACAATTAAGAGACGTTTTATGTACTTAAGTCTTACTAGAGACGTTTTATGTATTAAAGTCTTACTAGAGATGTTTTATGTATTAAAGTCTTACTAGAGACGTTTTATGTATTAAAGTCTTACCAGAGATGTTTTATGTATTAAAGTCTTACCTGAGACGTTTTATGTATTAAAGTTTTACTAGAGATGTTTTATGTATGAAAGTCTTACCAGAGATGTTTTATGTATTAAAGTCTTAGCAGAGACGTTTTATGTATTAAAGTTTTACTAGAGATGTTTTATGTATTAAAGTCTTACCAGAGATGTTTTATGTATTAAAGTCTTACTAGAGACGTTTTATGTATTAAAGTCTTACCAGAGATGCTTTATGTATTAAAGTCTTACTAGAGATGTTTTATGTATTAAAGTCGTAACAGAGATGTTTTATGTATTAAAGTCTTACTAGAGATGCTTTATGTATTTAAATTTTACTAGAGACGTTTTATGTATTAAAGTCTTACTAGAGATGTTTTATGTATTAAAGTCTTACCAGAGATGTTTTATGTATTAAAGTCTTACCTGAGACGTTTTATGTATTAAAGTCTTACCTGAGACGTTTTATGTATTAAAGTCTTACTAGAGATGTTTTATGTATTAAAGTCTTACCAGAGATGTTTTATGTATTAAAGTCTTACCTGAGACGTTTTATGTATTAAAGTCTTACCTGAGACGTTTTATGTATTAAAGTCTTACCAGAGATGTTTATTGTATTAAAGTCTTACCAGAGATGTTTATTGTATTAAAGTCTTACCAGAGATGTTTTATGTATTAAAGTCTTACTAGAGATGTTTTATGTATTAAAGTCTTACCAGAGATGTTTTATGTATTAAAGTCTTACCTGAGACGTTTTATTTATATTAAAGTCTTACCTGAGACGTTTTATGTATCAAAGTCTTAGCAGAGATGTTTATTGTATGAAAGTCTTACCAGAGATGTTTTATGTATTAAAGTCTTACCTGAGACGTTTTATGTATTAAAGTCTTACCAGAGACGTTTTATGTATTAAAGTCTTACCTGAGACGTTTTATGTATTAAAGTCTTACCTGAGACGTTTTATGTATTAAAGTCTTACCTGAGACGTATATTTTAGCAAACAATACTAGTACTTTCTTAGTTTCTCTAGAGTTAGTATATTTTAGCAAACAATACTAGTACTTTCTTAGTTTCTCTCGAGTTAATATCTTTTAGCAAACAATACTAGTACTTTCTTAGTTTCTCTAGAGTTAAGGTATTGTAATTGACACGCAAGACCTTGTCCTTATTTTGTTTCTTACAGTTAAGTTAATGTACTTTGACACGCAAGACCATGTCCTCGCTTTGTTTCCCTGTTTCATCATCATCATCGTCATCATCATCATCATCATCATCATCATCATCATCATGAAGTGCCGTCTCCGCATCGAAGGTTGGCCATCATGGAGCGCCATTCCGCTCTATGCAGGCTGTCACTGGCTGACTTGTCCATCTTTTGATTTAGTCATCCATGTTAGTCTTGGTCTGCCTATGCCTCTTTTACCTTGTATTTTCTTTTCCAAGATTACTTGTAGTAGGCTGCTGTGCCTTTTAACATGCACTAAAAATCTCATTTGCCTTATTTGAATTGTGCTTAGTAGTTCTCTTTCAATTGTTAGTTGTTTTAAGACTTCATCATTTGTTGTATTCTCTTCTGTGTAATTCCTTCTATTCTTCTATAAATCCACATTTCACAGGCTTAAATTTTCCTCGTTAAGTTAATGTATTTTGACACGAGAGACCGGGTTCTCACCTTTTTTCCCTACAGTTACGTTAATAAATAATACCAACTTGAAATTGGCATAATTTATAATATATGATATTCCTTCTTCTTCTACCTTTCAACTCCTTTTGGGGCATAGGTCTTCAACAAACACTTTCCAAGCCGTTCTGTTTCTTGCCATTCTTTTAAGATCATTCCATGTCGTCCGCATCATCTTCATCTCCTCTTCTATGTGTCTTATCCAAGAATATTCTGGTCTTCCTCTGTCTTTTTCTTTGGGGATTTAAAAAAAAGGCATGTTGTGTTTACTCTCAGCTGGCTTCCGCAGGCTTCGCTGCATCTCTTTATCCACTGGTACTTGACTGGTACACTTCCATAATTCTATGTTAGTGATTTTGTCCTGCCATTTCTATCCTTTTATTCTGCGCAAGCATCCATTAATGAATGTCAGTATATTCGTGATTATCACGTTTGTAGTTCTCCATGTTTCACAGCCATATAATGGGACTGACATAACATTGGAGTTGAAAATGTCAATTTTTGTATTTAACCTGTTTCCCAGTGCAACGAATGCTCATCTTCCTTTTCATATTCGTATGTTGGTATCATTCTCTGCTCCTCCTCGTTCTTTGTCTATATTATATATAGCCCTTTTCGTCTTGTCAGACGGTCTAGTGGAGGCTATTGTGTATTTTTTTTTGAGGTTTTGTTTTTGTCGAACAGCTTCTCTCGTGGCCAATTCTACCAATGTTTGACAAACACACGCGGTCACAGAATGAACAAGCCAGGCCCACTGGTCCACAGGGTTTTCCATCCTTTTTCATGAGTCTTTTCTCTTCCAAGTTTTGCCTTAGCACATTCTTAAATGATATTATACCGTTCCTTATATATGCTCTCCATGATGTGCGATCACTTGCCAGATGTTCCCAGTCATTTTCACAGATGAAGAAGTCATAAGAGATGATTTACTGATATCTCTATATCGTAGTTTAGGTCTGCCAATTTGTCTTTTTCCCTGTGTTACCTATGTGTCACCATATAGTATTTGCCTGGGAATGCGTTTTTCTTCCATTCGTTGGACATGCCCCAGCCATTTTAGTCTTCAGCATCTGAGCATCGACATGATTGTTGGGGTCTTAGCACATTGCAGGATAGTTAAGTTGGTTGTTTTATCCTGCCATTTGATGTGCATTATTCTGCGGAGACATCGCATGTGGAAGACATTTAGTCTTTTTTCCTGGTTTGAGTATGTTGTCCAGGTTTCAGATCCATATAATAGTGTGCTAAGCACACACGTTTGATATATTAAGAGTTTGGTCTTCAGTTTTAGTTTCGTGTTGTTCCAGACCCTTTCTGTGAGTTTGCCGAAGGTCGTAGTTGCTTTACCAATTCGGCTGTTTATTTCATCATCAATAGAAATGTCTATATTACTGACCAGGTATATATGTAAGATTTTACGTCTAGTAGAGGTTTTTCTCCTATTTTTATTTGACTATTGACAACTGCATTAATTCTCACAATGTTAGTCTTATCTCTAATTATAATTTATATTTAATACGCTAAATATAATGTGGGGCCACGACTAGTGCTGCAGAAAATATATGAAATAGATATAACATGATCTGGCGCAGATAGACTTTGTGAGTGACGAGACAATATACTTTCTAGTTTGTAGTAGTATTTGTAGTTTGTAGTAGTAGTTGTTGTAGTAGTAGTAGTTGTAGTAGTAGTAGCAGTAGTAGTAGTAGTAAAGGTAAAGGTAAAGTACGAGACTTGAACCGGCGTCTTAGCACGCGAGTTTCCACCCATATGTGCTCGGCTGCCTATCCAGAAATGTTCGGATATTTCTGTATAGTGTCGCCTCAAGCATCGAAACTCAGATGCGAAGCGACATTCCTCACCTTCCGGGGTAATACCCTGGTACCCATTTCTGCCAACGGCTGGGTCGACCGTGGGGGTATTTTTTTTTCCAACCACGAGTACAATTCACACTGCTCCCAGAGGGAATCGAACACGGGTTGTCCGAACGTTGTTAGTCCAGTCGGGTGGTTTTCCCAACTAGGCTAGTAGTAGTTTGTAGTAGTATGTCACGTCTCTCTTTAGCTGCGCCCTACCATTTGATGTTTATTTAATATATCAACACGACATGCTTCTGTTTTTGTTTCTTGAGAGGAGTTAACCCATCGTAGCACCCAGGATGCTATTCCCTTCTGGTTCTCTAAGGTCAAGTTTACATTTGGCGCTCGGGAACGGACCTTCCTTTCGTTACAAAGACCTTTAGTTAGTTATCGCCCCTCTCCACACTAAACACCCCTCCAATCTTTAAAATCCCACCAAATTCACAAATGAAAGTAATTTTAGGACCGGTAATTACTCACCCGCTCTCCTTGGCCACGGCCTGTATACCACCCTGAGACTCCTGAGTCCAGTACGTGTTGTTTACGGTTCTAAAGGCCCACTTGCTAGGGCTGTTCTTTGTCTCGGGAACGACAAGCTCCATCTGAAAGATTTCGTGGTTTGTATCCTCCTCAGCTTCTTGATTGGCTGTCACATCAACGCCTGAAGACACGTCATGGCGGTAATTAGCGTTGCGACAAATCAAGTTAGCCAATGAAAAAAAAAAAGATGTTTGAGGAAAGCTGTTAGAGATACTAGAAGTAAGACATTCTGAAACTGGATGGAAGAAAGAGAATAAGCACAGAACTAATTTCGAACTAAACATAGGCAAGCAAAAAACATGCGTGATTGTAACCGTCCACGTGGAGGGACTGACCTTGACACTATTCCCATAAGGGATATTAAGAAGAACTCAATGTTGACTAAGATTTGGGATTTGAGGCGGGGAGGGAGGGATTAAAGGAAACTCTATAATCACTATCAACAAGTATCACTCCTGCTGGCGTAGGTAATCATGTTTTTCCACAACTTTCAATCTCAACAGCTGTTTATCAATTCTCGTTAACTTATTACCAAACACTTCAACTGTCTGGTATCTTTTCTCTTTCTTTCCTTCCGTCTCTTCTTCGCTAATTAAAAAAAAAATTGTTACAGTATATTCCAGCTGCTCCCTCCTTATCACATGTCCAACGATGATTGTCTCCCTCTGGTGCTTTCTTGCTTTGCTTTAGCCAATTTTAGGATGTCCTCATTACTCTTGTTTAGCTGTCCATTGTATACTCAACATTCTTCTGTAAAACCACATTTCCGAGAGTTTCAACGATTTTCTTATCTGTTGTTTGATTGTCATTCACTTCTATATGTCAAGACCGGCTCTGCACAATAAAAGAGACCTTTTTTTTTTTAGATTCTCCATTTCCAAAAATTGAATGCATTATCGAGGTGCGCGTGGCCGTGCGGCTAAAATCACTGTTCCGCTGGCTGAAAAGCTGACGTACGGTGTTCGAAGCCCGCGGTAGGCAAAGGATTTTTTCTATCGGGGGTGAAATAAAAATCCTGAGTCGCACACGTCGTGGCGACTGCTTGACCAAGCGGCCTTTATCCCTCTGGTTCTATCGTTGGCCCCCGACATACACCAGCAATGGTACTATGTGTCGTAAAGATAGAATGCATTATGTATTTTTATTTTCATTGTTATAATGCAGCCTTTGTCTGCGCCTATTTATTCTCGGAACTCGACAACATCATCAAATAACAATGATCGGTCCTGTCGGGAAATCAAGAACTAGAACTCTCTCATCATCTGATGGGATTAGTGGAAGAGAAAATGGACAAAAGAAGAAAATCCCTGCAGTGATAACAATCGTATCTGACCTCGACAAATCAACTACAAAATCTACTATATTGGTCTACAACTCCATCTACTAGATTGGTCTACAACTTCATCTACTAGATTGGTCTACAACTCCATCTACTAGATTGGTCTACAACTTCATCTACTATATTGGTCTACAACTCCATCTACTAGATTGGTCTACAACTTCATCTACTATATTGGTCTACAACTCCATCTACTAGATTGGTCTACAACTCCATCTACTAGATTGGTCTACAACTTCATCTACTATATTGGTCTACAACTCCAACTACTAGATTGGTCTACAACTCCATCTACTAGATTGGTCTACAACTCCATCTACTAGATTGGTCTACAACTCCATCTACTAGATTGGTCTACAACTCCATCTACTAGATTGGTCTACAACTCCATCTACTAGATTGGTCTACAACTCCATCTACTAGATTGGTCTACAACTTCATCTACTATATTGGTGTACAACTCCATCTACTAGATTGGTCTATAACTACAACTACTAGATTGGTCTACAACTCCATCTACTAGATTGGTCTACAACTCCAACTACTAGATTGGTCTACAACTTCATCTACTAGATTGGTATACAACTCCATCTACTAGATTGGTCTACAACTTCATCTACTAGATTGGTCTACAACTTCATCTACTAGATTGGTCTACAACTCCATCTACTAGATTGGTCTACAACTCCAACTACTAGATTGGTCTACAACTCCAACTACTAGATTGGTCTACAACTCCATCTACTAGATTGATCTACAACTCCAACTACTATATTGGTCTACAACTTCATCTACTAGATTGGTCTACAACTCCATCTACTAGATTGATCTACAACTCCATCTACTAGATTGATCTACAACTCCATCTACTAGATTGATCTACAACTCCAACTACTAGATTGGTCTACAACTCCATCTACTCGATTGATCTACAACTCCAACTACTATATTGGTCTACAACTCCAACTACTAGATTGATCTACAACTACAACTACTAGATTGGTCTACAACTCCAACTACTAGATTGGTCTACAACTCCAACTACTAGATTGATTTACAACTCCAACTACTAGATTGGTCTACAACTCCAACTACTAGATTGATCTACAACTCCAACTACTAGATTGGTCTACAACTCCATCTACTAGATTGATCTACAACTCCAACTACTAGATTGGTCTACAACTCCAACTACTAGATTGATCTACAACTCCAACTACTATATTGGTCTACAACTCCATCTACTAGATTGGTCTACAACTCCATCTACTAGATTGGTCTACAACTCCATCTACTAGATTGATATACAACTCCAACTACTAGATTGATCTACAACTCCAACTACTAGATTGGTCTACAACTTCATCTACTAGATTGGTCTACAACTTCATCTACTAGATTGGTCTACAACTCCATCTACTAGATTGGTCTACAACTCCAACTACTAGATTGGTCTACAACTCCATCTACTAGATTGGTCTACAACTCCATCTACTAGATTGGTCTACAACTCCAACTACTAGATTGGTCTACAACTTCATCTACTAGATTGGTATACAACTCCATCTACTAGATTGGTCTACAACTTCATCTACTAGATTGGTCTACAACTTCATCTACTAGATTGGTCTACAACTCCATCTACTAGATTGGTCTACAACTCCATCTACTAGATTGGTCTACAACTCCAACTACTAGATTGGTCTACAACTCCAACTACTAGATTGGTCTACAACTCCATCTACTAGATTGATCTACAACTCCAACTACTATATTGGTCTACAACTTCATCTACTAGATTGGTCTACAACTCCATCTACTAGATTGATCTACAACTCCATCTACTAGATTGATCTACAACTCCATCTACTAGATTGATCTACAACTCCAACTACTAGATTGGTCTACAACTCCATCTACTAGATTGGTCTACAACTCCAACTACTATATTGGTCTACAACTCCAACTACTAGATTGATCTACAACTACAACTACTAGATTGGTCTACAACTACAACTACTAGATTGGTCTACAACTCCAACTACTAGATTGATCTACAACTCCAACTACTAGATTGGTCTACAACTCCAACTACTAGATTGATCTACAACTCCAACTACTAGATTGATCTACAACTCCAACTACTATATTGGTCTACAACTCCATCTACTAGATTGGTCTACAACTCCATCTACTAGATTGGTCTACATCTACTAGATTGATCTACAACTCCATCTATTAGATTGGTCTACAACTCCATCTACTAGATTGGTCTACAACTCCATCTACTAGATTGATCTACAACTCCATCTTCTAGATTGATCTACAACTCCATCTACTAGTTTATCTATATATCCTCTCACGCTGAACAGCCAAAGGTGCTGCAGACGTGTCACTCCATGATGTTATCGCTTACTAGGTCTCGCAACTAGAGATGGGGATATGCTGGTCCACAAGTCGGGAGTTCAAGCGACTCCGACCTCCAGTTCCAGAGCAAGGTCAGCTGACCTCGACCTCTCTAGAAACTGTCTACATCAATACATCAAATCAACTCAGGTGATGAGGTATATTTACAACACTCGGAAAAAAAATCACAAATAATCAACAACAGAAAAAACAAGCAGTGCAATACATGGTTCGAAGCAGGATCGCACCCGTATTCCTTGACACAGCGCCTTGCCAGGAGAAACCAAACGCTAGGGCACACGACCAACTCAGCTATCTGACAAAAAATAGCTATCTTTGGCGATGTCTTTCACGCAGACTTACTCAAGACTATAACATAGGTTTACGAACATAACTCTGGAATAAATTTGTGAATCTGTAATCTGTAAATTGTGTATCTATTTTCCTATTACTAAGAATCATCATGCGAAGAGTGTGAAACAAAATCAGTGTAGCTTTATTGGAGGTAGAGGAACGAACAATGCCATATACATCATAAGATCTTTAGCAGAAAGAGTCATAGAGGTGAAAACAGATCTAAAACTATATTTCATAGATTATACCAAAGCATTGACAAAGTAAAGCACCAAGAAATAATCAACATTTTAAAAGACATAAACGTAGACAGAAAAGATCTAAGAATAATAAAGAATATGTACTGGCAACAAACAGCGGCCATAAAAGCTGGAAATCAATTGGGGATGTTTCAACAAATAAAACAGGGTGTTAGACAAGTCTGTGTGCTGTCACCAGCTACATTTAATATGTATAGTGAGGTTATTTTAAGATCCATATGGGGCATGCCTGGAATAACAATCGGAGGTCATAATATACACAATCGGCGGTTTGCTGATGATACAGTCTTAATCGCTAAGAGTGAAAATGAGTTACAAAAAATGTTGGACAGTATAGTGAAGGAAAGCAAAAATAAAGGACACATCCTCAATAGCAAAAAGACAGAAGTAATGGTAGCAACAAAGAACAAGACATCACCGTAATGCACAATAAAGACAGGTGGGCAAATAACAGGTAAATGAATTTAAATATCTGGCAACAATGTTAGCCTCCGATGGTAGGTGTACAACAGAGGTGAGGTGCAGAACAGTGCAGGCAAAAGTAGCTTTCCAAAAAAAGGTAAAATACTGTGCAATCCATTTTTAACAATAGAAACTAGAAAAAAAGTTCTTAAATGTTATGTAGAGCCAGTCTTAACATATGGGTGTGAATCATGGACAATAGGACAGCAGACAAGAAAATCATTGGAGGCTGTAGATATATGGTTTTACAGAAGAATGTTGAGAATACAGAAGTACAATAGCTGAGGCCAAAATAGCATTTCAAACAATGAAAAACATCTAATCCAACAAATCTATGTCAATAGAAGTGAGAAGGAGAGTTCATCGGCGCTATATAGAACCAATTCTGGCCTATGGAAGCGATTCATGGACCGTTAAAAAACACATTAAAAGATGATTAGAGGCCACAGAGATGAGATTTCACAGAAGAATGTTGAAAGTTCCCTAGACTGCTAAAAAGACCATCGAAGACATTCTCAAAAAGGCCAACACAAAAAGGGAGTTTCCAAGAAACATCAGAAAAAAAACAATCAACATTTTTCGGGCACATCATGGGATGAGAAGAGTTGGAATACTTGGTTACAACTGGCAAAATACATGGAAAAAGAGATTGCGGATGACAAAGAGAGAAAATACTGGAAAGCTTGATGTCATGGCATGGAAAACAATCAACAACAAAACTGATACGATACACTGTAGATAGAAGATTGTGAAAGGACATGATCGCCTACACCAACCGGTATTGCACATTATGATGATGATGATGATGATGATGTTAAGAATACCATGGACAACTAAGAAGAATAATGAAAACGTTTGGAAAGAGGTCAAAGCAAAAAGAGAGCTAATATTCAATATTAGGAAGAAACAATCATCATTTTTTGGTTATGTAATGAGAAGGGAACAGCTGGAATATTTTGCGACAACTGGGAAAGTTGAGGCACGAAGAGATAGATGGAAGCAAAGAGAAAAGATACCAGACAGCTTAAGAGAATGGCTTGGCAGAAGGTCAACAACAGATATGATTAATAACTGTCGAGATCGAAAGTTGTGGAGAGACATGATCACCTACACCAGCAGACATGGTACTTGATGATTTTCCTATTAAGACACATATCTCCCGGATAGGGTTGGGCTGAGTACTTGAGTTGTAGACAAACAGTTATAAGACGAAAGAGCACGAACAGTAGTTTCCAGTGGTTTAGACTGAAGACAAATCAATGATTATTATGGAGCAATTGGTTTTCGTGGCAAGGTGGCAAGGTGCTGTGGCAAGGCGCTGTGGCAAGGTGACAATGTGCTGTAGCAAGGTACTGTGGTAAGGTACTGTGGCAAGGTACTGTGGTAAGGTACTGCGGCAAGGTGTACAATTTCGATCCTGCTTCGGACCATCTATTTGTTCTTTATTGTTTTTTTTTTCTGTTGATTATTTGCGATATTTTATTCTGTTGATTATTTGCGATATTTTATTCTGTTGATTATTTGCGATATTTTATTCTGTTGATTATTTGCGATAGTTTATTCTGTTGATTATTTGCGATAGTTTATTCTGTTGATTATTTGCGATATTTTATTCTGTTGATTATTTGCGATATTTTATTCTGTTGATTATTTGCGATAGTTTATTCTGTTGATTATTTGCGATAGTTTATTCTGTTGATTATCTGCGATATTTTATTCTGTTGATTATCTGCGATGTTTTATTCTGTTGATTATTTGCGATGTTTTTTTCTGTTGATTATTTGCGATATTTTATTCTGTTGATTATTTGCGATATTTTATTCTGTTGATTATTTGCGATATTTTATTCTGTTGATTATTTGCGACATTTTATTCTGTTGATTATCTGCGATGTTTTATTCTGTTGATTATCTGCGATGTTTTATTCTGTTGATTATTTGCGATGTTTTATTCTGTTGATTATTTGCGATGTTTTATTCTGTTGATTATTTGTGATGTTTTTTTCTGTTGATTATTTGCGATTTTTTATTCTGTTGATTAT